>CM032456.1:12236696-12290997 GCA_019049505.1 Pachyrhynchus sulphureomaculatus | reverse complement strand
TGTTCAAAAAAAAACAAAGTTCAAGCGAACGGTCCTCTTTTGGAAAATCTAACAAAATTAGAGTATGTTCGGGAGTAAAGACTTAAATATGAGGGCAATACTGCGTCGATAGTCGAAATTGAGCTTTTTATAGAATTAAACGTTATTGCGGAGTATACCGGCCTATTTGCTCCTAAGCTAACGCCGAGCAAGTTAAGTAAAGATGTTAATAAAATAGAGTGTTCCAACATAACCACATCGGGTTCTGGCATGTTAACTTTTTTAGAAAAAGCTGCTGTCCGAGTTTTTATAGCGTTAAACTTTGCTGGGTTACTTACTCCCAGACAGACTTTCTTCGAGCATTCAAGGTAAAAGTAAAGAAGAAAGAGAATAAGACACAGGATGGAGCACGAGGGTAAACGAGTGTTGATGATGTTGGAAAGAACATTATCAACTGTCACTTGCAATGACCGATCTCTAAGGAAATTGGAGAGCCATCAACAAAATATACTACACCAGCACAATCTTGTCAATCTGCATTCCAAAAAAACCGACTAATTGCAAGTCGGACTTGCGCAATTAGTGTTTCGTACGTTGATTGCTTATAAAATAAAAAATTTTATTACGGAGGTATTAAATGATCATTGACTTTACAAAACACACCCCAAATGAGTTTTCAACAATGTTTTTTTCCTAACTTTACTGGAAACTGATGACCTTGATTTTTTTTTTATGTACGAGATAAATTATTAAAGATAATACACGCGTGATAATTTTCGTTCAATCTACACCCTGTGGAGAATATCTCAGAATTGTTTTCAAAATTTCAAGATCAGTACTTTTCGAGATAAAGGAGGCACAGCAATTTGTGGCAATTTTTTTAAAATATTACAAAGAAAAGGGTGCGGAAGTATTTCAATATATGTACTTTTGAACTTGTGTTTTTCCGAGCTTTCATTTGACACCCCACTCGATGATCTGGTAATTTTTTTTTTTTTACTTCCGGTTTTACAGCCCCAAATATTTATCTTTCAAAACTACACGGCTCTGATGAGGCCATCAATTCCTATATTAGTGCCAACTTTCAACCGAGGTGATCTTATAAGTGCGTACGGAACACTTATAACCCTAGATTGTTGTTACATTCCTTTACTTTTCAGAATGTAGGTCGAAACGTTTTGAAGGATTTTTTAGTATTTATTTATTTTTCTTGTTCTTGGGTTGACTATAAATCATCATAAATGATCAACGACCTCACAAAACAAATCCCAAATGTGTTTTCAACAAAGTTTGTTTCCGATCTTTGTTGAAAACTGATGACCTTGAATTTTTTTTATATACCATATAAATTATTAAAGATGATGCACTCGTGATAATTTTCGTTCAATTTACACCCTGTGGAGACTATTCCAAAATTTTTCAAAATTTTTTGAGCAGTACTTTTCGAGATAAGGGGTCGGACAGCGTTTTTTGGCAATTTTTAAAAGATAATAAAAAGGACAGTGTGTGCAACTATTACATTATATATATTTTTGAACTCGTGTTTTCATAAGCTTTCATTTAACACCCCACTGGATGACCCAGTAAAATTTTTTTTTTCGCTTCCGATTTCACCTCCCAAAACTAACCCTTTAAGTCCAAATTTAACTTTCAAAACTACACAGCTCTGATGGGGCCATCAATTCCTATATTAGTGCTAAATTTCAACTTTCTATGTCAAATAATTTCGGAGAAAATCGGGCGTAACAGACAACAGACACCGAAGTGATCTTATAAGTGTTCCGTATGGAACACTAAAAACAGTAAAATATCTCGGATACATCAAGTGCAACCGGTTGCATCCTTCCATACTGTTCAATTACGTTGCTTCCAAAATGTGTGACAAAGGTTAAGAGATCTTATGTTGATGTCGTCCAATTTCATAAGTTCAGTAAAAGATGCGAACACGGGAATTATTTGTTTTTTCAAAAATATCTTTAAACATTTAGAATCATCATCAGTACTGTAATCTATTTACACTTTTATTACACGTGTGTTTTTATTGTTTTTTTTTGAGACACGGTATAATATCAGAAGCACATCTATTTTTTATATGTATATATATTATGTCGAAAACTAACATCTTTTGTGCTGAGTTAAAGGTATCTATTTGTGTTAGTCACGATACATACTATAAAAAAGGAAAATCCTCCTAGATGTGTTTTGTTGTTCTTTTGGGATAAGACGCACGTTTGTTATAATGGGAGATGTGCATGATCAAAATAGCACATTTTTAATAAACAAAATAAAACAACACATATTTTTAAAGAAATGTTTTAAGAAAAAGGTATACGAAGAATTCTTGTTTAAATCGATAACGCATTTTTTTTAATGTGTTGTTTTTCTCTTTCAGAGAGGAAAAATTCCTCTTCTTTTAGCCGTAGAGGCCGGGAATCAATCGATGTGCAGAGAACTACTCAGCACGCTGACGTCTGAACAGTTAAAAGCAGCCGCGGCCAATGGCGACACTGCATTACATCTTGCTGTCAGAAGGAAGGATATTGACATGGTAAGTTTGAGACTAGATATTCAAGAGAATTAACTTAAATTGATTTCTTGACTTAATACTGGATTTGAGTTTGTCTGAAAATCAAGTGAAGTTGAGAATACTTATTAGTGCAGTAAAAGAAGGTCAAAATAATTAGGAGATATGCATAGTTTAGATCAGTGATTTCCAAAGTGGTTCAGGTAGACCCCCAGGCGTCCACGGGAGACTCGACGGGGGTCTACGTTGGCGTGAAAAAAAAGATGGGGGTTCATAAGTTGTAAGTGAGAGTCCACGAGAATTTATCTGGTTTCGATAGTAAAGAACAAAAATGTTGGCTTGGCTTTACCTATCAATGTAGGCAGATAATACACTACTCAAAAAAATTAAGGGAGCAAAAAAAAATTCCAAATTTTTCGGTGATTTTTGACAGGCTGTATTTCGGTGAAAAATGGTCTTATTGAGACTTTAAAAAAAAGCATTTTGAAGCTTTAAGATTCTAATTTTCAGATTTTTTGGCTAAAATTTTTTAGGAGCTACGGTTCTCATGCAAACCTAACAGATAGCGCGAAAAAATAATATTGCAAATATTTTGCTTTTTTTTTGGTCCACGGGCTCGAAAAAAATTTTTTTCAGTTAGGCCGGCATATGGATCAGATAGCCTGTTTCATTTAGCATTAATTTCCTTGTTTTAAAACCTCCCTTAATTTTTTTGAGTAGTGTATTTTAAGAAGGTCAGCGACTGTTACTTGTAAAAACTTGCATATTCGATATTCAGTACAACGCGCGTCGAGACTTGCAAAGCGCCGCCCGCCCGCCCGTAACGCAACCCGTTCAGACGTGCAAAGGGACGAAATACGACTTGTGCTGTGCTGTGCTTGCACAAATGCCAAGGACAAGCGTTACTCATTTGTTTCCGGAATTTCGAAAAGAAAAGTGTGAGTGAATCGATGTCAGTGTTTGCCAGTGCCGGAAAAAGTAAGTACCTGCCTATTTGTTATTCATACTTTTATTTTATATTGTAATAATATTATATTTGTTATGTTTGCGTGTAGTAGGTACGTAATAAAAATTAAATACTGAACAGGGCCATTATTCGATACTTCTATAAAAGAACAGAAAGCCGAGAAAGATTGAACTTTTAGTACTTTTTATTATAAAATTATTTATTTATCTGACTGTGGTGATTCACTAAAGGAGAGATATATGATTGACCTGCATGTTTGTACATATTTCAGTGCACTCGTAGTTGCTAATGCTAAATGACCAAAAATATTTTCATAAATTGTACGTGTCTTTATGTACCACTCGTAACGTACATCAAAGTAATAAATAAATCATTAAAATCGCGGAGTTTTGATGTCAAAATATTCTTTAAATGTATTTTCTCTCGAATTTACAGAAATGTATCAAAATATAATTAATCAAAAAATATTTTATATTACATTAAAATAGGTTCAGCCGTTTCGTGAAAACCTCTATATGGGTCTTAGCAGTTTATTGCTTTTAATAATTAAAATCAGTTAATTATATTATTAATTATTATATTATTATATTATATATTAAAATAATTAATTAATCCTATTTTATTCTGTTAAAATAGCCATATCCTGTTAAAGTCGCCTTATGATTACTAAAACAAACATTTTTTCTTTACAGGTAGGTAACTAATACGAAACATGGCTGAATATAAAAAGAAAGGTCGACAGTACAGTGTTGATTATTTGAAATTTAGTTTTCTTCCATCAGAGGCAGACAAACGATTGCCCATATGCCTTTTATGCAACAAAGTTTAGAGCAATGACTCTATGAAACCACTCGAAGCTCAAAGATCATCTAAGAAGGTGTCATCCTGATAAAATAGGTAAAGATTTAAAATATTTTCAAACATTGAAGGAAAAATATGAAAAGAGACCCACCGTGCACAGTATGTTCGCTTCAACGTCTCAAAGTAACGATGATGGCTTGCGGGCATCTTACAATATCTCATTGCTTATAGCGAAATCTGGAAAACCTCACACAATCGGAGAATAGTTAATTTTACCCGCTGTTGAAGAGGTTTTAAAAACTGTTCTGCACAAACCTCCATTTGACGTAACAACACTGTACAAAGACCTATTGATGAAATGAGCTCTGATATTGAAAGCTTCTTGTGTAATTATCTGCAAACAACTCATTTTTCTATTCAACTGGACGAGTCAACTTTACCTGGTAATGAAGCATTATCATTGGCATATGTTCGATTTGTTATGGACAAAGAAATCCATGAAGAGCTGCTATTCGCGAAAACTTTGAAGACGGACACTAAAGGCGAATCAATATTTAATGTCCTGAGTGATTTTTTTAAGGAAAAATCGATTCCATTTACAAACATTATTTCGGTGGCAGCAGATGGAGCTCCTGCCATCTTCGGGCGATATCGTGGGTTTATAAGCCATCTTAAAAGAATTATACAGGAGTAACTGCAATTCACTGTGTCATCCACCGACAACACCTGGTAGCGAAAAATTTGAGTGATAGATTGCACCAATCGCTTCAATTTGTGATTAAAGCAGTTAACAAAATAAGAAGCAATGCGTTGAATACCCGTTTATTTGCACAATTGTGCGACGAAAATGATAAAGACTTCCAACGATTGCTCTTACATACTGAAGTACGCTGGTTGTCGAAAGGTGCATGTTTAACAAGATTTTACTCACTTTTTGAATCAGTTTTAGAGTTTCTGGAAAGTAAAGATCCAGATTTAAAAGAAAACCTGATCAAATTAAAAGCAGACATCGCGTATTTGACAAATTTGTTAAAAAAATTTAATAACTTGCATTAACTTGCAGTTACAAGGGTGTAATTTCGGCTTTTCCTGGAAAATTGAAATTTATGAAGCAAAATATTAGTCGGCGCGAATTCTCCCAGTTTACAAACTTATCACAGGCAGAATGTCTTGATGAGGATATTCAGACATACGTTCAACATTTAAATGCCCTGCATGATGACTTCAAAAATAGATTTGAAGATATTCTGACGATGGAAATACCACCATGGATCATAAATTCATTTAATGAAACTGAAGTGGCGAATGTAGTATTACAAGAGGAGCTACTCGAGCTTAGCACCAATGAGGAGCTGAAGGTGAAATTTAAAAAAGGCTATCAAACATTTTGGCTGCAGGCAGAACTACCCCAAAAATATCCTGGGCTGTGGGAAATTGCGAGAAAACTTTTGATAGCGTTTCCCTCGTCATACCTTGTCGAAAAAAGTTTTAGTGTCGTTACAAACCTATTAACAAAAAAAAGGAGCAGATTGAACATCACAGAACGGGGAGATTTGCGGTTATTCCTTACAAAACTGAAGCTAAATGTTGATAATTTGCTGTCAATCCATCAAGTACATCCCTTCCAGTAAATATGACTATTTTTTTTAATTGTTGATTTGCATTGTTGAAGTTACGGTACGTTATTAATGTTTAATTTTAATTCTATTAAGTCTGTAATCATATTATTTTAATAAATAGAACACAAGAAAATATATTATTTTTCTTTTTATTTTTACCACTCCGAATTTAGGGTTGGAACTCAGCCACGACGCAAATTTCCATCGTTAGATCTAATCTTCACATTTTTTGACGAGTTTTGGGAATATGGTAGAAATGTAGCAGCAGGGGGTCCACCGAAACCAGTAAAATTTTGAAAGTGGTCTACGAGAAAAAAAAGTTTGGGAACCTCTGGTTTAGATGCAGCATTATTATGATTTTATTCTCTCTGAGGGATCACCAAGAGTTTTGGACCTAGAAAAACTTATACTGAATAACTCCGGTTATATAAGTTATCGAGACAAAACCAAAACCAAACTTTTCATAATAACCTGAACTAACCTGCACTAACCTAAACTAACCTGAAACGATTGGCTTGAAACTTAGGTCTCTACGCCTGCTTTCCGATGCTGCTAAAAAAAATTTTAACCTTTTTTACATTTGGGAGTTTTTTGGGTCATTTAAAAAAAAAATTGTTAACGAAAATTAAATTTATTTCTTTTTTAAAATAAAGATCTCACGATACTCTCTCCGAAATTTTTAAATTTTTCTTTTTAAATGACCGAAAAACTCATCTGTTGTTATTTGATTAATAAATTAATGTAAAAAAAAAACCGGAAAGTTGGTGTCGAGATCTAAATTTTGAAAAAAAGATCCATTTTGGACTAAATGGCATAAAATGGCGGGCAATTTAAATTTTAAATAACAAATTAAATTGTGCTTACTGGGTTAAATATTTTTGAACTAAAATTTCAAGGATATTTTTGCTATAACAAAAGGCATATTTTTAGAAAGTTTCAAGCCGATCGGTTTACTTGACCTGAACAATAAAATGAAAAATAACAGTTTTTTAGCTTTTTTTTTCAATTATGTAGGTTATGTACACTTGAGTGATTTATTGGAATTTTTTTTTGTCTCGATCCGACTTCTATAACCGGAGTTATTCAGATTTTAAGCTCAAAAAACGCGTTTTGAAAACTTGTTTATAAACCAAAAGAGCACAAGTTTTTCGAGGTCCAAAACTTAGGACAATACTCCTAGTGATACCTCAGAGCCGAATAAAATCATAACCTCTCTATTTCCTTCTTCTTTTCCGGGCGGTGGCGGTATTTTCGTATCATATAGTGTTGACAATATTTCTCTGTAGCGTCCTTTATTTCTTTGACCTGTGCGATCTCTTGGTTATCGTCATTTATAAGTTTTATTATTCGATGCCGCCCTTCATTCATTTGTTTATTTAGGTGTTTCAAACTTTTTCCCTATTTCAAAGTTTCTTTTATTTTCGAGTTTCTGTACTGTCTGACGTGTTCTCTGATTTTTTCTTTATTTTTTTTGTCTATTTCTGCCAATTCTTATCTTCAATTTGTAAGATTATTTCTTAATAGTCGTCTCTGTTTCATGAGATTTTGTGTCTCTTTGCCTAATTTTTGAGTTTTTTTTTCGATGTTGCTATTTGTTTTGTAGTCATGAGTAGGCTGTTGGTTATTTGTGCGTTTAGTTCATCAAGTTCTGTTTGGTAGTTTATGTGTTTTTATATGATTTTCCAGTGCTTGTCGATATTCGTCTGTGTTTTGCTATATTATTTCTGTTGATGTCTCTCCCGTTTCAGATTTATTTTTATTTTTGCTCTGAGCATCCGACGGTCACTGCCAATGCTTATCGTATTCAGGTCTGTTGTGTCAATTACAATATTCTTGTCATGTGATAACACATAATCAATTTCGTTTCTGGTTATACCATCAGGGCTTTGCCCTGTTCATATTAACATAATTTCTGTTCTAACTAATAATTTATTTAGGTTAGAATTTTGGTTGATTATGGAACTAATGTGGATATTCGGAATGGGGAAGGACAAACACCTCTCCATATCGCCGCTGCAGAAGGTGATGAAGTTTTGGTAAAATATTTTTACGGTGTTCGAGCTTCAGCGAATTTAACCGATTATCAGGACCGGACACCAATGCATTTGGCTGCAGAAAATGGTCATGCAAACATCATAGGTAAGCAAAAATTTTATCAGTCTTAGCGTATTTATCATATTGGACGAAGGTGATGTTACTCCACTTTTAATTTGTTAAAATTTTTTGAAATGCAAAAAATTACTGTACATCATCATTTTCTCCCTGATGCTACAAGCGGTTGCCAATCTTGCTACACTTTGAGGGGGTACTGACAAAAATAATCAAATCTCCAAACTTTTTAAGAACTTATCGGTGATGATAAAATTCATTGTTATTATTTTTCTTGCGAATACTTCTAGATGTCATTTTTTCCTTGTGTCTAAATTGAGCACTCTTTTAAATGAACACAGATGAATGCTTTCTAATTCTTGTATCTAAGTTCACATCTTGTTGTTGTTTTTCAGAATTATTAGCTGACAAATTTAAAGCAAGTATTTTTGAACGAACTAAGGATGGATCTACATTAATGCATATAGCGTCCCTTAATGGACATGCTGACTGCGCTATGATGTTATTCAAGAAAGGAGTTTATCTTCATATGCCAAATAAGGTAAGGAAGGAAAAAATCAAACAATACTGAATGAAACTTTAAAAAAAATACAAATTATTTTTGAGTGTTAACTAAAATTGATATACAGAATGTATATGGAACAGTTCTTGCGAGTCAAAGATTAGATCGTGTATAATTGTTGTTATTTCAGCGATTTTTATTCTTTGAAATTAGGATTGTGGATGAGTCCGAAAAACAAAAACATGAAAACTAAGATTTTTTCTATTTCTAGAATTTTTTTACAATTAATGGTTTATGTAACATTCGAAATTAATTCTATATTGGTCATTTAAATCCATGTCTCCGAATTCATTCAGTGATCTAATTTACAAGAGTTAAACATTTGCTTGTTGAAAAATATTCTGTTACTTTTCTACTATCAGTTTTTCTAAGTATATTTTTTAATATAAAAGATCTGTTAGCTATTACTCCACTATACCAGGTGTACAAGTATGAAATGCGGATTTTTTTTTCTAAAAAAACATGTTAAATTCGGAAGAATGATAAAAAGTGCTTTATTCAAAGTATGCTCCATCGCTTGTCATACATTTTTCCCATCTTTTGGGCAATTTGTGAATACCATGCCACTAAAAATCTTCCCCTTTTGCTGCGAACCATTTATAGAGCTATTTTTTCACATCTTCGTATGCACCAAAGCGCTGCTCAGCTAGTGCGTGACCCATCGATGCAAACAAGTGGTAATCGGAAGGAGATAAGTCTGGTGAGTAAGCCGCATGGGGGTAGAACTTTCGCAGCTGAGTGCTTCCAACGTATCGCGAACTGGTTTTGCCGTATGTGATGGAGCATTGTCATGAAGAAAAATGACTTTGTGTGCCTCTTTGGTATTTTGGCCTTTTTTTTCAAGCAGCGAACGGTTCAAATCGGTCAATTGTTGTTGGTAAGGTTTAGTATTAACCGTTTCCTCAGGTTTTTTATAATAGACCACGCCCCTCTGGTCCCACCAAAGACGAGCATCGTCTTTCTGCCAAAGCGATTCGGTCTTGCGGTCGATGTGGATGGTGCGCCTGGGTCTACCCATGATTTTTTGGGCTTGGGATTCTCAAAATAAATCCACTTTTCATTCCCTATACGATGCAAAAACGACTTCCTTTTGTACCGAGCGAGCAAAATGTCACACGTGTTTTTGCGCTTTTCCATTTACCTGTCGTTCAACTCATGTGGTACCCATTTACCGGTCTTCTGAATCTTTCCCATCTCTCGTAGCCGATTAGAAACAGCCTGTTGACTAATGCCCAATTGCTCGGCGAGTTGTTTTTGTGTTTACGAATGATCTTCGTCCAACGATGCTTGCAATTCCACATCTTCGTATTTTTTTGGCTGTTTTCTACGTTCCTTGTCTGCAACATCGAAGTCATCACTTTTGAAACGCCGAAACCATCGTTCACACGTATCTTGCGATGGAGCATGTTCACCATAAGCTTCTCGGAGTAATCGGTATGATTCAACATCAGTTTTCTTCAAATGAAAACAAAAAAATTAATGCTGTCCGCGAATGCTCTTTCTTCGGTATAAATTTCGACATATTGAACTCAACAACACAACACTATGCACACACTTTTCCAATTTATCACTTGTGCGCATCTGATACTTGTTGATGACACAACAAAATGGCGAGGTGTCAAATCTTTATAGCACAAACTGCATTGGTGCACCATCTGTTGTCTGAAATCCGCATTTCATACTTGTACACCTGGTAATAACTATAAGCTTAATTCTATCCAGTGCTGGATGTAGGACTTCCCCCTGAATTTATATCTATTTGCAACAGTCGTTATCCATCGAATGGCCATAACCCTTCGTACATTATCCTGCAATCTGGTTTTGAGACGTCCTATACTCCTTTTCTGTTCTCGTGGTCTCCATTCCATCGTTCGCTTGGTCTATCAATCATCAGTAATCCGCGCTACATGTACAGCCCATTTCCACTTTCTTTCTGTTACATGCTCTATAATTTCCTTTACTTTCGTTTGTTCACATATCCACTTGTTTCTTTTTCTAGCTATAAGTTCTTTCGTGTGCTCTCTAAGTCCGAGCTAGTTTTGGCTTTCAACTTTATTCCGTGTCCAAGTTTTAGAGCCATATTAAATCACGGGTAGGATGCACTGATCGTAAACTTTGACCTATAACTTAATTTTCAGAACGAACACCATCCTAGCCGGATTCTGACTTTCATCGTAGTAATTTTTTGCCCCAGATATACATAATTTTCAACAATCTCGAGAACTTCCAAATTTATAACTATGTTGTTATGAGTGTTGGGTAATATTTTTGTCTTACTTTTACTCATCTTAAAACCAATTGTCTTTGAGTAGAAATTTAACTCATTTATTATTTCTTGTAACTCATGGGGGTCGCTACTGATGACAAGAATATCGTCTGTGAACCTTAAATGACTCAGGTACACACCATCTATCTTTAGGCCCTTCTTTGTACAATCTAGTTGTCGAAATACGTCTTCTAGAGCTGTAAAAATAGCTTGGTAGAAATTGTATCTCCCTGTCTTACACCTCTTCCTATAGGTGTTTGTTCTATACTAGGTTTTATGTATATCTTTACATTTTCTTGTACAGGGTGAGTCAACGATAAAGTTCATTATCTCAGTTGTTTCGGGACTCATGAAAAAAATGTTAAATATAATAGTTTCAGGGAATGTTAAGGTGCACAGTTTAAAATTATTTTTAAGTATACAGGATACTTCAAAAAAGTGTGGCCGATATAACACATGTTTTTTTAAATCGAACATCCTATTTTCTAATTTATTTTTAAATTCTGCGTAAAATTTTATAATTTTATTATTAATAATGTTATATACCTAAACCTAGTAGTTTTTCTAATATTTCAATTTTTTTTTTTAAAAATACTAGTTTTCAGTTTTGTAAAAAATTGCCAGTAGCTCCATCGTTTCTGAAGGTGGAATAGTGATAATTGGTACGAGCGTTCTACAGAGATTAAAAAAAGACATATGTAAAGAAATTTGAGTTAGATGCTACAGGGTGTTCAAAACAAATTTATGCATTTCGACTATTTTCGATTAAAGCGTTAAAATCCACTTGGTTACTATCACCCCAAGATAGAATCACTTTCAGGTCTTTGTTAAGTTGAACGACCTCCTGCTGTCTGCGGATATTCGCCTGAGTAGCCGATGTCTGAGCGTTCAAAGTGAATGAAGAGATAAGCGTACTGTCATCTGCAAAGCTTTGAATTGGATTCCCGGTCTTTTCCAGCAGATCGTTAATGTAAATAAGAAAGAGCGTGGGAGACAATATGGAGCCTTGGGGTACACCGGCGTTGATAGTGAAGGTGTTAGAAAGAAATCCGTCGACCGCCACTCGTAAAGAACGCTCTCTGAGGAAACATGAGAGCCACAAACAGAACTTTTCAGACATCCCACAAGAGCGTAGCTTAGCCAACAATCGATCGTGCCAAACACGGTCGAATGCCTTGGATATGTCAAGAGCAACCGCTCGAGATTCTCCAAAGTGTTCAATTGCGTTGTTCCAAACATGTGTTACATAAGTTAGAAGATCTCCTGTTGATCGATGTTAATGAAAGCCATATTGGTGATCGCTAATAATATTGAATCGTTCAAGATATTTTAGAAGATGCTGATTGATAATCATTTTCCATGACTTTCGATATTATTGAAAGCAGTGCGATTGGTCGGTAGTTATTTGGCAAGGTCTTCTTGCCTTTTTTAGGTATCGGCTGAACTGTGGCACATTTCCAGCAGGACGGATGTGTTCCCTTTCTGTAGGATAGGTTGAAATGTCTACAGAAAACTGGTGTTAGTTCCCTTGCACAGTTTTTGAGAACTATGGCAGGTATTCGGTCAGCGCCAAAAGCCTCTTTGGTGTCTAGCTTCATTAAAATAAGCTTTATGATACGCTGTCTGAAGACAACATCGGGAATCCTTGACTGCAATATGGGAATAGTAGGTGGTGTTTGTCTTTCCTTGGAAATCGACAGAAGAATGTGAAGCAAAGAGTTCAGCCAACAAGTTCGCTCTCTCAACAGGTGTGGTCGCAATGGAATTATCTGGCCGTGTGAGTGGTGGTATGGTGGATTTGGTGAAATTTTGACTAACTGCCTTAGCGACTGCCCAAAAGGACCTGGAATTGTTGGGACAAGCGAGAAGTTTGTTTCTAATTCGTTGATCGTGCGCATCCTTTGTTTCGTCGATAATTCCTTTACATCTGTTCCGGGCACGAACAAAGGTGTTACGATTTATGGTGTTAGGATTTTCACGCCATTGTCGATAGGCAAGATGTTTAAAAGCAACAGTTTCTTTACATTTTCGGTCAAACCAGGCTTGACGTTGGAGGGGCATTTTTTCGAAAAAGGGATGTAAGCTTCCATACCAGCCAAAATAACATCGGAGACCTTCCTGGCGCAGTCAGATGGGTTGTCGGATCGAAAACAACATCCAAGGGAAATTTCGAAAATATTCCATGAGATCTTCCCATTTAGCAGATTTGTAGTGCCAAATCTTGCGCGGCTTAGGCGCCTCTCTGTCTTGTTAAGTGGGTTTAAATGAGCAATGCTTGCACTTTCTTTACAGTATTTTTGTCTTTATCAGTTCTGGCACCATAAACCTTGACTACGATTCTAAAACCTATTATTTTTTGCACAACATTTTATAAGAAAATACTGCATTGACATTGAATTCCTTTGTTATCCATAATATATTCTAGATTGTATCGCTAAATCCAGCAAGGCCATCTAAAAGCAAAAAAACTCTTTTGATAAATCTAAGTATAACAACACATGCGTTAGTTTTAATACCCCATCTATTATTCAAATTATTATTCAAAAATAGAAACATTTTGACGGCACATATTAATTAGGTACTAATTTTAGCACAAAAAAATTGTTGGAGGGATATGATTTTAAATGCAAATTTTTTATGATGCTCGTTTGTTAAATGTCCAACAAATGGCTGCAGTATAAAGAAGTTTAGTAGACGAAAGATAATGAAAATAAACGTAAGCTCATAAATTGGCTGCGATAGCTCTTTTTGCTTTAAACTCTTTGACAATCACGTGACTTATTAACGCAAATAAACTAGTTATCACATCATATTTAGTTAGATCAAGCTCGTGCCAGTCCTGCATCTGTAAACTTATTAAAAAGTAAATTTAAATTCATAAGATATTTTTGCCACTTCATGTTGTCTGGTGGCACAGTGTAACTTTGGTGTTGTGCGATTTCTTATTTATGAAGTTTCCTCCCCTTGATATGGAAATAAACGTGATAGATCCACCTTGGCTATTTAAAGTATGTATATTTTTATTTCTTTATTTTATATTATTTTTTTTTGTAATTTAAATTAAAATTCAGGACACATTAAAATATGAACTTACTTATTTACAAAAGGTTATATTATTTACAATTTTCACTAAACGGAATGTTAAGTATTTTTAATTCCCTTGCTAATGTGAAGTGTTGAATTCGTGAAAAAATTATCCTCCGAGATTTTGCAATTCTTTGCGTTTCAGGAACCCCCGATTACGAAAAATACAGTCGCACATTTCTGTCGGTCTATCTCTCTATTTGCTGGTACGATATTAATATTAAATTAAGTATACTACTTAAAGTAACCTATTAGCCCAGTAGTCGGAGGCAAAATTTGACGAAAAGCTCTCATTAAATGTTAATAGGCTGCTTTTTGGCATACAGTTAGTTTTTTGGACGTAAAATACGAAGTTTACTGTTCTAAAGTGTATACTAAGCCTACAAAATCGAAAATAAAATTAAAAATTCGGTTTTTCAGCGAATATCTCTAAAAATAAAAAACCGGTCAAGCGCAAGTTAAACTTGCACAATTAGTGTTCCGTCTATACCTCGTGGAGAATATTCCAGAATTTTTTGATCAGTACTTTTCGAGATAAGGTAGGGGACAGCGATTTTTCGCGATTTTTTAAAAGTAATACGAAGAAAAGTGTGCGCAAGTATTACATTATATATATATTTTTTACTCGTGTTTTCACAAGCTTTCATTTGACACCACACTCGATGACCTAGTAAAAAAATCTTTTTTCCCTTTCGATTTCACCCCTCAAAACGAACCCCTTAAGTCAAAATTTATGTTACGGTGGTATAAAATGATCAGTGACTTCACAAAACACACCCCAAATGAGTTTTCAACAAAGTTTGTTTCCAATCTTTACTGAAATCTGATGACCTTGAAATTTTTGTTTTATTTAAATACCAGATAAATTATTAAAGGTAATGCACTCGTGATAATTTTCGTTCAATCTACCCCTCGTGGAGAATATTCCAGATCTTTTCAAAATTTTTTGATAAGTACTTTTTTCTAGATAAGGCTCGGGACAGCGATTTTTCGCGATTTTTTAAAAATAATACAAAGAAAAGTGCGCGCAAGTATTACATTATAATATATATTTTTTACGCGTGTTTTCACAACCTTTCATTTGACACCACACTCGATGACCTAGTAAAAATTTTTTTTTTCACTTCCGATTTCACCCCCCAAAATTAACCCCTTAAGTCAAAATTTAACTTTCAAAACTACATGGCTCTGATAAGGCCATCAATTCCTATATTATTACCAAATTTCAAGTTTCTATGACAAATAGTTTCGGAGAAAATCGGGTGTGACAGACAGACAGACAGACACCGAAGTGATCTTATAAGTGTTCCGTACAGAACACTAAAAAGATATCGCTTCAAGATGACCTTGATCTGGTTTGGCAGTGGACCCAGTCCAATCATCTATTTTTAAATGTAAGCAAATGTTTTACCATTAGCTTCTATAGAGTCCCATCCCTATACTCGATTGAAGGTGTTCAACTTCCTTACAGGAGTTCAACAAAGTACCTTGAGGTTGTTTTCGATGAAAGACTTGCTTTTACAAGGCATATATCTGCCCTTAGCCAGAAAGGACTGAGCATGCTGGGTTTTGTTTTGAGAAATTGCTGGCAGTTCTCTGTGACTGTTTTGACAGTGTTGTATTGTGCTCTTGTGAGATCAAACTTGGAATATGCGACGGTAATTTGGTCTCCATTTTATGAGTTGCATAAGGGAACAATCGAAAGAATGTAAAATAAATTTTTGAGATTTTCCGCACTCAAGTGCAACGGTACACTTGTGAATTATCATAAGACTGTCATGCGGAGGACCTTAGGGTTCCATACTTTGGAAATGAGAAGATCCCTTTATGATGCATGTTTTATCTTCAACTTATTAATGGAATCACTGACTGTCCTCAGCTACTCGCTAAAATAAATTTTTATATACCCAGAGGCAATCTTCGCCATCATGATCTCTTTTGCATCCCCTTCCATCGCACGAATTATGGGAGGCACTCTCCCATTCATAGAGCTTTGAGGACTTGGAATTCATTGGATGGCCGGCTCGATATGTTTAACAGCTCTATCTCGGGATTTAGGTCCCAGCTGCTGAGGGCTCTGTAGAGGTTCTACTTGATCAGTGTTTACTATTGTTAATACTATTATTGTTTTTATATTTCTGAGGTTAGTTCTTTTATTACCTGTATCTATTTTATATATTTTGTTATTGAGGATGTTTATGTGTTTGTTGAATATTTTGTCACGTGTTTGTCTTTTTAATTTTTAATATTTTTGTATCTGCATTTGTACCTGTTTTAAAATTGTACTACAATGGGGTTTCCCGTAAAATTTGTATAAATAAATAAATAAATATCGAAAAACTACTACGTGAAAGAACGGAAAATTTTACAAAAAAATAGTGTGTAGATTTTTTAATGTTACCGTAATTTAAAAAAAATATTTAAAATAAAATGGCTGGTTTAACTCCTCCAGTTGTAGTGGAAATCATGCTTCCAACTTCATTTATGATTAAATTAAGGTTTGTGTATACCGTTAAATATTTTGAAATTGACTATTAAGGGGTTTCTCGGGGTGCTGATTAAAAATCCGATGACAGATTTAAAAAATTCAAAATGGCGGATCCAACATGACGGCCAGAGAGTACGTAACTCATTAAATGTTTTCGAGTAATTTAGAATTTTTGTATTTTCAATAACTGTTTTCTTTGTACCTGGATGTTTAAATCAAATATAAATACTTTATACTTAAAGTTTAGACTTCTATCTCTCATTTCCCACCTTTACATATATTTTTTTTTATTTTAAGTTGTATGATTAATAATAAGCAAAAAATACGTTTATCATGAACACTTTTTTAAGAGCAAAATTACAAAAAGAGAAAGTTTTTTTAAGTTTTTAATGATTTTCTAATAACAAGTATACTTTTAACTATAACCAAAAAAAAAGTCCGACTTTTTTTGACCATTTCATACTGCTTTGAACGTAAATTTGCTGGGGGCGCCCTACAGCAGGCAAATTTTCTTATTTTAAAACTCGATTTTTAAATAACACAGACAATGTGGGTATTTTTAATTATTCTTATATTGAAACGTAAGGTATAGTAATGATATATGCACAAGGGTTTTTTTTTCAATGCTATATTTTATTAAATATTTGTAATTTACTGTATGCTCGTTAAAATCATGCAAACAAAGTTTTACAATTTATAAAGCAACAAAAATAAGAACTATTAGTATCATCGGAAAGTTGAAAGTCTCCTACTCAGTATATCACCACTACACCAAACACTTTATTTTTGCACTCGACGCGCGTTTCGCTAACGATGTTAGCTTCATTAGGAGCGATGATTGACTGCCCCTGATGAAGCTAACATGGTTAGCCAAACGCGCGTCGAGCGCAAAAATAAAGTGTTTGGTGTAGTGGTGATATATACTGAGTAGTATCATTGTGCCATAGATTCCCCATTCCCAACTTAGGTGAATGTCTCCTCTTCAAAAAGCTTTTTTTGATTTTTTTTTTTACACTCTGAAAACAAGTAATATCGATTAATTTTCGAGCGGTGCGCGTAGACTTTCAAATCAAGCTTTTTGCCGCGATGCACTTTTCGAATCACCTATCCAAATTTTTAATAAATTCTCACACTAAAAAAAAAAATTTGGAAAAAATCAATATACGTTTTCTTTAGTAAAATTTCCCACACTGTCGAGATATTACCGAAAAAACGAATTTTTTATTTTATTTTGGATTTTGTGAGCTTAGCGTATATCCGACTGTAGCGAACTTTTTTTATAATATTCTACGTCCAAAAAACTGCCTGTATGCCAAAATTCAGCCTGTTAACATTTAATGAGAGCTCAAAACCTCTTGCGACTGGGCTATATAGTTTGTGGGCGAAATTATTTTAGGAAAGGGATTAAAAGGGGCGGTGGTCGATACATTTTTTTAATATTATGTTATTTTTTTGATAAGATGATAAACAAATTTTTAAAATTTAAATAATTATGTAGAATCAATTCACATGGGGGTTCCTCAGTATATATCAAAACTACACCAAACACTTTATTTTTGCACTCGACGCGTGTCTCGCTAACCATGTTAGCTTCATCAGGAGCGATGATTGACTACAGCTAAATTACAAATCTACCTTATTTTTACTTAGCCTAACATCTGAATCACTCAAGCGGAATGGAATGGCCGAGGCCATCAGTTCTGGTCAAGTAACCAGTAGAGAGGACTATAAGGAATAGGCCCTCTGTCTTTATTTAAACTATTTTCTCATTTTATAATTTCCATTTTCCATTTTCAAAGACAGAGGGGCTATTCTTTATAGTCCCCTCTACTGGTTATTTGAACAGAACTGATGGCCATGCCTTTACTTCTGCTTGAGTAATTAGGTAGATTTGTAGTTTAGCTGTAGTCAATCATCGCTCCTGATGAAGCTAACATGGTTAGCGAAACACGCGTCGAGTGCAAAAATAAAGTGTTTGGTGTAGTGGTGATATATACTGAGTAGTGTCCTTCTATTAAAGATTCCACATACACAACATAATTAGATATTACTTAATATAAATTTCCGTTCTTGTCAAGGTTTTAGAAGTCTAGGGATCTGAAAATTCAAATATTCTTTTTCAGTTATTTGTGGTGAAATGCATAAGGACTTCTTAGGGGAGAGGATTCTGAAAATTAAGTTACTTTTTCATCATTTATAATTATTTATTTCATATGAGAAATTAGGGGAGTTGTTTCTTACATATTGTGTTATACTTTTTTTTTCACTAGTTTCATTTATGAAAGGTAATGAGGTGGGAGAGGTGACTGGAGGAATTACGTCATATATATTATGTGTGTGTATTTAAAGGTTCACGAAGTCTGAAAATTATGTTCATCTTTATTAATTTCAATTATTTATGTTATGCATATAAGGGGTTAACGAAGTCGCGGTTATAGAGTTGACTTCATATATATCGTGTTACGTCCGTTACAATGCTCTTCAAATCTAAATATTGTACTATCTTTTCATTGTTTTCAGTTTTAACGGAAATAATATGTATATCAAAATATCAGGTTTTAATTGTAAATATTTCCTCTGCTCAACTTGTATGATGAATATCTTACCATGAAGTACCTATAATTTAAAATATCTGCAGAGATTGAATTAAATTGTTTTTAGTGTTCCGTATAGTACACTTATTGTATCACTTCGGTGTTTGTCTGTGAAAGTTTGTGAAAACACGAGTTCAAAAATATATATAATGTAATACTTGCCCACACTTTTCTTTGTATTATTTCAAAGAAATAGCCAAAAATCGCTGTCCCGATCTCGAAAAGTACTGATCAAAAAATTTTGAAAAAATTCTAGAATAGTCTTCATAAAGTGTAGATTGAGTGAAAATTATCACAAGTAGATTACTTGTGATAATTTATCTGGTATAAAAAAAATATGAAAACTATGTCCTTTGAGAATATAGGGAAGGTTTTGTAAATATACCTTTCAGTACTCAGACAAAAGAATTTTATTTTATTTGTTTATAATTAAACAAATATTTATGTAGCAAAAATTTGTTTTACATTTTTATTACTAGATTCTAGATTGAGCTAGACTGATCTAAGAATAAACGGGACTATACACATTGAATCTTAATATGTATGTATATATATATATATATATATATATATATATATATATATATATATATATATATATATATATAGTTATATATATGTCAGGGACTTAATTAATTTAGCCTAAGTAAGAATTTTATTTTATTTTAAAAGCAGTCACCGTACAGAACACTAATTGCACAAGTCCGACTTCTACCTGGCCTTGAGAAGAAAAAAACATTTTTTATGTGTAAAACTTATTTTATTTTTTAACATAGTTGCTTTTTGGGTCGATACACTTAGTCCAACGTTTTTCTATCTTTCGTATCCCATCTAAAAAATACGATTTTACCTACCCTTCAAACTAGGCGTTTGTTTCAGCAATCAACTCACCGTTTGAGCCATTTTTTTTTCCGCTGAGCCATTTTTTCATATTCGGAAAGAGGAAATAATCGCTGGGGGCTAAATCTGGCGAATACGGTGGATGCGGAAGAAATTCACATCTTAACTCATGGAATTTTGCCATGGCGATGACACAAGTGTGCACGTGTGCATTGTCTTGATGAAAGAGATTTTTTTTCTTCGCCAAATGCGAACGTTTTCCTTTCACAGCATGGTTGAAACGATCCAGTAAGTTGACATATTACTGTTCAGTAATAGTTTTGCCCTTTTCAAGGTAATCGACGTGGATTATGCCGCGTACATAACTTTGTTGGCTGCTAAAGTCGGCTTGGCCTTCTTTGGCGCCGGTTTGCCACGGAAAACTTACTCTTTAGACTGTTCTTTGTTCACTGGTGTGCTGTAATGAATCCATGTTTCATCAACAGTTACAAATCGGCGCCAAAAATCATTCCGATTGCGCTTTAACATCGCCAAACATTCTTTTGAAGTTGATTCACGTGGGCGTTCATTTTCAATTGTGAGCAATCGCGGCACCCATCTTACGGAAAGCTTTCTCATATCCAAATGAGTTGGTAAAATTCCATTCATTTCTGATGCCTACAGTCTCAGCAATCTCACGCATTTTTACTCTTTGATTATTTATCACTATATCGTGGATTTTTTCAAACATTTCTGATGTGGTGACCTCATTTGGACGACTTGGACGTTCTTCATCAAAGATGCTTGTACGGCTGCGGTTGATTTCAGCTGTCCAATATTTTATGATCGATAACGAAGGTGCAGAGTCTTCATGAACTTCACTGAGTTCTGCTTTTATCTCGTAATTCATTTTATCACTGCTCGATATTCAATTTTTTCCATTGCTGTAAAATCACAAAAGTTTTTCTATTTAAATGGCTGCCATTCAAAAACTAAATTACGCAGTGACTTAAAAATTTGACACGATTGTTGTGAAAGGTTATATTTACAAAAAATATAATTTTTTAAATAGTAGTAGCGCCATCTCTGGCGGAGGCCAGGTAGTTACTATACAATCCTCGTATTTTGGAACTACGTGTTGGCAAGGAAAAAACTGAATAAATGACCTATTCAATTTTTTAAAAGAGTGTTTTTTAATATTCTAGGATGGAGCCAGAAGTATACATACTGCGGCCAGGTATGGTCACGTAGGAATTATTAACACACTTTTACAAAAAGGTGAAAAAGTTGATGTTACAACCAATGTAAGTGGCCCCTACATAATAATATTAACAGTTTTAAAAAAGAAGACAACTACTCTCATAATTATGCTTATTTTAGGATAATTATACAGCATTACATATAGCTGTTGAATCATGTAAACCCTTGGTGGTAGAAACGCTCCTAGGATATGGAGCTGACGTTCACGTTCGAGGTATAATTAAAAATATTTAGTTATTATATAAAAACAAAGTGCACTGCGTATTTTTTATAATTTATGATCGACCACAGAAACGCGATCATCTTATCTCACATATATAGGATGTCCGAAATAAGATTAATCTTAACTTTATATCATACACACCTAGTTGTTTAGTTAATTAAAAAAACATATCTTTATTTTATTTATTATTATTACTGTAGATGTAACGCTTTTATCAACTTACAACTAATTAAAATATCATCATCATCATCAATCAGCCCCGATCTGTCCATTGTCGGACATAGGCCTCCTCAAGATCCGGCCACCTTCCTCTGTCCTGCGCAGTTGCCATCCAATTTCCAGAAACCCTTTTGATATCACCGGTCCATCTTGTGGGTGGTCTTCCCCTGCTTCGTCTATCCGTACTTGGTCTCCACTCCAGGATCCTCTTTGTCCATCTGTTGTCCTTTATTATGGCGACATGCCCCGCCCATTTCCACTTTAGTCCGAGGATGCGCTTTATTATGTCTTCCACGCCTGTTCTTCTGCGGATTTCCTCATTTCACATCCTGTCTCTTAGGGTAATACTCAGCATTGACCTCTCCATTTTACGTTGTGTTTGTTGCAGTTTAAGAATGGATTTTTTGGTGAGGGTTAAAGTCTTTGCCCCGTATGTAAGAACCGGTAGTACACACTGATTAAATGCTCTTCTTTTTAAACTAATTGGTACTTCACCCTTAAATACATCTTGGAATCTGCCAAACGCTGCTCATCCTAAGGTAGTTCTTCTAAGCAGTTCCTACGTTTGGTTGTCTCTGCAAAGTTTCACTTCGGGCCCAGGTATATGTAACTCTCGGTCATCTCAATATCTTTACCTTCTAGACTTATCGGTCTGCTAGGAACTAAGTTTGTCATCACTAGAGACCGGATTATATGCAACATAAAAATCTTGAAATATGCACGCAAATATGCATGAAAAATGCTTAAAATATGCATGAAAAGGGTCAAAATATGCAATATTAAATAACAATAAAAGTAGTAATTTTTAGTTTTTTATTTCAAAATCAGTATAAAATTATCAAGTTATCGACGATGTTTAAATTTAATTAACAATTATTTAACATTTTTTTAAATTATTTAAAATTTATATTCTTGTACACGTAAACAATGAGGTATTGTTCCAAATGCTGGGTAGTAAAATTGTGTCTTCGATCACTTAAAATATTTTTATAAGTGGAAAAAGACCGTTCCACATCCACTGAGGTAACTGGGCAATATTTGAATTTGGGTGCTATGTTAGCACTTATTGTTTCTGGCAAAAGTTCACCCGTCCCATTAATAAAACTATCAATTTGACACAAAGGTTCAAAGCCTGAGGTATTGCACAAAATGTTTTCAAACTTTTCTTTAACTCTACGCGGGAATACATCTGGCAATGTGGAGTTTATTTGACGGATTTTATTTATTAACTGAGTTGATTCGGTCAACGCCAAACCTCGAGTTTCAAGCTTTTTAATACCGCAGGTATATGGGAAAAGTGAGTGCTAATCAAGGCTATGTTTTTTTTTTAATATCAGAATCGTTAAACGCTTCCTTGGATTGACGAACTGCCATAGCCTCTGCACTATCGAAGTCATTTACTACACCTTTGATGGCTTCGAAATGTTCATTGTAAAATAGTACAGCTTCACTCCATGTTCCCCATCGAGTTACACTTTCTTTGCTGATGAAATCAGTTTATTTACATTTCCAAACGTGGATCGTACTTCTTCAGCGAGTCGATGGACTCCGTGAGCAAAGCACGTCACATGAATTAAATTTGGATAAAATACTTCGAGGACTTTGGCTGCCTTGATCATATAGGGAGCAGCATCTGAGAGAAATATAAACACTCTTTCATCTGCAGAAGATTTAGGAAAATTTTTTTAATACCCTCATTCACAAATCTGGCGATCGTAGAATGATTTGTCTTGTCAAGTTCTTTGCAGGCCACCAAATAGGAAGAAGAATGCTCTAATCTTAATGCACCCACAATTAAATTCGCAATAGAGCGACCACAACTGTCGGTAGTTTCATCAGCTGAAAGCCAAATAATGTCATCCTTAAGTTCATTACGTATTTCTTCCAGAACATGTTGGTAACTTGTTGGTATGTAATTTTTACGCAGTGTTGATTCGTCTGGTATTTTTTGATTCAAGCAATATTTTCGCAGAAAATCTTTGAATGTAGGATTATTACTTGCAAGCAATGCTTCACATAAATCCATGCTAAAGTGGTTTTTTTGTTTGCCTATAAAAGTGGAATCACTGCTACTTGCTGCTGTTATAAGTTGTTGTCGTGGGCCTTTTTTTGCAATCCTGCGATATGAAGACTTGTCTTGACATGCTGGTCAATTGAAACTTTTTTGTGCCCGAAACATATTCTCGACAATATAAAACATTTCCGTCGTATGTAAATGTTCCATGATAATCAGCTACCCACGAAGAGACACTTTTTTTTGCAGGTGGCATGGTACACGTTAAACTTTAACACAACACGTTAAAAATTGCAAAAAGACTACACTGATGCAAGCGCGTCAACAATAATGTTAAAACTGATATCTTGTTTTAAAATAAAAATTCGTCTTCGAGAAAATTGTTTATTTGATCCACGCTCAAACAAATATTCTTAAAAACTAACTACTTATTACTTAATATCCCGACCAAGAAACAAAGGAATAAAATACTGTCGTAATTTTGGGTATTCCTTTGGCACTATAACCTAATCGATGTTTAGACTATTGCGGGTAATGTTCAGGCGATAAGATCGGTTCCAGACAGCGACATTAACAATACCCTGAGCAATTCAGTTGCTTAGTAATACCGAGAAATATTGTAAATATAGGGAAAATATGCATCATTACTATATTTTGGGTAAAATATGCAATAATCGGTGAGAATGGTCTAAATATGCAAATGCATATGAAAATATGCAAACGCGACCGTACAAGCGTTTATGAAAATATGCAAATGCATATAATCCGGTCTCTAGTCATCACCTTTGTCTTTTTATAGTTTATTTTCAAGCCAACTTTTTGCTTGGCATTTTCTAGCTTTTTTAGCATATCTTTACCTTCTCCTAACTTGTCAGATATAATGACAATGTCGTCTGCGAATCTTAAATGATTGAGCCACTCTCCATAAATATTTAGTCCCTTATTTTCGTATTGTAATGTTTTGAATGCTTGTTCCAGCACCGTTATAAACAGCTTCGGTGACAGTGTGTCTCCTTGTCTGACACCCCTTTTTATTTCTATTTTCTTCGAGAGAGGGTGTAGGTTCACTGTTGTTGTAGCCTTGTTGTAGATGTTACATATAATATTTGATAATATCCATAGTCAATTCGACACTCGTTTAATGCTTCTAATATGGCAGCTAATTTAACAGTGTCGAAAGCTTTTTGGTAGTAAACAAAGATGAGAACTAGAGGTCTGTTATATTCAATCAACTTTTCTATTAGCGTTTTTAGACAGTGTAAATGGTCATTTGATCCAAAGCCTTAGCGGAATCCAGCTTGTTCTCTTGGCTGATATAGTTCTAATTTACTTTCTAATCTAGTTGTTACGATTCTTGTATACAATTTGTAGAGATGATTTAGGAGACTGATAGGCCTATAATTTTCAAGATGTGTTGTGTCCCCTTTCTTGTGCATTAGGATGGTGATGGAGTTGTTCCATTTTTCCGGAATGTTTTGTCTATGTAAACATAGATTAAACAGCTCTTTTATTTTCTCTATCAATACAAGTTTGATAGCCTCCGACATAAGTCCATCCTCCCCTGGAGCCTTGTTGTTCTTCATTTTGTTCAAGGCGTTACGTATTTCGTCTTGGGATATATCTGGGATAAAGTCGGAGCCCTGGTTTTGTATTTTCGGCAGCGGTTTCTCCTTTGTTCTTGAATCTGCTTGGCTTGTATATAGTGTTGTGTAAAATTCTTCAACTAAAAGGTCTTCCATTTGGGACTTGACAACTTTGAAAATTCACTGTAAACGCACCCTTAAGCCAATCACCGAACTGTCAACGTCAAAACATTCAGTAAAGTCAACATTTTCATCATGGTGAAGTACACGAACGAACAACGTTTACAAATAATTAAAATTTACTACCAAAATTTGGAGTCGGTGACTGCAACTTTAAGAGCGTTAACGCCAATTTTTGGTCGTCATTCTCGTCCCAGTAGACAAGCAATTCATAGTCTAGTGAAAAAATTTGAGTTAACATATTCGCTGCTGGATGTTCCCGTGCCAGTGAGACAACGGGTTGGTCGAAGTGGCCAGAATATTGCTGCCGTTCAAGCCAAAACAGTCGATTTCACGGCGTTCTCAAGAATTGGGCATCGCTCAGACTACACTATGGCGAATTTTGCGAAAGGATCTTGGCCTGCACCCTTATAAGTTAAAGTTAACTCAAGAACTAAAGCCACTCGATCATATGAAGCGACGTACGTTCTCGAATTGGGTTCTAGAAATGTTGGAAGAAGATGACCAATTTCATCGTAAAATCATCTTTAGTGATGAAGCGCATTTTTGGATAAACGGCTTCGTCAACAAACAGAATATGCGTTATTGGTCAGGTGAAAACCCTCATGTGCTTGAAGAAACATCACTTCATCCACAAAAAATTATGGTTTGGTGCGGTTTTCATGCCGGTGGTGTCATTGGGCCGTTCTTTTTCGTTGATGAAAATAACCATCACGTTACAGTCAATAGAGATCACTACAGAGGCATGTTGCAACGTTATTTCTTTGATCAATTGCATGGGCTAGACATTAATGATATGTGGTTTCAACAAGACGGCGCCACAAGCCACACAGCGGGTGTAACAATCGACTTACTGCAATCTAAATTCGGCGAACCTGTTATATCGAGAAATGGTCCCGTCGAATGGCCGCCTAGATCGTGTGATTTAACACCTTTAGACTTCTTTTTATGGGGGTACGTTAAATCATTGGTCTATGCCAGGGGTGCTCAAACGGTCGATCGCGATCGACAAGTCGATCGCGAGTGCTTTTTGAGTCGATCTCGAGAAAGAAAATTCCGATATAGAACTATTCACAGATTTTGTTTTAGGTAACTAAAACAAAATGTAATGAATAAACTACTAAAATTTATTCGATTCACAATTAGGCCAGAATAACCCCCTCATCACTTTCTTTTATCGTAATAACCCCCTGCTAGCGGCAAAAGGCGGCTTTATCAAAGGAATGCGCGGTACTTGTCAAAGAAAAGCCGCGTTCTTGATTCCCGCCGATTTTTCTAGAAACTTCGGGCGGCGTGTTTGACGGGAACATTCGAGACTTCGTTCGCGCCGATATAAAAGTTGCGTCTGCAGGAATAGGAGTCAGTCTGAGTTGTAACTTGAAGGCGATACATCGATACAAAGTTTATTAATAAATAGTCCACAATGAGTGCGGCGAAGAAAAGTAAAACTTATCATTTTAATAACGATTGGGAGGAAGAATTTTTCTTTTGTATGGTAAAGGATAAGTGCATTTGTCTCATTTGCCGTGCGTCAATTGCAATACCTAAGCGTGGGGAATTTAGAGAGGCATCATAAAACGGTTCATAAAAACTACGAAAAGGATTTTCCGTCACAGAGTGAATTAAGAAAACGAAAAGTACGTGATATGATAACTTGTTTGAAAAAAGAACAAACCATGTTCACAAGACCAGCCAAACAATCAAAAGCTGCAACGATCGCGTCATTTAAAATATCTCATATATTAGCGAAACACAAGAAACCATTTGATGATGGATTGGTTCTGAAGGAAGCATTTATTGAAGCGGGTGAGACCTTATTTGGAGATTTTAAAAATAAAACAGAGATAATGTCTGCTATTAGAGAACTTCAGTTATCTCGTCGGACTGTTACAAGGCGTGTTGAAGTCATGAGTCAGGACATGGCAGATAAACTAAAACATGATATCATGGAATGTACATACTTTTCTTTACAGTTCGACGAATCCACCGATATGATAGACACTGCCCAGCTGTGTATTTTTATTCGAATGGTATTCAATGACATGTCGGCTAAGGAAGAGGTTTTGACAATGATTCCTCTGAAAGGAAAGACCCGTGGCGAAGATATATATGACGTTTTCTTCAATTTTGTAACAAACTACAAGCTACCAATATATAAACTAGTGTGCATTACAACCGATGGAGCACCAGCAATGACTGGAAACGAAAACGGTTTTGTGGCATTGTGTCTTCTTCCATTGCATTATACATCAACAAGTTTTGTGTTTAAAAGTTCTAAACATGGAGGAGATTATGGGCATTGCAATAAAAATTGTGAATTCTATCCGTGCACGTAGCTTGCAACGACGGCTCTTTAGATTGCAGTTGGAAGATAGTGAGTCAGCTGAACACACTGATTTAGTTCTTCACACGGACATCAGGTGATTGAGTCGCGGAAAATTCCTAGAAAGGTTTCAAGAATTATTGCCCGAAATAATGGCTTTTCTGGACGAAAGAGTTGATGACACTCAGATGCTGAAAAAACGGAAAATGGCTGACTGATTTGGCATTTTTGACAGACATCACAGTGCATTTAAACACCATTAATTTGGAGCTTCAAGGTAAAGGAAAAAACTATTATTGAGATAATTAGCGCAATAAACGCATTCAAAAGTAAATTGCAACTTATGATAGATCAACTGAAAAGAAAGGATCTGAAAAATTTTCCGTCTTTGAAAGCAAGGATTCCTCAGTTGAATTATGATATTTATGAGGCAGAATTATAAAATATTTTGGGCCAATTCGAAATACGTTTTTATGATTTCCGTAAATTGGCAAATATCGCATCATTTATAAGTTATCCTTTTTCGTGTAAAAACATTGAGGAATTAGCTACTGAAATAGCAAGTCAGTTTAACATGGACTCATGTTCTGTTGAAAATGAGTTAATGCAGATTATATCAGATATACATCTCGAAGCCACAGCATCTGATACAAAATTCTGGTGTTTTATATCTGAAGATAAATATCCGAATCTAAGGCAAATCGCCCTTCAACTGACGGCAATGTTTGGGTCAACTTACTTGTGCGAGTCTGCATTTTCTGAAATGAAGATAATTAAGTCAAAATATCGCAATCGACTAACTGACGAACATATGTCACCATGCTTGCGATTAGCACTCGGTAATTACGTATCATCTTATGAAAAGTATGCTGAGGACATGCAGTGCCACGCTTCAACATCCAAAGTCAGTCTTTAGTTAAGTTTAGACACTAGAACTCGTTTGTTTTGTAAAAACAATAAATTCGCAATTTTGAATAATTATGAGTTTTTTCATTGACATTTTAGAGCAGACCTACACTTACCTTGACTAAAAAAATGAATATTGTGCGGAAAACTAATATCTATGCCACGATACACCCTACCTAGACGACAATCCTGCATCACACTTACTTGCAGCCTCTCAGAGTCGATCGATCGTAGTCTAACAATATTGAGGTAGATCGCCAGCAGTTCAAGTTTGAGCACCCCTGGTCTTGGGATATATCTGGGATAAAGTCGAAGCCCTGGTTTTGTATTTTCGGCAGCGGTTTCTCCTTTGTTCTTGAATCTGCTTGGCTTGTGTATAGTGTTGTGTAAAATTCTTCAACTATATGCAGTAGATCTCCTCTATCAGACGTAATATGACCATTTTTGTCTCTAAGCTGCCGTTTGTAATCTTTCCTCTCATTTTTTATACTCTTGTTGTTTTCGATAGTTTGTATAATTTTGTCATTTTTGTATTTCCTAAGGTCATTTCTAATTTTTCTTGATACTTCCCTGTTTAGTGCTGTTATCGTTTGTGGGTCCGCATTTGGGTCTCTTCTTAGTAGTCTTCTTTCCTCAATTTTACCGCTTGTGTCTTGGCTTATGTTTTGGTCTTTATTATTTCTGGGGCAGCATCTATTTTGTGCGTGCCTAACCGTTTCTGTTATTTTGTTGTTTAAATCATTTATGTTTGTTTCTATTGTATTTTCCAATGTATCGCTGATGTACTGTTGAAATTCCTTTTCATCTTTTGGGTGTGTCTATGGTTTGAACTTTTTCTTTACCAGTTTGTTTCTTTCAAGTCTTGTGTCTATTTTGATCTTGGCCCTGACCATCCTATGCTGCTAAAACCTGTAGTAGGTCTGTCCTTTGCCGGGATCGCAAAAGAGTTCCTACCCGCTACCTTAATTTTAATATACTTGTTGGAAATGCACTACAGTTAAGCTGATACCCAAAAAAAGGCAAGAAGACCTTTCCAAACAACTACCGACCAGTCGCAGCATCTTCTAAAATATCGTGAAAGATCCAATAATATTAGCGACCACCAATATGACTTTCGTAAACATAGATCAACAGGAGATCTTCTGACTTATGTAACACATGTTTGAACAACGCAATTGAACACTTTGGAGAATCTCGAACGGTTGCTCTTCATATATCCAAGGCATTCGATCGTGATTGGCACAATGGATTGTTGGGTAAGCTACGCTCTTCTAGTATGCCTGGAAAGTTCTGTTTGTAGCTCTCATGTTTCCTCAAAGAGCATTCTTTACGAGTGGCAGATTTCTTTCTAATACCTTCATTATTAACTCCGGTGTGCCCCAGGGCTCCATAGGCTCTCCTACTCTCTTTCTCATTTACATTAACGATCTGCTGGAAAAGACCAGGAATCCAATCTACAGCTTTGTAGATGACAGTACGCTTATCACTTTATTTGAACGCTTGAGCATCGGCTACTTAAGCAAATACCTGCAGACAGCAGGAAGTTGTTCAACTTAACAAAGACTTGGAAGAAATTCTATCGTGGGGTGAGAGACACCAAGTAGAATTTAACGCTACAAAAGCCTAGGCGGCAGTTTTTTCTAAAAAAGTTAACTGTTGAACCCGACATAGTTACGTCGGTGAACTCCATTCCTCTAGCATCGCCATTTAATTTGCAGCGTTAATTTGGAAGCAAATATGTCTTGGCATGTTGCAAGCATAGCAAAGAGAGCTTCTCAAATGCCGGCGCTAAGAAGCAATACAATAATTATTAAAATAAAATTAAATAAATATAATTAGGGCACACGAAATATGAATGTTTCGTATGTGTAGATTATATATATATATATATATATATATATATATATATATATATATATATATATATATATATATATATATATAACACATGGGCTGAAAAGTCCCGGGCCTAACACATAGATGGCGCTAGTTTTATTGCAGTCACCTTTTTTTCGGTTAATACTAACCTTCAAAAGACTGCTGTTAAAATTTCATGATATTCTATTCATTAGTTTGTGAGTTATTGTGCTAAGAGTGACGCTACTTTTGTTATTTTCAAAACAATGGATCAAAAACAATTTCGTGTTTTAATTTTACACTGCTTCTTGATGGGAAAAAATATCGTTCAAGCGAAGCAATGGCTTGAAAAGTGTTATGGGGACTCCGCTCCATCAGAAACAACAATAAAACGTTGGTTTGCTGACTTCAAACGTGGTTGTAGAGACAACGACGCAGTGGACGTCCAAATGAGGCGGTAACACCAGAAAACATCAAAAAAAAATCCATAAAATCGTTTTGAATGATCGAAAAGTGAAGTTGCGTGAGTTAGCTGACATCGTAAAGATATCAAAAGAACGTGTTGGCTTTATATTGCATGAGCATTTGACTATGAGAAAGCTCTGTTCAAAGTGGGTGCCGCGTTTGCTCACTGTTTATCAAAAACAAGAACGTGTTGATGATTCTGAGCAGTGTTTGGCCATGTTTAAACGTAACAAACCGGAATTTTTGCGTCGATATGTGACAATGGATGAAACATGGATCCAACACTTCACTCCGGAATCAAAACGATCGTCATCTGAGTGGACAGCAACTGGTGAACCTCGTCCAAAGCGCCCGAAAGCACAACAATCGGCTGGAAAGGTTATGGCCTCGGTATTTTGGGATGTGCGTGGTGTAATATTCATCGACTATCTTGAGAAAGGAAATACCATCAACAGTGAATATTATATAGCGTTATTGGAGCGTTTGAAGGCCGAAATTGCAAAGAAACGACCGCATATGGCAAAGAAAAAAATTTTGTTTCATCAAGACAACGCACGTGTCACAAGTCAATCAAAACAATGGCAAAACTACATGAATTGAACTTCGAATTGCTCCCACATCCACCGTATTCGCCAGATTTGGCTCCCAGCAACTACTGGCTGTTCGCAGACCTGAAAAAAATTCTCGCCGGTAAGAATTTTCGCACGAATGAAGAGGTTATCGCTGAAACTGAGGCCTATTTTGAGGCAAAAGATAAATCGTTCTACAAAAGTGGTATTGAAATGTTAGAGCGGCACTGGAATGATTGCGTTGCTCTTGATGGAGATTACGTTGATGAATAAAGCTAATTTTGAACCAAAAAAACCGTGTTTTCTTTGTTAGGCCCGGGACTTTTCAGCCCATGTGTTATATATATATATATATATATATATATATATATATATATATATATATATATATATATATATATATATACACTAACGTGCATAGAAATCGGCCCACTGTAAACTTTTGACTTTAATTATATTTTTTTTAAAAATTATTCATCAGATCAAAAAAAGAAATATGCTGATTGAAAGACAATTTAATGTGAGTATAAATTTATCAAGAAGGCTTATCGTTTATATGCGTAGCAACCGGTAAACAAATGAAACGTGTTTATGTGGTGATTGTAACGAAAATAACAAATTTGTTAAATATTAAAATTATTGCGTTTGCAACTGAAATTTGCATATTAATTCGTTTTTCATAATCTCAGTAGTGTTTAAGTGTGTTAGTTTAATGCATACTACACCACAAAAAGCCGCCCAAGTTTTTGCTTTAATCGAAAATGGACTTAGTCAGCGAGCTGTTGCTAGACAATTGAATATGACACGCGCAGTGGTTCGAAGAGTGTGCAAACGTTATGAGGAGACTGGATCCTTTCATATGCGACCTGGAACAGGCAGAAGGCGATTTACAACCGCTCGTGATGACCGCTTTATTGTGTCAACAACATTAAGAAATCGTCACCTTAATGCCGTTCAAGTGCAACGACAGCTCCGTGAGGTGCGAGGAGTGGCTATTAGTCAGTGGACAGTAAGACGAAGACTGCAGGAAAATAACCTGACCCCTAAAACACCCGCGATTGGTCCAAAACTTACTCCAGCTCATCGGCAAGCCCGCCTGCGTTTTGCACGGGATCATCTTATTTAGACGTTGGAACAATGGGGATCTGTTCTGTTCTCAGATGAGACCAGAATATGCCTCCATGGTAGCGACCGAAGAAGGAAAGTGTACCGAAGACCAAGAGAGCGATTTGCAGATTGCTGCTTTGAAGAGCGGAGTGCTTATGGAGGTGGTTCCTGTATGATCTGGGGTGCAATTTCTATAGGAGCACGAACCGACCCTGAGTTCATTCGTAGGGGCGACCGTGTTCACGGAAGAAGAGGTTTAACGGCTGCTAGATATATCGAGGAGATTTTAGCAATTTATGTGGTACCTCACGTCGACTACATTGGAGACGAATTTACCTTTATGCATGACAATGCAAGGCCGCACACCGCAAGAATCGTGCAAGATTACATTGCAGAAGTCGGTTTTCGGGTTATGGAGTGGCCAGCATACAGTCCTGATCTAAATCCGATCGAACATTTATGGGATGAGTTAAAACGAAGAATTCGAGCTAGACTTCATATCCCAAATTCGATCGCAGAGCTTATTGTTGCAGTAGAAGAAGAGTGGTTTAACATCCCTCAAGAAACAATAGCAAACTTGATTAGATCTTTGCCTAATCGTATGAGAGATGTTATTAGGGCAAGAGGAGGTCATACCCATTATTAAAAAATTAAGTTTTAAGTTTTAAATTGTCAATAACCCTATTTATGTTAATAATAAAAAAGCTTAATTTGCTTAATGCATTCATTTCACTATGTTAAACATAGGAAATCGAAATAAGTTTTCGTAAATTTATATTCACATTAAAGCATATTAAATTGTCTTTCAAACAGCATATATCTTTTTTTGATCTGATGAATAATTTTTTAAAAAAAATATAGTTAAAGTCAAAACTTTACAATGGGCCGATTTCTATGCACGCAAGTTTATATTCTTCTATACAGACATTCTGTTTGTATTTCGGTTACGTTCATAAATTCAAGAATGGGAGTTAAATGTCAAGAATTTAAATTATTTCAGAATATTATTTGCCAACAGTTTGTTACACACTGGTTGTAGTCACCAAAACTTACAAATTTAAAAAATTGAGTTACACATTCTTCTATTACTTTTTAACCCTGAGTCCAATAATTACACAGTCTGATATTATATTATATAAGATTTTCTATAATTTTCAGTAGAATTCAAATACTAGTAGGCATATTTGAGGCTGAGTTTTTAAATATGGGATAAACTCTAGCCACTTTAGCTTCATTTGTATGTGGCTATCTATTTATACTGTCACTGTAACTCCACCATTAGGTTCTTCCGACCATAAACTGCTTTTGACATCGAGTATCTTACCGGTCAGTGACAGAGAGGTGCCCAAAGTGCGCATGTTTTGGCACTACAAATCTGCTAAATAGGAAGAACTCACGGAATATTTTCGAACTTTATCTTGATTTGACGTTTATTTTAAATCCGACGATCCATCTGACTGCTCCAAGGAGGTTTCCGATGTCTTTTTTGCTGGCATGCATACATGAAAAGAAGCTGTTGCTTCTCAACATAGTCGTAAAAATCCTAACGTCATACATCGTAACATCTTTGTTCGTATACGGAGCAGATGCAAAGAAATTATCGACAAAATCACAATAAAAGTTAAATTTATTAAATTAATATATTTAATTTACTACTTAATATATATCACCACTACACCAAATAAGGTACCGGTGGCAATTAAGGCCCACCTAAAAAAATATTGCTTTAAATCTGAGTATAATGCGTATAGGATGTCAAAAACATATTGTTTACATAGCTTGTACATGTTGCTGTAATAAATGGTGTAAAACAATTAAGAAAAGCATATTTTTTAATAAGAAAATACACTTTTTAAAAACCCTTTTCAGGGGCCTTATTATACTACGGTAGTATATTAAAGCCCATATAAAAATTTGCTTTATTTTTACAGTAAATCGTCCTAAATTTACCTAGAAATAAGTTAAAATAAAAGTAAATTGTTTTTTACTTATTTAATCATTTTCCTTTATTTATTAAACGTGGGCCTCATTGCCCTCTTAATATTAATCGTAGACAATTTAGTTTCAAGGAACTAGTGGTCTTAATTAAGGTGCTTAGTACAATCACAACATGTTCTGTAACTTTGAAAACTTAAATAATCAGTTCTTTTCTTATTAAACAAAACAATGTAATTACTTTTATATTAATTTTTAAGACTTAAAATCAGACTTTAATTAAAGGTACCTAACTCAGTTCTTTAGTATCACAATCATATTCCTAGAATCAAAAAATAGACTCTCAAAACAAAAAAAAAATATCTTCTGCAAGCAAAATAAAAATTAAAACGATTAACAAACAAATTGTTTATACTGAGACGGTAAAATATAGTTAAGTATTTTGTTTAATCACAGTCACAGCAATAAAACATATCTTTATCTTCGGTTGAGAGTCCGACACACTCTTCGTGGTACCATTTTAAAACATCGGACACATTGCCGCATGTCCGAAACACGTCCTTCTTTGCAAGCATGGCATAACCATTCAGATTTAATTATTTTTGACTTCTTAACCTTACTGCTATCTTTTCCAGACTTATTCTTACGATCTTTAGTTTTCTGATTGGCTTTTTTTGATTTTTTCACCTTTATCATCTCATTTTGTTTTAGCTCTTCTCGTTTCTTAAAAAGGTCCCTAATAATCCGTTGACCTCTATAATTGATGGCCTTTCTTCTTGGTTTGTCTTTGATTACAGCATAGTTTGGAGTTGGCATAAGTTCTTGAAACGGGGATTTAGTTTCCTTTGTTTTTAGACTGGCTAGCGGAGTATCATCGTCTGAGTCTTCTTCGGAGGTATATAAAATGATTCTGGTGTGATCATTTCTATTCAACATCTTCTGCACAGCGTCAGGCTCAATATCAGTCTCTGAGTCTGAACTTAGAATAAGAGGACGTTTTGTCACAATACCAGATGTTGATGGTTTTGGCGATGGAGTTGAAGCATTTCAATTTGTATTTTTGCTTTGTGGTACTTTCACAGGAAAGGTTGATGTAGCAATATCAGTTAAAGCCCTTACACCAATTTGCTTTTCTGGGGTAACAATGTCAGCAATAGTACATTCTTCGTTGTTAAGTATTGATGGTGAAACAGTGTCATAACGTGACGTTACTTCAGGGTACTCTATGTTTGCCTCAATAATAGTTGAAGTTTGTGGAGGAGGATGTTCGGTCAAGATCGCTGGTGCAAATGCTTCATCTGGTAATACATCAAGGTTGAATGGAAACAATCCAGTAGCCCTGAATCCATTTATTATATTTTCATGAGTCAATGCCCTCGACGAAGCTTTTGAGAATATTTTGTTGAAGTTCGATTTCGTCAAGCGTCTGTCAGGATTTTGATACATGTATGTCATAGCTTCTTGATCCCAGTGATGCTCAAAAGACTTATTGACGGATTTATCGAGGGGTTGAAGTTCATGGGTTGTGTTACTAGGCAAACAATAAAGCACAATGCTTGTCTGCTTCTTCAACAATTGTATAATCCAGGTGCGAGGACGCTCCATCAAAGATTAACAAGACTTTTCCCTGCGTTTTATACTTTCCCAGATGCTTGATGAATTCTATAAATAACTCCGTGGTCATACTTCCTTTTGGAGCCATCTTTACGAGAGATCCAGCTGGTAAGTTATCACTATATTCTGGTTTTTGTCTTTGGACTTTAAAGATGATCATTGGTGGGATAGCGGTACCAACAGCATTAACACACATTGCTATGGTAACATTTTCGGCGTGCTCAGGTGCAATCAAATGGACTCGACGAGCTCCTTTTTGCGCCAAAACAGTTTGTTGATGATGAATAGTGAGTCTACACCCCTTTTCATCCATATTATAGAGTCGTTGCGGGTTCTGTAGAATGTCTAATTCCTCATATAGGTCTTTCACTTCTTGGAAATGCTGAGCAACAATAGGACGGTTTAATTTTTGTGCTCTGCCTGGATTCATAAACTGGGCTTTTCTTTTGGAAATTTCTGGGTTCCTTTTCAAAAACATTTTAAGCCAGTCTTTGCCGCAATGCCAGAGTCTTTATTGAAATTGTGCTTAATATCATAATTCTCGCAAAATAAAAATGCTTGTCTCCGTATGACTTTTGGAGTAACAGGTACACCAATGTTAGCAAATCGTATAATGCGTTGAACAAGATCTTTTTCTTGGTCGATTGTCAATATGGAACTACGACCTAAGCGCTTAATAGTACTTTTTGAATTTATGTGATTTCGGAGAGATCGTCTTGGAATGTTGTAACGTTCAGCTGCAGCTCGTTGCGTCAGCTGCCCTCGTTCTATTGCCGCCAAAGCGGCCCCTAAATTGTCTTCTGTCCACTGAGCTCTCTTTGGAGGCATTTTAATCAAAATCTGTAACAATGTTACACATATATTGACAGTAAAATTCACATAGTACATTGACCTAGAACACAAAAAAATTCAATCTGATACTCAAATATTAAGAGGCCAATAAGGCCCAAGTACCGTTATAATGGGCCTTATTAACCTCATGCCACCTTTTTACAAAATAACCTAATAAACCTAAAAAATCTTTCTCTGGCTAGGAAAAACCATATCCATTGTATTGTACAAGACATACTTAAGATAATAAATACAGCGTTATTAGTCAATTATTGAATTAAACGTAAAAATACTTACAGTTTCTTGGTATGAAAATTATAAAATTGCACAGTAGCCGGTCACTTCATCAACGCATCGCACGTCACTGGCAAGATGGCGGCGCTAGCGACTGCGGACCAATACGGAAACATTCACACCGATATTGTGCACGTGTGCGTAAACAGTGAAGTGTCATAGAAATGTTTTTCCGCGAAATTTGAAATGTGGGCCTTATTACCCCCTGGGCCTTATTTACCTCAGGTACCTTACTTCATCAAGAGCGATAATGTACTTCAATCACCAAATAATCAATCACCGCCCTTGATGAAGCTAACATGGTTTGTGAAACGCGTGTCTAGTGCAAAAATAAAGTGTTTGGTGTAATGGTGATATATACTGAGTAGTGAGTGTCATTGTGCCAAAGTTTCCACATTCCCAACATAGTTAAGTAATTTAATTTATTTGATTAATTCGATTTATTCGATCTATCCGATCTATTCGATCTATTCGATCTATTTGATCTATTCCATCTGTTCGATCTATTCGATCTGTTCGATTTATTCAATTTATTCGACTTACTCGATTTACTCGATTTATTCGATCTATCCTATCTATTCGATTTACTCGATATATTCGATGTACTCGATTTACTCGATTTACCCGATTTATACGATTTGTCCGCTTTATTCAGGTTTATCCGATTTATTCGACTTATTCGATTTATTCGATTTATTCGATTTATTCGATTCATTCGATTCACTCGATTCATTCGATTCGTTCGATTCGTTCAATTCATTCGATTCATTCGTTTTATTCGGTTCATTCAATTCATTCGTTTTATTCGGTTCATTCGATTCATTCGATTCATTCGATTTATTCGATTCATTCGATTCATTCGATTTATTCGATTCATTCGATTCATTCGATTCATTCAATTTATTCAATTTATCTAATTTATTTAATTTATTTCCTCACTGAATTTATTTGTTGGGCGTTAAGGTGGGAACAATGTCTTGGCATGAACATATTGTATGCATAGCAAAGAGATCTTCTCAAAAGCTATGAGTTTTATTTCGAACTAGAAAGCTTTGCACTCCACAACTGTGTAATTCTGTACACTGCTCTCATGTTTGGGGCTCTGCCCCCAAACATACGCTAAATTTTTTGAAGTTTATTTAGAATAGAGCTGTTAGTCTGATTGCAGACGCAGAACTCACTAGCAACTTTGATTTCTTAGAACATCGAAGAATGGTTGACCGCTTGAGTCTACTCTTCAAATACTTTCATGTAAAACGTTCGATGAATGTAGCTGGCTTAATTCCTTCTAAAGCCATGCATGCGAGGAAAACATGACAAGCTAATACATCACTTCCGTATGAGGTTCAGCTCGTCAATCCTCGTATAATCCTTTTCAAACAATCTTTTGCATGGAGAAATTCACCCCTTGGAAATGATTTGTCTAGGACTGTTGTGGCCAAGTACAACGAATTTACAACGATTCAAGATTAACGTTAATAGCATTTTCTACACGTGTGCCGCTATTGGAACGCTTTAGGAATTTCCCTGCAGCATGTCCGCTGCATGCCCACAAAAAATCAAACAGTTATTTTTTGAAGAAAATATCTAAGATTTTTGAAACACCTAGTATATATTAAATCATGATAAAATTTAAACTATAAAACCAACCAAAGCCTATAACTGTCAAATTTTTCACTCTTTTCTGAGCTACGGATTTTATTTCGGACACTGCGTACAAAATTAGACATTAGTGCTCACTCAACTTCTATAATGCGTAAGTACGTGTTTGACAGCATGCATGACCGTCGAAAAGGTCTGCTCCTGCGTTTATTGCTTTAATGAAGTTTTTCAGGTGGCAGACTAAAAGAGACGGCTCTTCACATAGCGGCAAGAGTCAAAGATGGAGAAAAATGTGCTTTAATGTTGTTAAAATCCGGTGCAGGGCCTAACATAGCTACAGGAGACGGTAACACACCTGTTCATGTCGCAGCGAAATATGGTAACCTCCAAACATTATTACTATTGTTGGAAGATGGAGGCGATCCTGAATACAAAAATAAGGTAAGTAACCTTTCACCTAAATTTGTTGTGAACAAGACCACAATATTACTAAATGTGACACATCATATGTTAACACAGTAACTTTAGAGATACACTGCTATATCATGAATATGAAATAGAATAAAATAAACAAAGACAGACATAACTGTTTGCACTACTCCATATTAATACACTATGTGTTCTTCATTATTATTAGATGGTAAACCCTTATGAAATTTACAGTCATATAGTAAAGGTGTAATTTTTTAAACCATATTGTATGTTCGCAACTTATCTAAATGTAATTTTTTGCTTTAATCTCTACTTGTGCTAATTGTTTAATAAAATAAAATACGCTGCTCATCAAGAGAAATGATGCCATACGGTATGGTAGCTTCTTCATACAGAAACTTACCTGTGCTATACGGCGGCTTTGATGTCGTAGGGAATGAATTCTAGCTACAAAGGCGCTACTGAATATGCCTTTTTTATTTATTTTGGGCATCACTTATTTTTATTCACCAACTGTGTTTGCCTAGCATGAAAATAGGAAATGCTGGGCCCTATAAGCGTTGTTAAAATAAACAGAATTAATTTGTCGCTATACTAGCCAATAAAAAAAAGAAATTAAGACAAAATGAAATATAAATTTATTTCTACATATTTACTTACGAGTATTAGACTTAGTATAGTTTTAAAAAAATATTAAAATATAAAAATTAATATATGAAATTAAAAGATACTGTATGTACAATTAAACTAGTATTTGTGTCTTACTAAAAAAAGTTCGGATTCATAGAATATGACTTGCATTGCAGCGTCTCGACGCTCTTTATCAAAAATATCCAAAACTGACCCCGCGTTGCCGCCTTGCCGAAAAACCCATCGTGCTGTTTCTAATCTTTACGAGGCTATATCCTATGGTACAGGGGTCGGCAACCTTTTAATTCTCATATGGGAAAAAAGTTGTTCACAGATATAGGATGATCCGAAAGCTGTAAGCATGGCAAACGCTACTTTCTTAAAACAAATAAATTTCTCTGGTAAACTCATTCAACAACTGAGTATCTCGTTTGAATGGTTATAGTCACCTTCTAATACCCTTCTTAATTCTACAAATTTCGTGTTCCATAACTCGGAGCTTTTAAATTCAATGTATTGAAGATCAAAATCATTAATGTCCATCCATGAGAGAAGAGATATGTCAAAGCAACTGCTGGAAAAATCCATTAAATCTGGTTTGATTAAAAAAGCGAACATAGGACCATGTTTATCAAAATCCTGACCACTCTCGATAAACTCCTCTTTTAAATTAGTCATATATTTAAGAATTTCGTCTATTAGTGCACCATCGTCGACACTGGATATATAAGTTTTTAAATTTGGAAAATATTTATATGTGTTTGTAGTAATATCGCTGATAAATAAATCTATTTTTAATTTGAATGATTTCCAGGATTCGTATAAATCCAGAACTGTTTTGCCTGAACCTTGTAACTTTAAGTTGAGTTCACTGAGATGGTTTGTAATATCAGTAAGAAACATTAACATACAGCTCCAGTTCTTATCTTCTAGTTCAGGATAAGCATCCACTTGATTTTTTTTCCAACAAGAACGATTTAATTTCGCCCAGACATTGCACAAATCTAGAGAGCACTTTACCACGGCTGAGCCAGCGCAGATTATTGTGCAATGGTATATCTGAATACGCACTTTCTAATTCCTGCAAAAACGCCTTAAATTGTCTATGGATCAGTGAAGAACGACCGACAATGTAGTTAACTATTTTAACCACCCTATCCATCACAGATTTTAAACTTCCAGCGGAGATTTTAGCGCCTAAACTCTCTTGGTGACTTATGCAATGAAAATTCAAAACTGATCGACCCATGCGTTCAATAAGAAGGGAAACAAATCTTTTATGTCTCCCAATCATAGCAGAAGCGCCATCTGTCGTTATGCAAAAAATTTTATTTAAATCAATGTTCCGTTTTTCAAAATGTTTAACAAATTCTGAAAATATATCCTCTCCTCTTGTAGTTCCCTGCAATGGGAGCAGACAAATGAGCTCTTCATACACACTGCCATCATCGAAGTATCGCGCAACGATTGTCAGACGGGCAATGTCATTAATATCGACACTTTCATCCAGTGCTACACTAAATACAAAACTCCGTTTGATAGCGTCTCTCTGCTGTTTTTGGACATTTTGTGTCATTTTGGTAATTCGCCTCTCGATGGTCCACGCTGATGCCGGTATATCCGTAATCCTGGCCAATATTGTATCCTTATTGGGCAAGTCGTCGAATAAAATCTCGCCAGTACTCAAAAACGTTTGTTTCATAAATTCTCCGTCAGTGAACGGCCTACCCTTTTGTGCCAACGATTGTGCAATTTTGAAACTGCATTCCGTTACCTGATTTTTTCCTCGGAAAACTTTGCTAAAGAATGTTGACTGTTTCTCGTATTGTTTACTTGCTCTTTGTATTGCCTCCCTTTTATCCGCGTTATCTTTAAATGAAGATTCATGTTTTATCTGGAAATGTCGTTGAATACTAGATGTCCGGAAAAATACGCTTTCCCGACATAGGACACAAATGGCCCTATCGTTTTGATGTACAAAACCGTAATCTGTTGTCCATGAAGTTTGAAATGATCGAACGTCTACCTTCTGTTCCTTCGCGGCCATAAAGCAACGTAATTTTAATTTTTAAACTTTTCGACTACTGACTATTGACTGGAACGGATGTTACTTCTATACTAAATGATCCAAACGTGTAGCCGCTTGCTATATATAGAAAAATAATGTTTCCAGAAAATTCCAATAATTACGTTTATTAAATTTCTTAGAACAAAAATTATTATCTACAACGCGCCCATTGCAATCGAAGGGCCGCCTAGAAGTTAAATCTAACAAAAACTAAAGTTCGGCGATATAAAAAGAGTTGCGGCGCGCGTCGGAACGATTGAAGTCAAGTCAAACAAAAACCGCCTTATAGCGGCTCTTTTGATCTGAATTGAGGACGTTTATTTGTGTTTTTGCCTAGGCTTATATTTTGAGGCTTGCCGTCTTTAATACTTTCCGAAATTAAAGCCAAACCAACGCATTCAGTAAAATTATAAATTACAAAATATATATTTTGTAGTTTTTGGTAATAATACCTAGTGACCTATATAATATATCGTTTTTGTTTGTGTCGTTGAAGTAATACTGTCTTCGATTATTTACTTAATTTCGAAACATGTCACAGATTACAGAATTAATGTGTAAACTTTGAATAGGTACGCATGCCATTCAAAATTGCTTGGCGTGCCAGAGATGGCACGCATGCCATAGGTTGCCGACCCCTGCTATAGTACCATTGAAAGATAGCGCAGAAACAGAAAATTAGAAATTATAACCAAACAAATGTACTAACTTTATAGTGGACTACAAAAAGGAATTGCTACGCCCTATTACGTAATATTATTGATCATAATTGATTTATTCAAGGTAAAAAAAAACGGGTTTTTTCGGGTAGGAATATTTTTATGAAAATATGATGAAATTGAGGTGGCAATGCTATTATTAACTCTTGTGATATCTTGGTAAAAGCCCTGTAATGTAATGTAAAAAAAAGAAAAACTGTAAAAAATAGACATTCTAACGGTTTTAGCGGTGGTTTTAAATATGTCCGGTTCCAAAATAGGTTAACATTTTTTTTCGAATCTTATACTGCCATGGTTAATGTCGAAATAAAAATATTTATAAGAGTCTACAGAAAAAATATTGTCAAAATCCAACAGCCCATTAAAATTAATTGTTTCAGGTTTTTTTTTTTTGTGGTCGTCGATGGTCAGTCTATTATGTAATTATCTCTCATCTTTAATTTGTAAGGGAAATATTAAATTATTTCTTAGTATATTTAAAAATATTTGTCTTCTCTGTTGTTCCCTCACAGTAATTTTTAAATATATACCTACGAGGCTGGTTTGAAAAGTCCGTGCAAAAATAAAAACTACTTATGTGTTTGGGGTAAACCTTTTTTATTTTTCGACATAGTCTCCTTAGGCTTATACACTTCGTCCAACGATGTTCTAGTTTGTTGATCCCTTCCGAATAATAGGATTTGTCCAAGTCTGCAAAATATCCATTAGTGCCTGCAATCACCTCCTCGTTTGTATAAAATCTTTGTCCCGCCAGCCATTTCTTCAAATTGGGGAACAAATAGTAGTCCGAGGGAGCCAAGTCTGGAGAATAGGAGGGATGTGAAACGAGTTGGAATCCTATTTCCATTAATTTTGCGACCACAACTGCTGAGGTGTGTGCTGGTGCGTTGTCGTGAGGGAAAAGGGCTTTCTTGTGGACCAATCGCGGGCGTTTTTCTTTCAGCTCGGTTTTCAAACGGTCCAATAACGATGAATAATATTCACCTGTAATAGTTTTACCTTTTTCCAGATAGTCGATGAGGATTATCCCTTGCGAATCCCAAAAGACAGTCGCCATAACCTTTCCGGCCGAAGGAACGGTCTTCGCCTTTTTTGGTACAGATTCCCCCTTGGTAACCCATTGTTTAGATTGTTGTTTGGTCTCAGGAGTATAGTAATGTATCCATGTTTCATCCACAGTGACGAAACGACGCGTAAAGTCCTCCGGATTCTTCTGGAACAGCTGCAAACCATCCTTGCAACACTTCACACGATTCCGTTTTTGGTCAAGCGTGAGCAATCGCGGCACCCATCTTGCGGATAGCTTTCTCATGTCCAAATGTTTATGCAAAATATTATGTACCCGTTCAGTCGAGATGCCCACAGCACTAGCAATCTCACGCACCTTAACTCTTCTGTCATCCATCACCATATCATGGATTTGATCAATGATTTCTGGAGTCGTAACCTCCACAGGCCGTCGAGAACGTTCAGCGTCACTTGTGCCCATATGGCCAGTCCGAAAATTTTGAAACCACTTATTAACTGTTCTAATCGAAGGTGCAGAGTCACCATAATGTTTATCAAGCTTCTCTTTAGTCTCCTGAGGCGTTTTGCCTTTCATAAAGTAATGTTTAATCACCACACGAAATTCTTTTTCGTCCATTTCTTGAAAATCACTCGACTTCCTTGATTCACACGAATGCCAAACACAAAGAAATAGACCAATATGGCTAAAACTTGGTGTGCGTTCATTCAAGAGATGCTACTAACTAAACATGACTTCGATACGCGCCGGTGGTGCCATCTCTCGGACTTTGCACGGACTTTTCAAACCAGCCTCGTATATCTTATATTTCACTTACATATTAAATACAAATATTAGCATAGAAACAAATTAAAATTAAAAAAAATCTGCTCAAAATTTAAATACATTGGTAACAAACAATATGACGCATTAATATCTATAACACTGAATACAACATAAACTCATAATTAGCAACAAAACTGTATTACGTTTTACACTGGTTTAAGATATTACGGTTTGCCTATTTTATAATAGAAATGTTTGTTTTTAGATATCATCTGCAACTCATAAAGTAAGTTGGTGTGTTTTTCGAAACCTTTTTCTATTACAAAAGCTTTACATTTTGCCGTTTCTTCATTTTCTAATTTTTCTCTGAAATTTTGGTACCTTTTCGAACACCTTTCTTGTTTGTTACTGTTTACTGTTTCATAATATTTATATTTATCAATAATTTTAAAATCTTTTTTCATATATTCATTTCGTATGCTTTGTTTTATTCCTTTTTCGCATTTGCTAGTTTTTTTTTTAATCTTCTCAATATACAAATTACATGTACTATATTTTCTAGATTTCTTAGTGATTTAAGCATGTATGGCTTTGCTTACATTTTCTTTTTAGTTTGTAGGCTTTCATGTCATTAAACTATTCTGTCAATTTTTTCCTATTTAATCATAATTTATGGTTTAAGCTTTATTGATAAAAAGAGACAAAGGACATTTATTAATAACACAGGCCAACAAAAAAAATATTTGTAAAAACTTTTTAAACCAATACATCTAAGTGTTATGTATTTTTGAGTGCTGAAACCGTATCTGGCATCAGTTTTTTTATATTACCCATAGTTCTCTCACAATATGACATCGATTATATTTGATTTTGATTGATTGAATTTGATACATAAAAACTTAAACCGTACTTTTATCTGATTAGGCTACCATTTTTACCCACGATAACATATTTCACTTCAATGCGAATATTTTAGGTGCTTATTTTTTTGTATTTTCTTTCCTTTTTCTCTGTGAAGATTCTTGTATAGCTTTTACTCCGATGTGATGCATTTTATTGTTCTCTATGACGTGACCAAGAGTAATCACCCATCATGTTGATATTCCACCACCCCTGGTACCGTTTCTCCATCTCCTTTATGACCTGATGGAACTGTTCCTCTTGCTCTTCACTCACATCGCCTAAGTTTTTAGGAAAAAAGTCAAGATGTTTGTGCAATAAGTGGATTTTTAGGCTCGTCAAACAACCCAGATTTTTGAACTTGTCTATCATATTAGCTACTATAAGTTCATAGTTAAGGTCTTTCAAATTGCCCAAAAACTTCTTTAAATGATATCTAAGCCTCCTTTTCCTTTGTAGTCATCCTTGCTTCAAAGTTGGAATCGAACATCATTTTACGAATATCAGGCCCAACGAAAACCCCTTCTTTCAGGTTGGCTTCTGATAAATGAGGAAATCTTTTACACAAATATTTAAAATATTCACCATCTTTAGGCAAGGCTTTCACAAATTGTTTCATTAAGCCTAACTTGATGTGTGGTGGTGGTAGAAGAATCTTTTTTGGGTCTACTAATATATTATGAAAAATGTTCTTTTCGTCAGGTGTTAAAGTTTTTCTTACGGGCTATTGTTTTTTGGACCAATGTTGATGCCTTGCTCTGCTGTCCTACTCACATATAAAACATGAAAACTTTGTAAATCGCTTTTGTTGACCAAGGATCATGGAGACAACTTTTAAATCTCCACATAGCATCCAATCGTGACCTGGATAGTTAATTTTCTGTAAAATCATGTTAAGATTTTTGTAAGATTCCTTCATATGGACCGAATGAGCAACAGGCAGTGAAGCATAAGTATTTCTATTGTATAACATAATACCTTTTAAACTAGTTTTTGATGAGTCTCTAAAAAGCCTCCAATCTGCCTTCTTGTACTCAATATCAAATTCGTTCATTAGACTACCAATATCATGGCAGTAAACCAAATCCTCTTCCTGCTTGAAAAACTGAGCAAACTGTTGATATCTTGTTCTATAATGGTAAATAGATGTTCCAGATTCCAATAAATGTTTTTCTTTCTTCAGCCTAGAACCAGGCAATTCTGCTTTTTCCTTAGTCAAACCCAAATCTCTCACTAAATCATTTAACTTGCTTGTGTAAACAAATGTGGTTTTAAATTTTCTGGCGAACATTGAAACTTATCATCATCCGGTCGACTTTCAGTAAATTGAGGACTGGACTGTAAAACATCATCAATAGACTGAGGTGGCTCAGGGACAGGAAGTCCCGGTCAATGTCCCACCGGTCGATTAGCTGAAGTAAAGTTAGGATAGACAATTACTTAACAACATTACATAACAATCATTTGAATGATTTTCTTGCTCTCTCGATACCATGGGTACTGCACATCTAAAAGCTTTCTTTTCTTTCTTATACCATTTCCTAAGATCCTCTACACAAACGTAATATACTTTGTAAGGAGCCCAACATTTTTCTTGATTACCGATTTCTTGATTACCGTATATGTGGGGTGTGAGTTTTTACAACCACGATTAGGCATACTTTGAGTTTGAATTAAAGCACATGGATGAAACAGTGTAATGCTAGATTATATTAACTGGAAGAAAACAAACAGCTGTGATATTTAACGGAACTGCAAACCTAATAATATTTGATTTTACTGCCAACCTTTTAAAATTCTGATTTTATTGCCAACTTAATAACTTTCGAATGATAAAAAATAAACTTTTCACATTTTAAATATTAAAATGTGAAAAATTGGTGGGTAATAATACGACTTTTTTATTATTATTTTCGAACTTAGCACACCAAAAAACATAGGAATCAGGTAAAATTATTAAAAAAGTTTTTTCATCGTTGACCTGTGTAATTGCTGATAATTTTTGAATTTCCTTCTAAAGAAAGTATTCTATCTTTACTTTTGAAGGTTCTTAAATCATGCAAAACACTATTGGTGATTTTAAATTTCGTTCACGTTTAGTACTTAAAGTAGAAAAGGATCCTACAGTTTTGGAGCGATATCACTTCAGAGGAAGTGGATGAAAGTATTAGAAGTTAATTTGGTTGATTTTATATAATATTATAAGATGATTTTTTCTTATTTCTTGTTAAGCTAGTGAACTTATGGTGTAATATAAAATATTGCGTAAATAAAACGTAATGAAAGTCATATAAATACCGCGACGAATTTTTATTAGGTTTTGCCTTATTAAATGCAAAGTTACTTCTATTTCAGTAAATATAGAATACAAAAAACGATTATATATAAATTACATTATAATTGAAATATGATTTACATGTATTTTCTTTAAAGCTTAGACCGACTGCACTCTTCTTTTCGGCTACTTTCCTCTTTATAAAATCTAATCTCTAGAAAGGTGAGACACCTCTACATCTCGCCAGTAGAAATTGTCGACCAGACGTAGTAGAAAATTTAATAATGTATGTGAAAGAAAAAAAAGGGGAAGCGGCTGCGTCAGCGTATGTCAATGAAGTGACCGAAAATGATGAAAGTGCTCTTCATTATGTTTGTACCGTAACTAAGGATGAAGTTGAAGTTCCGAATTCAGACAAGTAAGAAAATATTATAATATTAAACGTCAATCGAGTATATTATTTAGATTATATGTAAGTATGACATGTAATATTACTTTGTGGCGACGCAAAAATATCCATATTATTCTTTCCTTGACTCCTGTTTTTGCGATTTAGCAACATGTTTCTGTTGCTTCGAAATACTACATTCCTAGTGTTCATATATACTTCTGGATTAGTCAAGATTAAAGTGGGATTTTAGGTCACAAGTCTATTTACCTAAGAAAATCAAATTATTACGAAATCTTATTAGTTTCCATTTTTCCCTTCTTAATAAGAGAGCAATTAGATTCTATATTAGCTTTAGTGATTTTCTTATGTTATTAGTCTGTCACGACTAAAACAATAATTATGGCTATTTTATTATTTTATCACTTTTCATTAGATTTTCACATACATAGCGACGAAGTGTTTTCGTTTTTTATATTTAGGAAAAGTAGCGTTATTTATGTTGTTTTTACGTACTTAGACTTATTTTATCTGGAAAAATAATATAAAAAGGTTATTAAACATAACATTTTCCATAATATTGCATTTTTAATATCCGGGCTGATAAAGCTTTTATGTTTTAAGTCAGTTTAGGTTAGTTTCATTAGTTTCGTCGATTACTCTACTGGTTAAGTCTACTTATGGGATCACTTCGGTGTCTGTCCGTGTACCACACCCGATTTTCTCCGAAACTATTTGACATAGAAAGTTGAAATTTTTCATAAATATAGGAATTGATGGCCCAATCGGAGCCATGTAGTTTTAAAAGTTAAATTTTGAGTTGGGGGTTAGTTTTGGCGAAATGAAACAGAAATTACCAGGTCATCGAGTGGGATATCAAATCAAAACTTGGGAACACAGGAGTTCAAAAATAGACAGTCAGTTTAAAAAGTCTCCATACACCACCTGCTTTGTATACTATTTTTCTGTTATATTTAACTAATTAATTGGAACTGTGAGAAAATATGTTTAAATTAATATTTGAAATTTAACCAACGAGGATTACTATTAAAAACAACTAGGGAATAGTTTATTTAGAAGTTACATCATTGTTATAAAAATGTAAATAAAATTAATGTCAAAAAAGTTTCCATACACCCAAGAACTGCACTGAAAAAAACACGTTATAACTAGCCACATTTTATCTAGCTATCTATTACTCGCTAAACTGAAAACAACTGAATAATTTTCGGCCATACTTTATAATCTGTCACTTGTTGCTAGTAATTTTGCAGTGGGTTTTCAAAGTAGTATTAAAAACCGGTCAAGTGCAAGTTGAACTTGCACAATTAGTGTTCCGTACGTTGATTGATTTTAAAATAAAAATTTTTGTTAGGGTGGTATAAAATGATCAGTGACTTTACAAAGCACACCCCAAATGAGTTTTCAACAAAGTTTCCAATCTTTACTGAAAACTGGTGACCTTGAAATTTTGTTTTTTTTTATATATACCAAATAAATTATTAATATAAATAACTGATAATTTTCGTTCAAACTATACCCCGTGGAGAATATTCCAGAATTTTTTCAAAATTTTTTGATCAGTACTTTTCGAGATAAGGTAGGGGACAGCGATTTTTTAAAAGTAATACGAAGAAAAGTGTGCGCAAGTATTACATTATATATATATTTTTTACTCGTGTTTTCACAAGCTTTCATTTGACACCACACTCGATGACCCAGTAAAAAAAATTTTTTTTCACTTCCGATTTCACCCCTCAAAACGAACCCGTTAAGTCAAAATTTATGTTACGGTGGTATAAAATAATTAGTGACTTCACAAAACACACCCTAAATGAGTTTTCAACAAAGTTTGTTTCCAATCTTTACTGAAATCTGATGACCTTGAAATTTTTGTTTTTTTTATATACCATATAAATTATTAAAGGTAATGCACTCGTGATAATTTTCGTTCAATCTACACCTCGTGGAGAATATTCCAGAATTTTTTCGAAATTTTTTGATAAGTATTTTTCGAGATAATGCCCGGGACAGCGATTTTTCGCGAATTTTTAAGAATAATACAAAGAAAAGTGCGCGCAAGTATAATATTATATATATATATTTTACTCATGTTTTCACAAGCTTTCATTTGACACCACACTCGATGACCTAGTAAAAAAATTTTTTTTTCACTTCCGACTTCACCCCCCAAAACTAACCCCTTAAGTCAAAATTTAATTCTCAAAACTACATGGCTCTGATGAGGCCATCAATTCCTATATCATTACCGAATTTCACCTTTCTATGTCAAATAGTTTCGGAGAAAATCGGGTGTAACAGACAGACAGACAGACACCGAAGTGATCTTATAAGTGTTCCGTACGGAACACTAAAAATGAGCCAGAGAAATTGTGAAATTCCATTTCAAGTTCGAAAGGTCATAAATGATTTGTGGAAAGATGGAAAATCGTACAGAAATATAGGAAAAATTGTTAAAAAGTCGCGTGCTACTGTTCAGTACATTGTAAACCAGTATAAATCAACGGGTTCCTATAAAATGCGACAACATTCCGCTCGTCTTAAGAAACTGACTCCACGTGAAGAGGCCAGTATTGTTAGACAAATGATTATAGAGCCCAAGAAAAGTGCACCAAAATTAAAAGAAGTGTCGGAACTATTTTCGAAAAATGTTTGTTCACAAACAGTGAGAAATTGTTTACACAGGGCAGGCTATATATAAGTGTGTGCAGCCAGGAAGAAACTGTTAATTTCAGAAGCTAATCGCAAAAGGCGGTTAGCTTTTGCTAGGGAATACGTTACTAAACCTCCTGAATTTTTGGGAATGCGTAATCTTTGGTGATAAAACTAAAATTAACCTTTTTGGGTCTGATGGCAGAGCTAAAGTTTGGAGAAAGGAGAATACCGCATTCGATATAAAAAACATTTGTTCCACGGTGAGACAAGAGTGTGGCAGTGTTCTCCTTTGGGGATGCATGTCCGCTGGAGGGGTTGGAAATTTACATTTTATTAATGGTACCATGGATCAGCAGGCTTATCTGAACATTTTGAGAGATAATTTAAGAGAAAGCGTCCAAAAATTAGTACTCGAAAAAATATACATTTTTCAACAGGACAATGATCTTAAACATATTGCAAACCTGGTGCGAGAATGGATGATCCATAATGTGCGACAGGAGCTTCATACACTTCTGCAATTATCCGATGTTAACCCCAAGGAGTATTTATGGGAGGAAGTTAAACATAATGTTTCAAATAGAGAAGATTTAAAAAACATAATATTGAACGATTGGGAGAACATGCCAGCAGAAGTTACTGGAAAGCTGGTTGCTAGCATGATAAAAACGTTACAGAAGATTATCAAGGCCAACGGCGGTCCCACTAAATGTTAGTTTAAACGAAGTTGTTATTTTCCGTTAAGCTCTGTCAAACTATTATTGGTAATTGTTAAGTGTATGGAGACTTTTTTGACATTAATTTTGTTTATATTTTTATAACAATGTAACTTCTAAATAAAATGTTCCGTAGTTGTTTTTAATACTAATCTTCGTTGGTTAAGTTTCAAATAATAAATTAAACATGTTTTCTCATAGTTCCAATTAACAATAACAGAAAGATAGTATAGAAAGCAGGTGGTATATGGAGACTTTTTGAACTGACTGTATATGATGTAATACTAGCACACACTTTTCTGTGTATTATTTTTAAAAAATGGCAAAAGTATTGATCAAAAAATTTTGAAAAAATTCTGAGACAATTTCCATAAAGTGTCTATTTAGCGAAAATAATCACAGGTGCATTGGGCTTGACAATTTATCTACTTGACCTATAAAATGATGAGGTTTATTTCACCGAAAGTTGTGAATGGAAGAGGGACTAATAGCTAACATACTGCTTTAAGCATTAGGTACCGAGACAAAATAATTTTATTTTATTTATAATTAAACAAATATTTAGGTAGTAATTATTTGTTTTAAACCATTAGATTCTAGACTGGGTTAAATTGATTTGATTGATTGCCTATTAAGTAGCTAAGATAGTATAACTATTATACATTATTGACTAAGAAAAAACGTGAAAATACATATTTGTCCTTAAGATATATATATATATATATATATATATATATATATATATATATATATATATATATATACGAGGCTGGTTTGAAAAGTCCGTGCAAAAATAAAAACTACTTATGTGTTTGGGGTAAACCTTTTTTATTTTTCGACATAGTCTCCTTTTAGGCTTATACACTTCGTCCAACGATGTTCTAGTTTGTTGATCCCTTCCGAATAATAGGATTTGTCCAAGTCTGCAAAATATCCATCAGTGTCTGCAATCACCTCCTCGTTTGAATAAAATCTTTGTCCCGCCAGCTATTTCTTCAAATTGGGGAACAAATAGTAGTCCGAGGGAACCAAGTCTGGAGAATAGGGGGGATGTGAAACGAGTTGGAATCCTATTTTCATTAATTTTGCGACCACAACTGCTGAGGTGTGTGCTGGTGCGTTGTCGTGATGGAAAAGGACTTTCTTGTGGGCCAATCGCGGGCGTTTTTCTTGCAGCTCGGTTTTCAAACGGTCCAATAACGATGAATAATATTCACCTGTAATAGTTTTACCCTTTTCCAGATAGTCGATGAGGATTATCCCTTGCAAATCCCAAAATACAGTCGCCATAACCTTTCCGGCCGAAGGAACGGTCTTCGCCTTTTTTTGGTGCAGATTCCCCCTTGGTAACCCATTGTTTAGATTGTTGTTTATCTCAGGAGTATAGTAATGTATCCATGTTTCATCCACAGTGACGAAACGACGCTTAAAGTCCTCCGGATTCTTCTGGAACAGCTGCAAACCATCCTTGCAACACTTCACACGATTCCGTTTTCTCATGTCGAAATGTTTACGCAAAATATTATGTACCCGTTCAGTCGAGATGCCCACAGCACTAGCAATCTCACGCACCTTAACTCTTCTGTCATCCATCACCATATCATGGATTTGATCAATGATTTCTGGAGTCGTAACCTCCACAGGCTGTCCAGAACGTTCAGCGTCACTTGTGCCCATATGGCCAGTCCGAAAATTTTGAAACCACTTATAAACTGTTCTAATCGAAGGTGCAGAGTCACCATAATGTTTATCAAGCTTCTCTTTAGTCTCCCGAGGCGTTTTGCTTTTCATAAAGTAATGTTTAATCACCACACGAAATTCTTTTTCGTCCATTTCTTGAAAATCACTCGACTTCCTTGATTCACACGAATGCCAAACACAAAGAAATAGACCAATATGGCTGAAACTTGGTGTGCGTTCATTCAAGAGATGCTACTAACTAAACATGACCTCGATACGCGCCGGTGGTGCCATCTCTCGGACTTTTCAAACCAGCCTCGTATATATATATATATATATATATATATATATATATATATATATATATATATATATATATCAGGTGACCCAGCCAACATGTAACACCCTGTAATTTATTTATTTCGGAAGTTATATATTTGCATTTTTAGATACCAGAATTATTAGGCTTTTTATCACTTAAGAAATATTTTTAATTACTTCCGGTTTGAACGGAAGTGACTGTAACTTTCTTATTTTTTTAGTGGAACTCTGTATATTTTTTATCAATTTCAATTTCCTTTGAAATTCTCTTTCCAACGATGTATCACAAGTTGACATTTTGACAGGTGACCGACAAAAACTGATTTAAACTGTTAGACTTAGGCGGCAATGGCGGATATACTATCAATTGTTTTTGTTCATTTTATCTCACTTTGGAAAGAATTTAAGACTATCCATTTATCGTGCCATTTTCGTGAGTCTAAGTGGCTCTTACAAAATTTTATTTCGGTTTTAACGTATGGCACTGAGACGTGGGCTTTAAGTAAAAGTATAATAAATAAACTTCAGCTAACCCAAAGGGCAATGGAGACGAGAACGCTAAATGTTAGACTCCAAAATCGTATTCCTAACATCGAGATACGACGACGATTAAAAGTTATAGATATATATTACAACGAATATGTATATTAAGGTGGACTTGGGCGGGGCATAGAAAATATAAAAGATGAAGAGGTAGATCACAGATTAGCGGGTCATGACTGGATACAAGAAGCAAACAACAGAGCTCATTGGAGACAACTTGGGGAGGCTTACATCCGACTACGGATGTATTATTGTCTTTATTGAGTCTCCAAGATAGGCAAGGCCTCTAACTTATAATTGTGAAAGTATAAAAATAATTTCTAATACTAAATGTAAACTTATTCTATCTTAACCTAAGCTCTTACAA
>CM032456.1:12202884-12236596 GCA_019049505.1 Pachyrhynchus sulphureomaculatus | reverse complement strand
TTTTAAAAAATTTAAGTTGAGCATAATGGGAAATTTGAGTCTCTACTAAAAGAATCGGTTTTGGAAAATACATTTGCGATATTGCCCTCGGTTTTTTTAATTTCTTGATATGGTCTATATGCTTAAAAATCATATATATATATATATATATATATATATATATATATATATATATATATATAATCTATATATATATATATTAAGGGTTACAGGAAAAGTCGTCCTAGATAATTAAGGATGTTATAGTTTAGGTCGTTTCTGACCGATTTGACCCTATGACATGATGTCCTAAACTTAACCGTTTTCGAGATATTGAAGTTTAAAGATTTTCTAAAAAAAAATGTTTTTTTTTGCTTTTATATCGATTTTTTTTTATTAGAGGTTCTCGAGTGCGATTTTTTGGTCATTTTAGTTAGTCTGTATGTCAAGTATCAAAAATCATCAAAAAAAATTTGAACTAGTTACTAACAGTTTCAAATGGCGGCTTGTTAATGTTTCTAAATTACGAATTTTTTACCAAGTGTTTCCTACTTTAAATCAATAAAGAGAAAAAAAAAAATGTATGGAAGCTATTCTGCAAATTTATTTTAAAAACTTTTACGTCTTTTTAGCTATCAAAAAAGGTATAATACTAGGAGTTTAATAGGAAAACTGTACACAGAATGACACCTAAAGCGGGCTCGGGTAGCAAAAGGTAAATTTTTAGTTCTAGGTGAAAATACGAAAAATACACAAAATAAAACAAAAAACCTTGCAATTTAATATTTTTTATTAATTATAATTCATGTTCTATATGGTCGCCCCTATTTCTAACACAAATTCTCATTCTTTTTCTTAAATTACTTTTCACAACGCTGGTTGTGAGGTGCCGCCTCATTTCGTCAGCCGCATCAATTATTTTTTGTCTTAGGTCATCCACGTTTTCGATAGGAGTCATCTGGTCGTATACGAGACTTTTCGTATTTTAGAAACATTAACAAGCCGCCATTTGAAACTGTTAGTAACTAGTTCAAATTTTTTTGATGATTTTTGATACTTGACATACAGACTAACTAAAAATAACCAAAAAAATCGCACTCGAGAGACCTCAAATAAAAAAAATCGATATAAAAGCAAAAAAAAACATGTTTTCTTTTAGAAAATCTTTAAACTTAAGTTTAGGACATCATGTCATAGAGTCAAATCGGTCTTACAAACTACCACAATGCTCACTATTGGGCTTCTAAAGAGGAAGGCAACCCAAACAAAAAAAGAACGAAAGGATCACAAACAAGATTCAGCTTAAATGTGTGGATGGGTATAATTTCAAATTATTTGGTTGGTCCATTCTTCCTGCCAGATAATTTGAATGGCGAGGAATACGACAATTTTTTCGAACGATTTACCTAATTTGATAGAAGGCCTACGTATTGGTTTGAGACAAAACATGTACTTTCAACACGATGGCTGCCCAGCTCACTACAGAGGAAGTGTTCGTGCATGGCTCAATGACAATTATCCCAACAAATGGATTGGAAGAGGCGGACCCATACTCTGGCCGGCGAGAAGCCCAGACCTAACACCGATGGATTTTTATGTGTGGGGTCACATGAAAAGTCTCGTATACGACCAGATGATTCCTATCGAAAACGTGGATGTCCTAAGACAAAAAATAATTGATGCGGCTGACGAAATGAGGCGGCACCTCACAACCAGTGTTGTGAAAAGTAATTTAAGAAAAAGAATGAGAATTTGTGTTAGAAATAGGGGCGACCATATAGAACATGAATTATAATTAATAAAAAATATTAAATTGCAAGGTTTTTTGTTTTATTTGTGTATTTTTTCGTATTTTCACCTAGAACTAAAAATTTACCTTTTGCTACCCGAGCCCGCTTTAGGTGTCATTCTGTGTACAGTTTTCCTATTAAACTCCTAGTATTATACCTTTTTTGATAGCTAAAAAGACGTAAAAGTTTTTAAAATAATTTGCAGAATAACTTCCATACATTTTTTTTTCTCTTTATTGATTTAAAGTAGGAAACACTTGGTAAAAATTCGTAATTTAGAAACATTAACAAGCCGCCATTTGAAACTGTTAGTAACTAGTTCAAATTTTTTTTGATGATTTTTGATACTTGACATACAGACTAACTAAAAATAACCAAAAAATCGCACTCGAGAACCTCTAATAAAAAAAATCGATATAAAAGCAAAAAAAAAACATGTTTTTTTTTTTAGAAAATCTTTAAACTTCAATATCTCGAAAACGGTTAAGTTTAGGACATCATGTCATAGAATTAAATCGGTCAGAAACGACCTAAACTATAACGTCCTTAATTACCTAGGACGACTTTCCCTGTAACCCTGTATATATATACAGTAGAACCCCGGTTATCCGAGGTAACGTGGGGGTCACCCTCCTCGGATAACTGAAAACTCGGATAATCCGGATTTGTTTTTTATTCATTCAAAAAATAAACACCAATACTTTAAACCGATGTATTAACGTTTTTAACATATAAATAGGTACATACATTATAAAACAGTAAAATAGGTATCTACGCGCTTCTGTTTCATATTGCATCTTCTTTTTCTCGCTGCAATGTTTCTCCATCTATTAAGAAGAAGCAAATCCGCTGGGGTTGCCTCTGGTTGTTGTTCGATATACCTCAAGGCTTTTTCCAAAGAAGCAAAACCTTCTTGAAGAGAGATCTTAGTTGGAGACTGTTCATCCACCATTCCTCCATTCCTGAAAGGCATTCGTTATTTCTTCAATACTCATTTCATCTTCTAAATCATCTGCTGTAATCCATTCAACAACATCTTCTCTTGTCACATTTTCGCAGCCTTTTAATTTTTGCTTTAGTTCAAATAAACTTTTTTCTTTTTCTTCTATCTCGCTGTCAAAAGTTGAACAGGACATTTCTCCATGGCTTCTCAATTTTAATGGAGTATCATATTCACTGTCATTATAGTCCTCAAAATCAATAACTTTTGACCAGGATTTTTGAATAGTGGTAGTACGCATAGAATCCCAAGCTTGACTTACCCAGTAAATAACATTTTTTAGTGTAGCCTTTCTCATCCATTGATAATAACCTCCTTTTCTGTGTATTCTAACAGATGTTCAAGATATAAACGCCTATAATTTTTTTAAATGTTTTCGAGGTTGCCTTGATCCATCGGTTGCATTATGCTGGTTACATTTGGAGGAAAAAATTTTACAACAATTTCGCCCACATGAAGTCCTTCTCCAGGATGAGAGGGGCATTATCCATTAACAAAATTGCTTTAATAGGAAGACAGTTTCAGTTCAAAAATTTAATCACAGATGGCACGAACTCTTCTTCAAACTAGTTAGTAAATAAGGTCGCATCCATCCACGCGCCCTTCTGACCTTTGTAATAGACTGATAGGGCTTTGGGTGAGATGTCTTTTAAAGCTCTTGGACGTGCAGACTTGCCAATCACCATCAGTGGGATTTTGTGCTTGCCAGATGCATTAGAACAGGGATGTCAAAGATACAGCCCGCGGGCCACATCCGGCCCCCGGGACGTATCAATAAGGAACGCGATCGCTCTTTTATAACTTTAATATAATTTTTAACAACCTTATATTATATACTATATAATTAAATAAATAAAATGTTATAATTCAGTACATTTTTTTTATTTGAATCTGGCCCGCCTACACATTCTAAATTTAATATATGGCCCTCTGCAAAATTGAGTTTGACACCTCTGCATTAGAACATACCATTATAGTTAATCTTTCCTTACTTCGTTTGTGCCCAGGAGCTGATTTTTCCTGTCGAGATGCCAATATTTTTGATGGAAGCATTTTATAATTCAGACCAGTTTCGTCACAGTTGTAAATTTGATCACATGTGTATCCACAATCTTCGATTTGCTTTTTAAAGTTCTGCTTAAACTTCTCAATTGATGACACATCAGCAGAAAGTTTTTCACCATATACAGTCAGTTGTCGTACACCGTACCGTTTTTTCCAGCGGTCAAGCCATCCAGAACTGGCGGTAAACTGATCTATCTCTGGGAATTGCCTACTAATCATCATGGCTTTCTGTTGTAAAATTGGACCTGACAGAGGCGCACCTTTTGATCTCTGTTGGTGAAACCACATGAATAAAGTTTCGTTAACCTTTTCATAGTCGCAGGTTTTAATTGATTTTCTTCCTGAGGACGAGGAGGCATGATTTATACACCACTCTTCTATTTTTGTGCGGTTTCTTTTCCAATCCCCAACTGTTACCTCACCTACTCCATAATCTCGTGCAACAACTTTAATTATCTCTCCTGCTTCAATTCTTCTGATGGCTTTTAATTTTTCTTCAATAGGAACGACGATTCTCGGATAATCGCGATTCGGTTAATCGGGGTTCTACTGTATATATATATATATATATATATATATATATATATATATTATATATATATATATATATATATATATATATATATATATCCAAAATTCCTTAAAATTAGACATTAAGGGGAATATTAAAATCTGTAAATAAATTTGATCCCCATTGTATAAATCCAGTTACGACTAAGATAAGTTTTTACGAATATTTTTCTCTAGAAATACCTAAAGCTAATAATTCTGTAGCCATGGCTTCGCAAAATTTTCCTGCAGCAATAAGATCTTTAGCTCTTTCCTTCTCTTTATTCGAGAGTACTATTAAAATATTTGATAATTTGGCAGCAGTATCAACCGGAGCTGGGGAAACTAATATAAATTCTTCTATTGGTTTGTTATTATGATTTTTTGAACATATCATGAGGTTATAAACAAACCTAAAAAGGAATCATCAAGTTTTATTTTTTATGTTATAACAAATTAAAGCGTGTTTAGCAACGAATTTACAACCCAATTTTAACTTAAAATTATGGGAAAAAAACATTTTTGCGGAAACAATATCGCTAACAAGATAATTGGCGATCAGGTGACCAAGTGTTGCATAATACCACAATCATAGAAACTTTTACGAATTACCTCACTTTGTAGAGGAATACTATCCATCTGACGACCTCTAGCATTTTTTAGTGATTTTACAGAAGTTGAAAATTTTGAAAACGTAAATGTAAAGGAAGAAAATATATATATATATATATATATATATATATATATATATATATATTATATATATATATATATATATATAATTTGGGTTGAATTCTTTCTTGAACCTTGGAATAATGAATATATTTTCAATTTCTTGGGCTATATGGTTCTTTTGTTTTAAGGATAGAGAAATTACATCATGTTTCTAGTTTGAAGTTTATTAAAAAACATTTCGCCTAATTTGTAGGCTTCTTCAGTTCATCTAAAAATTGAGAATTTTCAATCACTGTACATTTTCCTCCCTTCTTTACTTTTCTTTATGACTTTAAATTTTGATTTTACAGGACTGTTTTGGATATTTAGTAGGATACACAATTTTTTAGTGATGAATATATAAAATTCTTAAACTTATAATACAATGTAAAAAGTGAATAATAAAAATACACATAAAAAAAACTTACATGTGTGGGTTGAAACGAAGGCACACTTAACTACTAGGACGGTCACATTTTTTAAAATAACTTTAGACATGTATAGGGAAACGAAAATCATTCTTTGGTTTGTTTATGTTTTTTTATTTATTTATTGCTATTGAGTTATTATGAGAAGAGGTCCAAATAAATATGATTCAGACTTTTAAGGTAGCTTTTTTCGTTTATGCTGTTTTTCTCCTTATTAATACAAATCATTTCATGGATTGACCTTTTAAAATAATTTAATTCTTTTTTTAGGATTCTTGTGTTTTTAAAATCAAAAAGAGTGTTTGGTTTGTTGAATGTGTTTTGATAGAGCTGTTGGGTTATTCTTGTCATATTTATGGCCATTCAATCTAGTTTCTAGGTGTTGTTTAATCATGCCGATATAACAGCCGTTGCAGTTTTGACAAGGAATGGAATATATCAGGTTTGATTGTTTCAGTAGGGGTGTGTTGGATTTTAGGGGGGTAAAAAGGTGTTTAGTGAGTTATATACAGTTAAATTATGTTTTTTGAGGACTGCCTTAATTTTTTCTGAAAGTCCTTCAATATATGGCATGGATATATATGTTGTAGCTGTTCTTTGTTTTGGTTGTTTATCTAGAGTATTATATAATTTGTGAATTCTGGTTTTTAAAACTTTGTTTATTAGATTAAGTGGATAATTGTTGTTGGTTAAGATAATTTCTATTTTTTATATATACTTTTTTATATATTTTGTTTTATACTTATATTTTTTATATATTTATATACATTTTATATATATTTATATATATGCCATTCCTTGTCAAAACTGCAACAGCTGTTATATCGGCATGACTAAACAACACCTAGAAACTAGACTGAATGGCCATAAGTATGATAAGCATAACCCAACAGCTCTATCTAAACACATTCAACAAATCAAACACTATTTTGATTTTAAAAACACAACGATCCTAAAAAAAAGAATCAAATTATTTTAAAAAATCAATCCATGAAATGATTTGTATTAATAAAGAGAAAAACAACATAAACGACAAAAGCGACGTTAAGGGTCTGAGTCATATTTATTTCGGACTCTTCTCATAGTAACTCAATAGCAATAAATAAATAAAAAAAAGAAAGAAAAGAACATAAATAAACTAAAGAATGATTTTCGTTTCCCTATACATGTCTAAAGTTATTTTAAAAAATGTGACCGTCCTAGTAGTATTTTTAAGTGTGTCGTCGTTTCAACCCACACATGTAAGTTTTTTTATGTGTATTTTTGTGTGTATTTTTATTATTTCACTTTTTACATTGTATTATAAGTTTAAAGATTTGATATATTCATAACTAAAAAATTGTGCATCCTACTGAATATCCAAAACAGTCCTGCAAAATCAAAATTTAAGGTCATGAAGAAAAGTAAAGAAGGGAGGAAAATGTACAATGATTGAAAATTCTCAATTTTTAGATGAACTGAAGAAGCCTACAAATTAGGCGAAACTGGAAACATGATGTAATTTTTTTATCCTTAAAACAAAAGAACTATAATCCCAAGAAATTGAAAATATATTCATTTTATATATATATATATATATATATTATATAATATATATATATATATATATATATATATATACATATATATATATATATATATATATATATATATATATATATATATATATATATATAAACGGATGAAAAGAAAATCGTGCTCTCTTCTTTTGCATCAAAAGTACTATGGATTACCGAGCCGTGCGATCTATAACTCAACGAACTAGAACTCATGTTTCGCTCCAGATAAAACATCTTCAGCTAGTTTAGGTGACAAGGGATATCGCAAAAAACACAGTGTTAGCAGTAGAGATTTAAAAGACCCAACAGTGTCAGCAGCCAATAAGCTCCAGCGCCATCCAGTTGAAATCGCCAAAACTTTTAGTTCAAGAGCAAAACGCATATGTACAATATGATTCAGTACCTTTGAGATTATAAGTGAATAGGGTACTAATATTGCTATTAAAAAAATAGCAGTACCTGTGAAAATAATGTCCCAATACCACTATTAAATGATTAGCAGTACCTCTAAATGATTTATACAAGAGGAAAGAGCACGGTTTTAGTCCGCTAAAGCCTATACATCTTTTCAAGGCCACACACCGATAGAGTAATTAATCAGGAAGTTGCTAACATTTACCGCTTGACAACGCTTTATAGGGTTCTACTCCAAGTATATAAAAATTTATATAAACTACTAAAAATGGACAAAAAGAATAGTCAAAAACTATTGCTTAGTAGTTTATATTGATTTTTATTTACTTGGGGTAGACAAAGCGCTCCCAAGCCGTAATTATTAGTAACTTGTTGAAGAATTCATCTATCGGTCTATGGCCTTGAACTAGGCTTACATTAGCCAGAGGTGCAACTTATTTGTATCTTACTTATTCTTTATGCCAGTACTCCGATAAGTTTGTTCCTTTTTTTCCGTCGACTCTAGCTCAGCTGAGGACGCGTGATACGGCGAAACTCGTCCTGAGATAGATTGACGGATGAAAGAACAGTCAAAGACTGAGTTGGGAATGTGGAATCTTTGGCACAATGATACTACTCAGTATATATCACCACTACACCAAACACTTTTTTTTGCACTCGACGCGCGTTTCGCTAACCATCATCGCTCCTGATGAAGCTAACATGGTTAGCAAAACGCGCGTCGAGTGCAAAAATAAAGTGTTTGGTGTAGTGGTGATATATACTGAGTAGTCAAAGACTGCTAAAAAATTGGACTTTATCCAATTTTAGGAGTTTATATTAATAAATATTTACTTATTCATATATATATATATATATATATATATATATATATATATATATATTATATATATATATATATAGTGGCGTGCAAAAGTTTCCGGTCGGTGACATTTCGTACTCTAACTTATTAAAAAAAGACTAATGATTTTTAATCATTAAGAGATGTGAGTATGAGTTATACGAAACAAAATAATATAGTAAAAGAATATTATTTATGTTTGTGAATATATTTATTATTATTATTCTTATATTTATATGTGCAAAAGTTTCCGGCCACATAATATGCAATGACGCAATAGGACGTTCAAATACGTATTTACGAATAATAGTGCGTTGAATGTTCACATTTAGTTCGTGGGAGCATAAACATGGCTCGGCACATGCAAATCAAAATTCGTGAGAGAGTAATAAAATTTTCAAAAGAAGGAAAGTCTTCTCATGAGATTGCTTCATTATTATCGATAGGTAAATCAACCGTGAACGATATTATTGTAAAATTCCGTTGTAGATATGGTTTAAAAGATCGTCCACGTAATGGAAGACCAATAAAAACATGTAAAAAAGTAGATCGTATCATTAAACGCAAATCAACTGCGGATGTCAAGAAAACTGCTGCCGAAATTGCACGCGAGCTAAAGGATGAAAATATAGCGAATATTAGTCGTAGTACTGTGACATGAAAACTACATGATGTGGGACTTTTTGGCTCTATAGGTATTAAAAAACAAACATTAATCAGTAAAAAGAATAAGAAGGCCCGATTACAATTTGCCAGAGATCACCTAAATTGGACGATCAAAGATTGGAAAAAAAGTAGCTTTCTCAGACGAATCTAAATTTAATCTTTTTGGAAGCGATGGTAGCCAACATGTACGACGTCCTATTGGTACGAGAAATGATGTTCGGTACCAAATTCCTACTGTAAAACACGGTGGAGGAAGTTTGAAGGTTTGGGGAATTTTCTCTGCACAAGGAGTGGGTCCACTGATCGAGATCAACGGAAATATGACGCTGATATTTACAAGGACATTTAAAAAAACAGTTTGTTTACATATGCTGAAGAAACATTGCCGTAGAATTGAATATTTCAGCAGGATAATGACCAAAACATACATCCAAGTTGTTAAAACAGTAATTTTCTGCTTCAAATGTGAGAGTTTTAAGCTGGCCATGTCAATCACCGGACTTGAACCCAATAGAACACTTTTGGGAAACGCTAGATCGTCAAGTTCGAAAGCATACATATTCAAATAAAGCCACTTTATTTAAATCATTGAAGGAAGAATGGGATAAAATTTCACCTTGTATTAATCGATTAATTGAGTCAATGCCACATCGTTGTGCGGCTGTTATAGCTGCAAAGGGTATGGCTACAAAATATTGACATAAAAATATAATTTAAGTCTATTAGAGAGCATATGGACTAATAATTTTTTTCATAGTACAAAGTGGCGGGAAACTTTTGCACATATAAATATAAGAATAATAATATTAAATATATTCACAAACATAAATAATATTCTTTACTATATTATTATTGTTTCCTATATCTCATGCTCACACCTCATAATGATTAAAAATCATTAGTCTTTTTTTTAATAAATTAGAGTACGAAATATCACTGGCCGGAAACTTTTGCACGCCACTGTATATATATATATATATATATATATATATATATATATATATATATATATATATATATATATATATATATATATATACAGGTTTCCCTGCATTATCTTTTACCTTCGGTCCTCCATTAGAGCATATGTATCATGCTCCTTAGTCATTAAGTACTCTAAAACGGCATGGTGACCCTCCGAAGCAGCAAACCATATGGGTACCACGCCTAAATTCGTTTCTGATTTTGGAGACGCCCCTGATTCAACTAAAAGTTTGACAACGTCGACATATCCTGCTCTCGAGGCACAGTGCAGCGGCGTCCAGCCGTTTTTGTCTGGCGCATTTATTTCCGCACCTTGTCCTAAAATAAAAGACAGCATATTGTATACCAACATACCAATCATGCGACTTTATTTAGAATTCAGCTACAGACCGGGATAGTTATTTACGGGTGAAGTTCAGAAATTGGTATTAGTCCGAAAAATAGTTCTGTCCGAACTAGTACACAAATTTTTACTGATTATAGAAATTTTTAGGTTATCCTATGCATAATTATAATGTAAATTGTTTTTTAAATAGTTTGAAGTTCGGTTCGGAATAGTAAAATACATAAATATGTATATCTTTGATTGTGTTAGCCGATACTTGTTGGAAATTCATAATAAAATTATATAAAAACAACACTATGTTTTAATTTCTAATATATTTAAAGTAACATGACAATTGTTTCACCATACAATGGCTTCTTCAGAAGTAAATAAGAAAGAAAAATATTTGGTAGTAATCCTGGTTATATAGTGCTTAAAACTATCCTTAATTACCTAAGATTATGCTAATCATTTTATTATATTATTTACAGACAGAATTATTTTAAGAATGCAAATCTGTGGTACTATTTCAGAGAACTAATAAAGATTAAGTAAGGGTGAATGGTTTAAGTCTACCTGTTCGTTTAATAATAGGTTGGAGTTTTTTCCGTTTGTTAATTTCAAGATATTCAAGCAAATTTAATTTTTTAGATTTATTTTCTACATGTAGGATTTTTAACGTATCATCAAAATTATGGAATTCGTTTTATTATATGGGTTGCGTAATGTGAATTGTTCTTATTTTTAAATAACTATGTTTATGTTCTTCAATGCGAGTTTCAAAAGATCTACCAGTTTATCCTACGTAGGTTTTAGTACAAGATCCACAATTTAATATATAAACTCCTGATTTTAAGGATTTCTTAGATTTGGTTTTATTCAAAATTATTCTAGTTATTTTCCCTCTATATGTGAGTGTACTAAATTTTCCTTCTTTGTCATTAATTGTGGGATAAATTAGAGAGATTGCTTGTTTGAAGGATTTTCTATCCAAGATATTATCTATAATGTTGGGGTCATATCCATTATTAATTGCTATTTGTTTGATTATGTTGAATTCTTTGTTAAAATTAGTTTTAGTCATAGGGATATGTAACAATCTATGTATGAAAGAGTTAAAAGCTGCCATTTTGTGAGTATATGGGATAAACTATTGTGTAAGACTGTGTCAGTATGTGAAGGTTTGTGAAAAATCGAGAAATCGTGTTTATTGTTCACTTTTGATATAGATATGTCTAAGAAATTTATAGAGTTATTGGTTTCTAATTCTAAGTTGAATTTAATATTAGGATGCAAATTATTTAGGAAGTTAAGGAGGATTGTTAGTTGTCTATCTGTTCCCGTTAAGCAGGAAATGATATCGTCAACATATCTATACCAGTAAACAATATTTTTGCTTACCGCCTTTTGATGAATTTTTAGTTCTAAATGATCCATAAAAATTGCCGCTAGTAAAGGGCTTAAAGGATTACCCATTATTAGACCTTCTTTAGATGTATAAAAGTTTTCGTTGAATTGAAAATGGTTTTGATCCAAGCACGTCGTAAGTAAATCTAAAATATCCCATTTGATAATTTCGCTTACTTTATTCTTGATTAAGAGCTTATCTACTATTTCTTCACAAACCTTCACATACTGACACAGTCATACACTATAGTTCATCCCATCCTTATACTCACAAAATGGCAACTTTTAACTCAACATAGATTGTTACATATCCCTATGACTAAAACTAATTTTAACAAAGAATTCAACATAATCAAACATAGCAATTAATAATGGTTATATTATACATAATATCTTGAATAAAAAATCCTTCAAACAAGCAATCTCTCTAATTTATCCCACAATTAATGACATAGGGAAAATAACTAGAACAATTTCCAAACATTTAATAAAAAAGAACAACAAAAAAGCATTCAAAACCAGTAATTCCTTAGGGAATATAATTTTGAATATCAAAACCAAATTTAAGAAATCGTTAAACTCAGGAGTTTATTTATTAAATTGTGGATCTTGTACTAAAACCTACGTAGGACAAACTGGTAGATCTTTTGAAACTCGCATTAAACAACATAAACATAGTTATTTAAAAAAATAACAACAATTCACATTACGCAACCCATATAATAAACGAATTCTATAATTTTGATGATACGTTAAAAATCCTACACGTAGTAAAATTAAATTTGCTTGAATGTCTTGAAATTAACAAACGGAAAAAACTCCAATCTATTATTAAACGAACAGGTAGAACTTAAACCATTCACCCTTACTTAATCTTTATTAGTTCCCTGAAATAGTACCACAGATTTGCATTCTTAAAATAATTCTGTCTGTAAATCTATAGTATATATAAAAATGCAACCATGCCATGTTACAGGCTATATTTTATTACGGTAGGTAGCATAGGGAATGAGCAGTGACGATAATAGTGAATGAAGTCGGAAAAAAGTTTGCCGCTAGCGCGTTCCTTTGCGGTACAGAGCCTAAACCATTAAATTTGAAACAATATTATGTAGCAGAGAATATCTATAATCTATAATCTACAATGTATATAAAATGCAATGTCTCTCTGTCTGTCTGTCTGTCCATTAGTGCGTTTATCAGGCGTAAACCATTTATCCGATTTACGTGTCTTTTTTAAATTCATACATATATTCTTTGGCCAGGTTATATAGTAATAATAATAATCTATATTTATAATATATGTAAAATACAACGTCTCTCTGTCTGCCTGTCTGTCCGTTAGTGCGTTTATCCCTCAAGAACCACTTATCCGATTTACGTGATTTTTTTAAATTCATACATATGTTTCTCTGACCAGGTTATACAATAATAATAATAATCTATATAATATATATAAAACGCAACGTCTCTCTGTCTGTCCGTTAGTGTGCTTATCATTCGAGAACCACTCATCCGATTTACGTGATTTTTTTTTAATTCTTAATTTAATTTATGTCAAAAAAAATCTATAATACATCTAAAACGTACGTCTCTCTGTCTGTCTGTCTATCCATTACTGCGCTTAGCACTCAAGAACTACTTATCCGATTTACGTGTTTTTTTTTTATAAAATACAAAGAGAATAAACACAGACAAAATGCTAATATGTAGGAAAAAAGATGGAAGTTGAGCAGTAAGCTTCGCAGAAAGACTGAATAGATGGGAGAATACTTTAAAGAAACACTAAATGAAGATGAAAATGAGTTGAATGAGAAATAGGAAGCAAAATTAACTGAAGGGCAGGAGTGGACAAATACACCCTGCAAAGAAGAAATAAGAAAAATACTCAGAACCCAAAAAAAAAAATAAGGCACCTGGTGGAAATTGTGGAACTGATAAAAGCTGGAGGAGTAGATCTGGAAAATGAAATATGCCGGTTGGTGCAAGAAATATGGGAAACAGAAAAGATGCCAGTGAGCTAGTGAGAGTCGCTCATTTGTCCAATATACAAAAAAGGTGAAAAAACTATATGTACTAATTATAAACCAATAGCCTTACTGGATGTCGTGTACAAGATAGTAGTGCTGACTATCAAAAACAGACTAGCAGAGAAAGCCGAGTCTATTCTGGGACAGTACCAGTGTGGATTTAGGAAAAATAGATCGGTTACAGATCAGATATTTTCGATTAAGCAAATCTAAGATAATAGCTTAGAACAAAATTTGGCACTACACTTGGTCTCTGTGGATTTCAGAGAAGCATATGACTCTGTAAATAGAGAAGGACTCTACAAGATAATGGAAGAACTAAAAATTCCAAGTAAATTGATTCGCATGGTGAGAATGACCCTGAATGACACAGAAAATAGAGTGTTGGTTGAGCGCAAAGTATCAGACAAGTTTAAGATGAAGAGAGGATTAAGACAGGGGGAACCAGTGTCGACATGTCTATTTAATTTGGTACTAGAGAAGATAATCCGGGAGTCAGAAATAAAAACAAATTGAACGATATACCAACAAACCTGCCAATGCTTGGCCTATGCGGATGATGTAGCAGTGGTTGCAAGAGCAAAAGAGAACCTCAAAAAAGCCATAAGTAGGATAGAAGAAAGGGGAAGGATGAGAGGACTAAAGATAAACGAGGAAAAAACAAAAACATGGAAATTACAAAGAAGAAGGATAATAAAAACAACAAAAATTTAAATAGAATAAACAACTTAGGGAAAAGATATATGTTTGAAAAAGTAGACAAATTTAATTATCTGGGAGTAACAATAACAGAGAGTGGACAAGAAAGGACGGAGATACAAGAAAGAATAGCGAAAGGACAGAGATGTTTGGGGACAATGAATCCAATATTGAAATCAAAGAATGTATCAAGAAAAGCAAAAGAAAGAATATATACGACAGTTGTCAGACACGGTGACATATGGATGCGAAATTTGGAAACTGAATGCAAGAGAAAAGGAGACGTTGGAGGTGTGGGAAAGGAAAGCTTTGAGAAGAATCTACGGAGGAAGGAAAGAAGAGGGACTGTGGAGAAGAAGAACAAACTAGGAATTAAAATGCCTATATACGAAACTCCTTATATCAAATCATAATAAGCCAGCGATTAAGATGGTTGGGACACGTCGCAAGGATGAAGGAAGAAAGATAGGCAAAGCAAGCCCTAATAAGAGGAGTGGTTGGAAGAAAGGCAAGGGTAGACCTCGATCTACATGGATTCAGGCAGTAAAGCAAGATCCGGAGTTGATGGGAATCCCGCACTCGGAAAAGCTAACAGGAGACAAAATGAAGTGGAGACAAGTATGCAACCAAGCCATGAGCCTCTAAGGGCCCTTGAGCTATTTAATAATATAAACATAACGAATAAACAGTGACGATAAAGGTTAATCAAGTCCACGCGAGCGGAGCCGCGGGCACTGCTAGTATTATAATAAAATGATCAGCATAATCTTAGGTAATTAAGGATAGTTTTAAGCACTATATAACCAGGATTACTACCAAATATTTTTCTTTCTTATTTACTTCTGAAGAAGCCATTGTATGGTGAAACAATTGTCATGTTACTTTAAATATATTGGAAATTAAAACATAGTGTTGTTTTTATATGTTATAATTTTAAATATGTATATTTAGAGGCTTGGCGAGGTTGTACACTTATTTTTCAAGCAATAGATATTATAAAAACTAAAGAGCATCTTGAAATTCACAAAATTATTCGTTATTATGGACGCTCCTTAGGCGACTAATGATCGTTAAGCGTTTATATCTTTTAAAGTTGTATACGGCTTAAAGAGGAAAAAAAATAAATTAATTTGGTTTAGTGAACGTTTGACTCAGAATTACTAAGTTAAATTAAATTATATAAAAGTTTAAAGCAAAGCATATAAACTATATATCTTAATTAGGGGTTTGCCACGGTTACAATTCGTTCTTCTTAATTAATTAGAAATAATTTTATTACGTCGGTTATTATCCAGCCCTTGATCTAAAATGTTCTATTTACTTAGAACAAAATAAAATATAGGTATGGTAATTTTGACCCACTTTTAACACGCTTTACTTCTACCATAAAAAGTAATGTGACACGATAACAACAAGAAGTTACAAAGTTTCATAACTTAAAAAAATAAATAAATAAAATGTTTTGGAGCCGAAACTTTCCCGGCTATGATTAAATGAGAAATTATGGTTTTTTTGTGATAAGACCATGTCAAATTGGAATAACTTCCTGATGTTTCGTATACGATTGCACGGAACATCTTCAGACAGTTACTCTTCGAGATTAGGACACTCGTTCATTTCAAAGAACGAAGCTATTTCCTACATCCGTAGGTAAAACGTATGAAAGTCAAACTACCTTGCTTAACACGATATATATATTTTTTTATAGGTCTAAAACACGTGCTACAAGGAAGTCCCTAAAGCGCTACAGGAGCGACACGTGTGCGGATGAAGCGATTCACGTTGTTCTTAAATCGCTGTAAATTGTACTCGGTGGGAAACACAATCCTGGGCAAATTATTCCAAAGGGATGATGTTCTTCATATAAAAGACTGCTTAAAAAGCGTTCTACGAGGAGTAACAAGCTGAACCCCATACGAATGTAAAGTATTAGCGCTATGTGTACTTCTAACATGCACCGCTCTGAAAGGAATTAAGCGGGCCACATCCTTCGAACACTTTCCATGAAAATACTTATAGAATAGGCTCAAGTCGCCAACCGTTCTTTCGATGTTCCAGCGAATCAAGGCCGCCGGTCAGTTCCGGATCTTCAATCAGACGAACAGCTCTTGTCTGAATAGAATCCAACAAATGCAGTGTATGTTTAGTAGCGGAGCTCCAAACAAGGTGCAGTATTTCATAGTTGGTCGAATTTGAGCTTTGTAAAGAATTAACAGTTGTTGTGGAGTGTATGGCTTTCTGGTTCGAAATAATATTCCCAACTTTTGACAAGCTCTCCTTGCTATGCCTGCAACATGTTCATGCCAGGACATATTTGCTCCCAAATTAACGCCCAACAAATTGAGGGACGATGTTAGAGAAATGGAGTGCCCCGACATAATTATGTCGGGTTCAGCAACGTTAACTTTTTCAGAAAAAACTGTCGCCTGGGTTTTGGTAGCGTTAAATTCCACTTGGTTACTGTCACCCTAAGATAGAATTTCTTCCAGGTCTTTGTTAAGTTGAATGACTTCCTGCTGTCTGCGGATATTCGTCTGAGTAGCCGATGTCCAAGCGTTCAAACTGAATGAAGAGATATGTGTACTGCCATCTGCAAAGCTGTAGATTGGATTCTCGGTCTTTTCCAGCAAATCGTTAATATAAATGAGAAAGAGAGTAGAAGATAGTATGGAGCCTTGGGGTACCCTGGCGTTGATAGTGAAGGTATTGAAAAGAAATCCGTCGACTGCTCGCTCGTAAAGAACGCTCTCTGAGGAAACATGAGAGCCACAAACATAACTTTTCAGACATACCATAAGAACGGAGCTTAGCCAACAGCTCATCGTGCCAAACACGATCAAATGCCTTAGATATGTCAAGAGCAACCGCTCGAGATTCTCCAAAGTGTTCAGTTGCGTTGTTCCAAACATGTGTTGTGTCAAAAGATCTCCTGTTGATCTATTTTTTATGAAAGCCATATTGGTGACCGTTAATAATGTTGAATCCTTCAAGATGTTGATTCCTTTTCCATGACTTTCGATATTATTGAAAGCAGTGCGATTGGTCGGTAGTTATTTGGCAAAGTCTTCCTGCCTTTTTTAGGTATCGGCTGAACTGTGGCACATTTCCAGCAGGAAGGAAATATTCCCTTTCTGTAGGATAGGTTGAAAAGTCTGCAGAAAACTGGTGTTAGTTCCCTCGCCCAGTTTTTGAGAACTATGGCAGGTATTCGTCAGCGCCAGAAGCCTTTTTGGTGTCCAGCTTCATCAAAATACGTTTTATGATACGCTGTCTGAAGACAACATCGGGCATCCTTGACTGCACTATGGGAATAGTAGGTGGTGTTTTGCCTTGGAAATCGACAGTAGAAAGTGAAGCAAAGAGTTCAGCCAATGTTCGCTTTCTCAACAGGTGTCGTTGTAATATAATTATCTAGCGGTGTGAGTGGTGGTATGGTTGATTTAGTGAAGTTTTGACTAACTGCCTTAGCGACTGACCAAAAGGACCTGGAATTAATTGTTGGGACAAGCGAGAAGTTTGTTTCTAATCCGTTGATTGTGTGCCTCCTTGGTTTCGTCGATAATTTCTTTGCATTTGCATTGATATAACGGTTTCTCATAAAAATGATGTTATGGAAATGCTTACCATATTGTAAAAACTTTTATTTAGAAATAGCTCAAAATTTAATTCGCTTCAACTGATTTGTCTTTAATACACTAATTTAATTAACATTAAAAAAAAAATAAAAATTTTAATGAAATAAAAATAATTTAATAATATATTGAGCACATATATACCTAACAATACTTCTACCATCTGGTAATGCCCATGAGTAGCTGCTATATGCAGTCCAGTTTTTCCATGTTTATCCCTGCTTTCCAATAGTTCTGCTGATCTACTCAGCAGCAATCCTACCACAGTCACATGACCACCATAGCATGCTAAATGCATGGAGTTATAACCCTAACAAGAAAATCATCAGATTTTATTATTTTTATACTAAATAACTTTAAAAAAAAAATAGTCAAAGCAATGACCAAAAGTGTCTCGGCCCAAGCCCAGCCCAACTAAATAAAACAGTGCCGCTCTGTTTTTCTATATTTCTTCCTAATATTCCAATAAAATTTTAATATCTGCATTACTATATTGAAATCAACTTTTAACTCGGGTGCATTTAGAGAGGTACACAAATAAATACCATATTTATACTACTCAGTATATATCACCACTACACCAAACACTTTATTTTTGCACTCGACGCGCGTTTCGCTAACCATGTTAGCTTCATCAGGAGCGATGATTGACTAAAGCTAAACTACCAAATCTACCCTATTTATACTTAGCCTAACCCTTGAATTACTCAAGCGGAACTAATGACATAGGCAAGGCTATCAGTTCCGGTCAAGTAACCAGTAGAGGGGACTATAAGGAATAGGCCCTCTGTCTTTGTTTAAACTACTTTTAAATTAAACCTTTATCGTAAGTACAGTAGTAAGATTAGATTAGTAGGTGCAGATATTTGGTTTTTAAAGTCTTGCAAGAAATTTAAAGTTTTTCCTAATTTTATTAAGGTTAATTTACCAAAATCAAACATTTCAGAAAAAGTTTCATTCTTTGCTAAACAAAAATGACTTGACTTAGAAATCAAGAATTTGTACACAAAACGTAGTATGTTAGAAGTAGAATCATACAGCATATTCAAAAAACTTACTTCAGGATTAAACAATATTGAATATGAAGTATGGGGCGAGTTCCAGAGGAAAATGTTTTTAGTTATTGATATTCAATATAAAAAAAATTCTCTATTCTAAGTAAAAAATTAAAAAAGCTCTTACCAAAGAAGAATAGTCCTCAGGAACTCGTAAATATTGTAGAAAATCATTCATCTCAATCCTTTACACGAAATGAAATTCGCATCTTAAACAAAGGTCTTAACTTTGCAGTACCCCCCCCTCCTAGAGATAATTTATCAGAAATAGTTGCTCACATTGAAAGTTCCATTAGTACACTTCCAGAAAATAGTAAATCATTTGTTAGGGAAGCATGTCGCAATCAAATATCGAAAAACATAGTTAACAACACAAACTCTAATTCACGAAAAAACATAAAAGTAGTTAAAGGATTGAAAAAGAAAGATGTCTTCTACTTAAAAGCGGATAAAGGAAATAAGGTTGTTATATTGGATAAGAGAGATTACTTTGAACGCGTAGATAATCTTATCGAATCTGGCCCTTATGAAAAAGTAATAACAAAACCATTACCGAGAATGATATCAGAGGTTAAAAATTCTTTAAAAAAATGTAAGAACCTTGTCTTCGATTCGCTAAAATTTAAATTAAATGTGAGTAATCCGACCATACCAAAATTGTATTGCTTACCCAAAATTCACAAACCTGGAAAAGCAATGCGACCCATTGTTTCATCGGTCGGATCACCCACATATTTAATATCCAAATGGTTATCAAAAGAACTTGAGAAGTTACCATTAAATACTTTCGCAGTGAAGAATTCGTTAGAATTCATTAATAAAAACAAAAAATCTAGTTCATAATGAAGGTGAAGTCTTAATTTCTTTTGATGTTAGTTCTTTGTTCCCAAGTGTGCCAATTCCACAAACATTACAATATCTCGAAGAATTACTTAGAATGAATGACTTTGAAGACGAAATTATTCGTGAATACTTAATATTATCTAAACTCTATATGGAACAAAATTATTTCCAATATAACAATCAATTTTATGTTCAGAAAGAAGGAACAGCTATGAGTAATTGCTTGTCACCTTTCATAGCCAATTTATTCATGAGTAAGTTTGAAATCGAAGCCAGTCAAGGATTCGAATATTTCCCAAGGGTATGGTATAGGTATGTGGATGATATTTTCGCGATTTTTGATACAAAGAAAGCAAATATTGATGATTTTGTTTCCAAATTAAATAGCCGGTATGATTCCATTAAATTCACTTACGAAGTTAAGAACAGAGGACAATTGCCTTTTCTAGATATTTTAATTATTAAAAATAATAATAGATTAGAATTTGATATCTATAGGAAGGACACAGTAACAGATAGATATATTCCTAATGATGCATTTCATTGCAAACAACATAAATTAGCCTCATTACATTTTTTAGTTCATCGTTTGGTCACTTTCCCTCTGAATAGAGTAAACTTTAATAAAGAAAGGAATCGTATTAGAAATATAACTAGAGTTAATGGTTATGACGATGACTTAGTAAATAAGCTAATAAATAGGCATAAGTTTAGGTTTAATATTCAGAATTCCACCTTTTTTACACGCGAAGAAAATAACACCAAGTATGTCTCCATACCATATAATCCGAAATATAGCAAGGACTCAATAAGGTATTTAATAAGGTAGGCCTCACCTTAGTCTATAAGTCATCAGACAATCTGAGGAATATCTTAGGAAATCCCAAAGATAAGATTCCTAATTGTGAGAAAAGTGGAATTTATGAAATTAGTTGTAATGATTGTGACAAAAAGTATGTTGGGCAAACTAAAAGGTCAATTAGAACACGATTCAAAGAACATTTAGCACACTTAAAATACAACAGAACAGAAAAGTCTAGCATTGCCGAACATGCTCTTGAAGCTGATCATACTGTAACATTAGATAATCTAAGATTAATAAAAAATGTATCCGATAGGAGATTGTTGAACGCATACGAAAGTATGGAAATCATAAAATGTAAAAGTAGTTTAAACAAAGACAGAGGGCCTATTCCTTATAGTACCCTCTACTGGTTACTTGACCGGAACTGATAGCCTTGCCTATGTCATTAGTTCCGCTTGAGTAATTCAAGGGTAAGGCTAAGTATAAATAGGGTAGATTTGGTAGTTTAGCTTTAGTCAATCATCGCTCCTGATGAAGCTAACATGGTTAGCGAAACGCGCGTCGAGTGCAAAAATAAAGTATTTGGTGTAGTGGTGATATATACTGAGTAGTATCATTGTGCCAAAGATTCCACATTCCCAACTTGGACCATATTTATAACTGATATTCTGCCGCAACAGAAAATTGAGGACAAGGGCTGTATTCATACACCATCCAACCTCAAATTGTATTCTAAGTTTTCCACATATTTCCATTAAAAAAAATCTAAAGTAGTTATGAACAATCAACACTTACGTTTTCATGCGTTGCCGCATCAACTTGAACCCCAGCAGAATTCAACAACAACCTTACAACATTCTCATTTCCAGAAAAAGATGCCAAATGCAACGGAGTCATACCAGATTCGTTTCCCAATGCTGGTACCAAAGAAGCACCATTAGGTTGTTCCGACTTAACAGTACCCGGAACATGAGTCAGGAGTTCTCTCACCGTATCAGCCTGGCCGAAGTATGCTGCTACATGAAGTGGGGTGACCCCCAGTTTTTTACTTATAACTCTTAAATTGTTAGAGGAACGTAGTACTTCCAGAACCTGTAGATGGCCGTATTGAGCAGCTAAGTGAACTGCTGTAAAACCACCTGAAAATACGTTTAAAAGATCGTTCAATCAAAAAGCTTTTTAATACTTAAAGGGAAAACTGTTATTACCACTCTGTCCACAGTTCTCTCTCCAGAACAGTTTGTATCACCTAGTGGTTTTATCAGGAGAGTTGCAAAATAAACCATTTAGAATAAGGAAATAATCACAGTATTTTGCAGATTTAAAATTCTTAGAGCAGCGGCTGAATATACCAAGATTTTAGAGATTATGTAATTATTTGTGAATTATTTCCTTATCTTGCTGGATTTGTCGTATTGCAACTCTACTGACGAGGCCGTAAGTCAATTTATGGAGAAAACTAGGCACATGGGTGGAATTCGTAATAAATAATGTCTCTTAATGGAGGAACAGGCGATTTTTGATTTCGAAGCTTTTTTTTAAATTTAACTGGAAATCTACCTTTGTTTTCGTCTGTAACTGACGCTCCCGCTCTAACTAAAGCTTTGACTACTTCTGCATGGCCTCCTTCAGCCGCCATTTGTAAAGGGGTAGCATCTGTTATTTTATTTCTTGCTGTAATAACACCCTGTAAAATTTTAATAAATTTCATTATCTACTTACTCATAAATATATGATTGCCTTCAACAAAAACGAACGTAATATATTATAAGGTATATTATTATATATTGTCCATTATGAAATATGGGCTTAAGTTATTTTATATCAATATCACTAAGAAGAATGACAACTAAAATAAATGAAATTAGTAATTTGATTACCTAACGAGACATTTTAAGTTAAAAGTGTCAACCAATAGAAATGATTGCCTTTAAGTTTTTACAAACGACTACTAGATGGCGCTATTGAGATGTGACATAACCATTGAAAAACTTGTTATTATTAAGACAGTGGCAACTCAGAAGTTGGTTGAGTGGTTTGTTTACAGAGAGCGTTTAAAAAACAGTTTTGTGAACAAATGGAAATTTTACGTGAAGGTTTTCGTTGGATGATTTTTTACGATTTTAGTAAAGGCCTAACTCAACAGCAATGTCTCGAATCAATTCATTCACTTTTGGTAATGAATCACCATTAGAAAAGACTGTTTACGATTGGTTTGGAGAATTTTGTCGTGGTCGTGCTTCCGTTAGCGATGAATTTCGTGAAGGTTGACCAAAATCAGTTGTTGTTCCAAAAAACATCGATGCTGTGCGCAACATGATCGGCATGTGACTTACCGTGAGATAGAGGCATCCTTAGACATATCGAAGACTGCGGTACATTCGATTTTGCATAAATGCACTATTTGGCTGTTCCACGATAAACCGAATCCAACAAAAGTGATTCGTTCGCTGCAAAGGGATAAGACAACACTGGAGTCCCATAAGAACACCTAATCTTGGCTAAAGCATTGATTTTCTAAAATTAGGCAGGAATACCCCGATGATGGTGACAAAAGCACTTTCAGACCACTGCTATTAGAAGTTTCGGCTGAATCAGTTCACTGCTATTAGAATGAACTTCCCATTCGAATTAAATTTAAAGATGATCCAGACGATATATCGAGAAGAGTTGCTCGGCAATCACAACATTCTGATGATCTCACCTGGTATCTCCAATAATTTTGGTCCAAAAGTCTATTAAAAGGACCTAACCTGGAACATTGCTTTACGTAAAGGATATTAAGCCACCACAACTCCAAGATTAGTAGGTTCATCACGAGAGGAACAAGTACTGTGGGCATTTAGGTTACTCGTCAGTTGAGTATCTGTCTATAACTAAATGTCCATATTCTTCTAATGAGCTTTTCAAAGTAAGTTTTGTAGAAAAAATAAATGATAAAGACAAAACTAAGAAAATGATCGTTTATTTCTTTGGTTATACTGGGCATGTTGCAACCATTGCTTTAGAGGATCGAAGAACAATTAATGCCGAATGTTATACAACAATTTGCCAGAAGTCATCGATGAAATCAGAAAAAACAACCGAAAACATCTTTCTTCATCATAACAATGCCAACTCTCACACAATACGTCAAACAACTGATTACGCAACACTACAAAAAAATTTGTTGTTTTTGTCCTAAAATTTATTTTATGATTTTTCTCTTGATTATGCTCCAAAATAAAGGAAGTACCCATATTCCATATAAAGTTTGCTTTTGTGGTAGTTATGATAATAATACATTTTTTTTTGAGTTATCGTAGAAATATTAAATAGTTCTGGTATATTTAAAAATACCGCAAAAAAATAAAAGGGTCGTAACTTTCACACAGTGTCTACAGATGTCACTTAAGTGATAAACAACAATTGACTGTTTTGTAGAAGACTTAAAGAGGTTAAAATATCGTCGAGAAAGTGTAAATATGATAATGATGCATTTTTTTGAGTTATCGTAGAAATATTAAATAGTTCTGGTATATTTAAAAATACCGCAAAAAAATAAACGGGTCGTAACTTTCACACAGTGTCTACAGATGTCACTTAAGTGATAAACAACAATTGACTGTTTTGTAGAAGACTTTGTAACATTCATTTTTTTCCTAGATTTTAAGACCATGTAATGTTACTGATTTTTCCATTTCAAATTGTACTTATTTTCATTTTGTATCGAACGGTATATTAAACAGAAGTTCCAGGACGTTCGGTATATACGGTGTTGTGCGGGTTCCTGACCGAACCTCTCGCTACGCCGCGATTGGTGGAATGTTTGATCGGCAGTTTTGATTGGAGCGTCGTGATATTACTGGCAAAAGTCGCACGATTATTTAAGGCTCCGCAGACCGTAAATCGAGGAGGTTTTCCATCTAGCCGCAGCCAGGCAGTACCGTCTAGCCGAGAGGCTATTTTCCATCTAGCCGAAGTAGGCTAATTTTCATCAGAGCCACTAAGTAAAAGCACCAGTGTCTTAAATAAAAGCCGTAGTGGGCTTTCTAAGTGTTTGTTAAGAAAAAGTGTGAAATCGGGTGTAGTCGATCACAGCAGGAATAAAAAACAGTAAGTCAACAAAACTCCCTTCAATAGACTTATTCGAGAGTAGCGCCTTAACTGCAACGTAAAACAGACTAAAAAGTGAAGTGTAAAGCACGATTTCTCGTCTTCGGGGGTTATAATAGTCTGAAATTTTAATGTAACAACTACTAGTTAGGCTAGAATTTGTTAGGTAAAACTGTAAAGGTTAGAACTTTTCATTTTAAAAACAAGAATAAATTTTCTTTTTTTGATTAAAGCTAGTGTCTCACTGAATATTTATTTTTCTTTTCAGGATAAGTTGTACTAGACTAATTCTTTTTAGTAATACCCATAAAACCCCTTCAGCATTTTTCCATTTTTTTAGCTGAAGTTAGATTCTTTCTATTTTAAAATGGATGGTGCCCAAAATTTCGTACAGCTAAAGCCTTTTAAATAATAGAAAAAAATTCCAAAAAGACGTAAGAAAATTATCTCTTACCCATATCTCTCTACCAAGGAAAACTGAGCTAGTGTGTGTTTAATTTCTTTAGTTCTTTTAAAATCAGGGTTCACTCAATTCAGTATCAGAAATTAAAGCGGGTAAGTTTCACATGTTACAAAATTACGCCCAAGCTTGGGGCAACATTCTTTCAAACGGTACAAAAATGCGCTCAAGCGTGGGACAAACAACTTCTCACAGGGTACAAAAAAAGATGCCTCAAACTGAGGACAGTTTTTCAAAAGTTACAAAGTGACGCAATGTACGTGGGGCGCAATTAAACACCTTTTCATACGGTACAAAATAGCGCTGTCAACGGGGGTTTTGGAATTTTATTTTTTAAAAAAAAGGGTTCAGTGTACTAGCTTTCGAACAAAGTAAAAGCTCTAACTTTGCAGATATTTTTATTTCATAATATTTAATTAAACGAAACTACACTATAGCAGTAAGACAAAAGCAGGAAATTTGTAGAATTATTTATTTCAATTTATCCGATGGTAGTTTAAATATTTGAATTTTGTTAATCGACTCTAAGATAAGAGATTCCTACTTTTTTCTTAACAGCTAGCTTTATAGTTCAGATTAGCAGATATGCTGGTTTACTTTAATTTTTTTAGTGTTAGATTTATTTTACGGTAAACCGAACAAAAAACTGTTCTTTTTTCTCACCTATATTTTGCATGAATATTAAAAATACTTTGTCGATACGGAACGGTATTTGGAGATTTTTTTGTTGGAAATTCTTAACATTTTTGGTAAAAGAATTTTAATAGAAGGCAATACTTAGAAATTTTTTTGAAATTGTTGAAGATTTTTTAAATGTTTGGTAAAGAAGTTTACATATTTTAAGTGCCTTTACGTATTTTTTATTTAGACTATTGGGAGCACAGGAGAAATATTTTTAACGACTTTTTAAACAATTCTTTTAAATTTTATTCATTTATCATGGAAGCCGTCAATTTTAAAGTCAATCACTTACTGGAAAATGAATTAGACTATGAACTGAAAAGCCGTCGTATTTTCTCAGAACGTCCGGTCGCGGATAAAAGAAAGACTCTAACGAGGATCTTAAGTAAAGAAATATTCCAATAGATCAGATAGGACTAAATAGTTACAAAAAAGTTTCTGATTTTTTAAAGTCTAATAAAAATCCTCCTTCTCAAGTTAAAACTCCTGCTTCTCCAAATGGTCACATATCTCCTTTATTCGTGCATAAATATTTAGATAACAGACCGCATATCAAGATAAATCTATTAGGTGCCCATTTCTCGGCTTTACTTGACTCTGGTGCAAATGCCTCCGTTTTAGGTCAGAATGGTATTAAAATTTTAAGTTGTTTAAGTATAAAAATATGCCACGTCAAAAATAGAAGTGTTACCACTGCAGATGGCAGCCGTCTAAAAGTTTTAGGTACGGTTGAGTTGCCGCTAGTCTGCAATGGTCATTGTTTAGTAATCTCTGCTCTAGTAGTACCTTCTCTATCACATACTTTGGTTTTAGGATGTGATTTTGCACAAAAATTCGGAATTTTAGTAAATTTTAAAGATAATTCGTGGTATCCACAGTCCCTAGAAGTCAATTCTCATACAAGTTTTAAAGATTGTTATTCAGAAAGTTCTTTAGAAAACCTTTTCTCACGTCTATGTACCCTAGATGATCTCTCGCGGACGGAACGCTTAAACGCAGAAAACGTAATAAGCTCTTTCAAAGAAATAAGTAGTAAAGATAGGTTAGGCCGAACGAATAAAATCACCATGTCTATAGATACGGCTGATGCCAGTCCTGTAAAGACAAGGCCCTTCGCCATGTCTCCGTATATGTCAAAAGTATTAAATAAGGAGTTAGACGAAATGTTGAAACTCGGAGTGACATCGTCTATGCTTTGACGGAAGAAAGCTCAACGAGGTCAGCAAATTTGATAACTATCCCTTACCGAACATCGACAGAATTTTGACATCACTCAGGAATGCTAAGTATGTATCCTCGATAGACCTTAGAAAGGCATTCTGGCAATTTCCTTTGGACAAATCCTCTAAGGAAAAGACCGCTTTTGCAGTAGTAGGCCGAGGTCTATTTCAGTTCGTCACTATGCCGTTTGGTCTAAAGAACGCTGCTCAAACTCAGCAACGTTTAGTGGACGCTATATTTGGTCCGAAATATGAGCCACATATTTTTACCTATCTCGATGATATTTTAGTAACATCGGAAGACTTCGAATCGCATATTCGCTTACTTAAGGAAGTAAAAGATAAATTGAAAGAGGCCGGACTGACGATAAATTTGAGCAAATGTGATTTTTTCAAAACTTCTCTAAAGTTTTTAGGCTATATTGTAGGCTCAAATTCCTTGCGTACCGATCCGGATAAAGTAGCAAGCATGGTTAATTATGCGAGACCTACTAATACTACGGAAGTTAAGCGCTTCGTAGGAATGTGTTCATGGTATAGGCGTTTTAATCGAGAATTTTTCTACCCTGTTGTCGCCTATTAATGACCTTTTGAAAGGACGAAAAAAAAGACAATCAATAGATTGGACAAAGGCAGCCGAAGAATCTTTTATAAAGATTAAAGAGCTATTGGTTTCAGCTCCAATTTTATCCCAACCAGATTTTTCCCAACAGTTTTATATTTCTAGCGATGCTTCTAATACCGGTTTAGGGGGCGTCCTAACACAGAAAATCAATGGTGAGGAAAGAGTGATAGCGTATGCCAGTAGAACTTTGTCAAAGGCTGAACGTAACTACTCGGTTGTTGAAAAAGAATGTTTAGCAGTACTCTTTAACATCGAAAAGTTTCGACCTTACATAGAAGGTGTTCCTTTCACGGTCATAACAGATCATTATAGTCTATTGTGGCTTAATTCTATTAAAAACCCTAGTGGCAAACTAGCGCGTTGGGCGATTAGGCTGAGACAACATACGTTTAATTTAATTCATAGAAAAGGAGTCCACAATGTTATTCCTGACGCTTTGTCAAGAATCCCAGATCATACAGTGGACGAAAACAGTCTTAATGCACAGATTGGCGTAAGAATCGATACAGTTGACATAGATCGCATTGACCCATGGTACGACAATTTACGGCAGCAAATTAAAGAATTTCCTGAAAATTTTCCGCAGTGGAAAGTGGAAAATGATTTCGTGTACAAGTTTATCCCAAACCAGTTGCCTTCAAAAGTTAATGTACCCGAGTGGAAAATACTAGTTCCTAAACCACAGAGAGAGGAAATTATAGACTTGTGTCACACTCCTCCTACTTCTGGTCATTTTGGCTTTTATAAAACTCTTCACAGGGTTCAGGAACAGTATTATTGGCCAAAAATGCGTTTTGACATCGTAAAGTTTGTAAGGACTTGTGAAGTATGTGGAGCGCAGAAATCTCCAAATGCACTACCTATGGGACTGATGGGAAAAGAGAAAACGGTTAATTACCCCTTTCAAGTCATAGCAGCTGATCTAGTAGGCCCATTCTCCCGTTCAAAAAAGGGAAATAAATGGCTTCTCGTGGTTTCTTGCTGGTTTACAAAGTATACCATGCTATTTCCTTTGAAAAGCTCTAAAGCTGGATATATAGAGAGAATTTTGGAAAATAATGTCTTTCTAATCCACGGGGTCCCATCGCTCTTAATATGCGATAACGGTACTCAGTTTACCTCTAAAAGTTTTAAGAGCTTAAGTGAAACTTATGGTTTTAAACATCCGTTTTAATCCCGTGTACTCTCCCCAATGTAATTTTGTGGAACGTAATAACCGAACAGTCGGGACCGCTTTAAGAAGTTACGTGGATTCACATGACAATTGGGATGGCAATATTTCCAAAATCCAACAAGCGATAAATACCGCAAGACACGAAGTAACAGGGTTCACACCGTCTTTCTTAGTTTACGGCAGACATATACCTCTATCTGGATCATATTATAAAAACCTAGATTTGGATGTCAATGTTGACAGCGAAATAATTCCGGGTAACAGGGGTGAGTACGCCGAAAATTTAAAGGGTTTAAAAGATATTTTCACCGACGTGCGTAGTAGGATACATAAGGCTTATGAACGGAACAGTAAGTCTTACAACCTTAGGAAAAGGGATTTTGCCTTTAATATAGGTGATCACGTTTGGCGAAAAAATAAAAATTCTTTCCAGTGCAACAGATAAATTCACATCTAAGTTGGTACCTAAGTATGTGCATTGCGTGATTAGAGAAAAGATTTCAGATTTAGTTTATGGTTTAGTTAATTTAGATGGGACTAAAATAGGACGATGGCATATTAAAGACTTAAAACCATTCAGTGAACCTAACCCTAATGAAAATTTGTCAGAAGAAGAATAATTTATATTTACATTATCTTAATTGCTTTACTTAATTTTTTTTTGATGTTGCTCTGTAGAGGTGACGACCTCGTTTTTTTTTTGACTGTTATAAAAAGTTGAGCTGAGGATAGCTTACTTTTATAGTTAATGCTAAGGTTTTGGGTATTGGCCATATCCCAAACTTAGGTAGATTGTGGTTGATGTTTAGCATCGACTCAGTTTTGCGAGCTTGCGAAGGAGTCACACTCAGGATATATCATAAGACTGGTATGTCGGTGGTCGCGGGATTTGATTTGCTTATGACCCCAAATAATATCCAGTTCTTGACACTTGGAAGCGAAATTTTGATTAGAGGCAATCCAAGGTGATCTTGAGTTAGGACAAGCGCAAGATGTAGCTCGCGTGGTATGATGTAGAGTCAAAATTATGAGCAATTTCAAAGTTTGTTACCCGAGTGGGTGTATTTCTATTACCTTAGTGGTATATGTTGGGTGCAATTAAGAGTAAATTGATTTGGTTTATCCAGTAAGTCTAAGACTTGGATTATTTTGATTTAGATCTTCTTCTGAATTGACAAACTGAGGGTATATTCTATTTTTTTTTCAGAGCCGTTTAAACGTTACCTTTGAGTCACTAATTTTTTTTTTAAAAATTTTTTTTGCATAGACTCATAGGCGTCTGATGAGTTTTTTCGGTATACTATCGGATTGATAGAAAATTGAAGTTCTGCAGGAGAACTAAAGGCTGATCATTTACAGGAGATGAGAGCAGAGTAAGACAGTCGTTTCACAAGGAAATGATCAAAATCTGATACGAGATGAGAACCTTGTCAAGAGAGGCTAAGCGCAGTGAAGGAAGATTCCTAACCGAATTTTTAGATTTCCAAGAGGTAATCTAGAAGTTTGGGCTGACAGAAAACGGTTATGCCTGATACCTGTAGCAGTTTCTTCTAGAGGCTATTGTCTAGGGAGACGATTAACACCATGATCGAATATTTTAGCTGTCAACGATGTTTTCTTCTTGTTTCTGATTAAGCTGGAAAAGCTTTTGTCGTCTTCAAAAGTTTTGTTGCGTTGCCCACCGAAAAATTGAGGAATTTTTGCTTCCTGTAGCTTTTCAAGCTCAGTTTCGTTTTTTTGGAAATTTCCGTAAGAAGCTTGGTTAAGTCAACCTTGTAAACCTTTTAGGTTGTATCCCATGAGTGATTTGTTTTTACAGGCTGTGATGCACCGGGTGCTAACAGATACCATTACGACGTTTGGCAGGGAGTTAGTCTTCCTGAGGAACAGACTGATTGGAAGGGTAGTCTATGGGGGGTGAACGTTTGACCTTTGGGAACCTTTAGGGTTTTGTTACCCAATGGTTATTTCTATTTGAACCAAAGGAGAGCCTAACTACTGTAGTCGACCTCAGCTCCAATTAGCCTATTAGTGGTGACAGGCTGTTGGCAGTAGTGTGTTTCGGAACACCCTATTGATTAAATTTTTTTTGACTTATGGTGGTGTGGTAGACACCGTTTCAGTTTAGTGGATGCTATAATCTACTCCCTTTTGTTGGTGGACACCAGGGTCACCAATTCTGTGTTTAATTGTCTCCACCATTCAGTATATCGTGGTGAGGTGTTTGTCTCCTGTTATGTGGGATGGATTGAATGTTTTTCGTTGTTGTTCTAGGGCGAGACCAGTACACGAGGGTTCTTCATGCAACTTGAAGAGGCGCAATGCTGGTTAAGTTTTATATCTCAGAGTAGCCACCCTGAAGAATGACGGAGGGCGTTTTTTTTTTGGCTCATGTTTTCTAGTCAGATTTGTCACTTTGGTGCGATGTGCCGAAGATTTGATTAGCTTTTGCTAAGAGCTTTCACCAAGCTCAGTATGGAGTTATCATAACCAAGAGTTTGGGATTTGAACTCCTGTATATATGTCTGTATATATTTCTGTATATATTTCTGTATATATTTCAGTGTATGTTGGTTGCCTGAGGGCATGTGCTCAAAATGCGAGATTTTGAGTCGTTTTGTTTATGGACTCCCCCATATATAGGATTATGACTTTAGGGAGGTCCTATTTCGAGACTTGCTGTCTCACATAGTTGTGCTGGGAATGTTTCCTTGAATGTTAGTTGCGCGCGGACTAATCATTCTGTTCTTAGTGAACATTGCTTTTTGAAGCAGGATCATTCAGTTTGGTGAATTTTAGCTTTTATAGCTATTCACTGTGTTTAGGGTGAATTTTAGCTTTTATAGCTATTCACTGTGCCTATAGTGATATTGTTAGCTTTTATAGCTGCTCACTATGTTAAAGGCGAGATTGTTCTTTTAGAACGCAGACTTTGTGTAGTCGAGGACTACTTACAGAGTGTTTTCTTGGCGAGGAGCTGAGGCTTTTTTCTGGCGATATGCCAGAGTGTTTTCTTGGCGAGGAGCCGAGTTTTTTTTTCTGGCGATATACCAGAGCGTTTTGTTAGCGATAAGCTGACGTGTTTTCTGGCGATCAACCAGAGCGTTTTCCCTAGCGATTTTAGCATGTCTAGATGTCTTAGGACGTCGACATTGCGCGATAGAGTGCGATTATTTTCTGAGTGCGACTAGTAGTGATACTAGATTTGGAATGTTCTCTTAGCGATGAGCTAGAGCATGGATGGCGATTTTTCCCGAGCGTTTGTCTGGATATTTATCCAGATATTATTTTTTTTTTGGCCTAGTGCTAAATGGTCTGACAAGACTTTTTCTTTTTAGTGTAAGTGTTTGCACTAGAATCATTTTTTTTATTTTTTTATTTAAGAATTTTTATAAATTTCTTTTGCTGAAATAGAAAATTTTCAGACAATCCTTAAACTATTTTAAGGGGGGTGTTCATACTTTGTTTCAGTTCATTTTTTTTTGGTTTAGACAAGAGTCTAGACAAAGTTATATTTTTTTTGTTTTGGTAACAATAACAGAGCTGATTCTTTTATATAAGAAGACCGCGACTGTTACTTTGAACAGGTATTTTCTTATGTTCATGCAAGGATTTTTTATTTACTTTTTGATGTACTTAACCTTAGTGCTTAATTAAGTTAAGTCTAGTTATAAGATTCTTGTGTACATGCAAAGATTTTCATTTGGTTTTCATTGTACTTAATATTAGTGCTTAATTGAATTAAGTCTAGTAGTAAGGTCCGAAGTTTGTAATTTTGTTTTAAGTTCTGACCTTAGTATTAAGTGATAGTGTACCACTTTGTACCTTTTCATAAGTAGCCTAAGTTTAATAGACTAGTGTAGTCTATTTTCTTTTTGGAAGGGGGTAAATGTAACATTCATTTTTTTTCCTAGATTTTAAGACCATGTAATGTTACTGATTTTTCCATTTCAAATTGTACTTATTTTCATTTTTGTATCGAACGGTATATTTAAACAGAAGTTCCAGGACGTTCGGTATATACGGTGTTGTGCGGGTTCCTGACCGAACCTCTCGCTACGCCGCGATTGGTGGAATGTTTGATCGGCAGTTTTGATTGGAGCGTCGTGATATTACTGGCAAAAGTCGCACGATTATTTAAGGCTCCGCAGACCGTAAATCGAGGCTGTTTTCCATCTAGCCGCAGCCAGGCAGTACCGTCTAGCCGAGAGGCTATTTTCCATCTAGCCGAAGTAGGCTAATTTTCATCAGAGCCGCTAAGTAAAAGCACCAGTGTCTTAAATAAAAGCCGTAGTGGGCTTTCTAAGTGTTTGTTAAGAAAAAGTGTGAAATCGGGTGTAGTCGATCACAGCAGGAATAAAAAACAGTAAGTCAACAAAACTCCCTTCAATAGACTTATTCGAGAGTAGCGCCTTAACTGCAACGTAAAACAGACTAAAAAGTGAAGTGTAAAGCACGATTTCTCGTCTTCGGGGGTTATAATAGTCTGAAATTTTAATGTAACAACTACTAGTTAGGCTAGAATTTGTTAGGTAAAACTGTAAAGGTTAGAACTTTTCATTTTAAAAACAAGAATAAATTTTCTTTTTTTGATTAAAGCTAGTGTCTCACTGAATATTTATTTTTCTTTTCAGGATAAGTTGTACTAGACTAATTCTTTTTAGTAATACCC
>CM032456.1:12190926-12202784 GCA_019049505.1 Pachyrhynchus sulphureomaculatus | reverse complement strand
CAGAGAGGTGCCTAAACCACGCAAGTTCTGGCAAATCTGCTAAATAGGAAGAACTCACGGAATATTTTCGAAGTTTCTCTTTGATTAGACGTTTATTTTAAATCTGACGATGTATCTGACTGCTCTAAGGAGGTTTCCGATGTCTTTTTTGCTGGCATGCATACAAGTTGGGCGCACAATAAAAATTTAATTTATTAAATTAATATAATAATATACTACTTAGTATATATCACCACTACACCAAATACTTTATTTTTGCACTCGACTCGCGTTTCGCTAACCATGTTAGCTTCATCAAGAGCGATAATGTACTTCAATCATCAAACAATCAATCATCGCTCTTGATGGAGCTAACATAGTTTGCGAAACGCGTGTCTAGTGCAAAAATAAAGTGTTTGGTGTAGTGGTGATATATACTGAGTAGTGAGTGTCATTGTGCCAAATTTCCCACATTCCCAACATAGTTAAGTAATTTAAATTATTTGATTTATTCGATTTATTTGATTATTCGATCTATTCGATCTATTTGATCTATTCGATCTATTCCATCTGTGCGATCTATTCGATCTGTTCGATCTTTTCGATTTATTGAATTTATTCGACTTATTCGACGTACTCGATTTACTCGATCTATTCCATTTATTCGATCTATTCTATCTATTCGATTTATTTGATTTACTCGATATATTCGATGTACTCGATTTACCCAATTTATCCGATTTATTCGATTTATTGACTTATTCGACTATTTATTCGGTTTATTCAGTTTATTCGATTTATTCCATTTATTTAATTTATTCAATTTATTCGATTCATTCAATTCATTCGATTCATTGGATTCACTCGATTCATTCGTTTCATTCGATTCATCCGATTCATTCGATTCAATCGATTTATTCGATTCATTCGATTCTTTCGATTTATTCGATTCATTCGATTCATTCGATTTATTCGATTCATTCGATTCATTCGATTCATTCGATTCATTCGATTCATTGGATTCATTCGATTCATTCGATTCATTCGATTCATTCGATTCATTCGATTCATTCGATTCATTCGATTCATTCGATTCATTCGATTCATTCGATTCATTCGATTCATTCGATTCATTCGATTCATTCGATTCATTCGATTTATTCGATTTATTCAATTTATTCAATTTACTACTCAATATATATCACCCCTACACCAAACACTTTATTTTTGCACTCGACGCGCGTTTCGCTAACCATGTTAGCTTCATCAGGATCGCTCCTGATGAAGCTAACATGGTTAGCGGAACGCGCGTCGAGTGCAAAAATAAAGTGTTTGGTGTAGTGGTGATATATACTGAGTAGTATCTTTGTGCCAAAGATTCCACATTCCCAACTTAGTTATTCAATTTATTCAATTTATTAAATTTATTAAATTTATTAAATTTATTCAATTTATTCAATTTATTCAATTTATTCAATTTATTCAATTTATTCAATTTATTCAATTTATTCAATTTATTCAATTTATTCAATTTATTCAATTTATTCAATTTATTCAATTTATTCAATTTATTCAATTTATTCAATTTATTCAATTTATTCAATTTATTCAATTTATTCAATTTATTCAATTTATTCAATTTATTCAATTTATTCAATTTATTGAATTTATTCAATTTATTCAATTTATTCAATTTATTCAATTTATTCAATTTATTCAATTTATTCAATTTATTCAATTTATTCAATTTATTCAATTTATTTCAATTTATTCAATTTATTCAATTTATTCAATTTATTCAATTTTATTCAATTTATTCAATTTATTCAATTTATTCAATTTATTCAATTTATTCAATTTATTCAATTTATTCAATTTATTCAATTTATTCAATTTATTCAATTTATTCAATTATTCAATTTATTCAATTTATTCAATTTATTCAATTTATTCAATTTATTCAATTTATTCAATTTATTCAATTTATTCAATTTATTCAATTTATTCAATTTATTCAATTTATTCAATTTATTCAATTTATTCAATTTATTCAATTTATTCAATTTATTCAATTTATTCAATTTTATTCAATTTATTCAATTTATTCAATTTATTCAATTTATTCAATTTATTCAATTTATTCAATTTATTCAATTTATTCAATTTATTCAATTTATTCAATTTATTCAATTTATTCAATTTATTCAATTTATTCAATTTATTCAATTTATTCAATTTATTCAATTTATTCAATTTATTCAATTTATTCAATTTATTTATTCAATTTATTCAATTTATTCAATTTATTCAATTTATTCAATTTATTCAATTTATTCAATTTTATTCAATTTATTCAATTTATTCAATTTATTCAATTTATTCAATTTATTCAATTTATTCAATTTATTCAATTTATTCAATTTATTCAATTTATTCAATTTATTCAATTTATTCAATTTATTCAATTTATTCAATTTATTCAATTTATTCAATTTATTCAATTTATTCAATTTATTCAATTTATTCAATTTATTCAATTTATTCAATTTATTCAATTTATTCAATTTATTCAATTTATTCAATTTATTCAATTTATTCAATTTATTCAATTTATTCAATTTACTCAATTTACTCAATTTACTCAATTTACTCAATTTACTCAATTTACTCAATTTACTCAATTTATTCAATTTATTCAATTTATTCAATTTATTCAATTTATTCAATTTATTCAATTTATTCAATTTAATCAATTTATTCAATTTATTCAATTTATTCAATTTATTCAATTTATTCAATTTATTCAATTTATTCAATTTATTCAATTTATTCAATTTATTCAATTTATTCAATTTATTCAATTTATTCAATTTATTCAATTTATTCAATTTATTCAATTTATTCAATTTATTCAATTTATTCAATTTATTCAATTTATTCAATTTATTCAATTTATTCAATTTATTCAATTTATTCAATTTATTCAATTTATTCAATTTATTCAATTTATTCAATTTATTCAATTTATTTAATTTATTCAATTTATTCAATTTATTCAATTTATTCAATTTATTCAATTTATTCAATTTATTCAATTTATTCAATTTATTCAATTTATTCAATTTATTCAATTTATTCAATTTATTTAATTTATTTCCTCACTGAATTTATTTGTTGGGCGTTATGGTGGGAGCAATGCCTTGGCATGAACATATTGTATGCATAGCAAAGAGATCTTCTCAACAGCTATGAGTTTTATTTCGAACTAGAAAGCTTTGCACTCCACAACTGTGTAATTCTGTACACTGCTCTCATGTTTGGGGCTCTGTCCCCAAACATACACTATATTTTTTGAAGTTTATTTAGAAAAGAGCCTGATTGCAGACGCAGAACTCACTAGCAACTTTGATTTCTTGGAACATCGAAGAATGGTTGACGGTTTGAGTCTACTCTACAAATACTTTCATGGAAAGCGTTCGATGGATGTAGCTGACTTAATTCCTTCTAAAGCCGTGCATGCCAGGAAAACATGACAAGCTAATACATTACTTCCGTATGAGGTTCAGCTATTCAATCCTCGTACAATCTTGTTCAAACAGTCTTTTACATGGAGAAATTCACCCCTTCGAAATAATTTGTCTAGGACTGTTGTGTCCAAGTACGATTTACAACGATTCAAGATCAACGTTAATAGCATTTTCTATACGTGTGTCGCTATTGTAATGCTTTAGGAATTTCCCCGCAGCATATGCGCTGTATGCCCATAAAAAAAATCAAACAGTTATTTTTTGAAGAAAAATATCTAAGATTTTTGAAACACCTAGTATATATTAAATCATGATAAAATTTAAACTATAAAACCAACCAAAGCCTATAACTCTCAAATTTTTCACTGTTTTCTGAGCTACGGATTTTATTTCGGACACTGCGTACAAAATGAGACAATGGTGCTCACTCAACTTCTCTAACGCCTAAGTATGTGTTTGACAGCATGCATGACCGTCCAAAAGGTCTGCTCCTGCGTTTGTTGCTTTAATGAAGTTTTTCAGGTGGCAGACTAAAAGAGACGGCTCTTCACATAGCAGCAAGAGTCAAAGATGGAGAAAAATGTGCCTTAATGTTGTTAAAATCCGGTGCAGGGCCTAACATAGCTACAGGAGACGGTAACACACAACCTGTTCATGTCGCAGCGAAATATGGTAACCTCCAAACATTATTACTATTGTTGGAAGATGGAGGCGATCCTGAATACAAAAATAAGGTAAGTAACCTTTCACCTAAATTTGTTGTGAACAAGACCACAATATTACTAAATGTGACACATCATATGTTAACACAGTAACTTTAGAGATACACTGCTATATCATGAATATGAAATAGAATAAAATAAACAAAGACAGACATAACTGTTTGCACTACTCCATATTAATACACTATGTGTTCTTCATTATTATTAGATGGTAAACCCTTATGAAATTTACAGTCATATTGTAAAGGTGTAATTTTTTAAACCATATTGTATGTTCGCAACTTATCGAAATGTAATTTTTTGCTTTAATCTCTACTTGTGCTAATTGTTTAATAAAATAAAATACGCTGCTCATCAAGAGAAATAATGCCATACGGTATGGTAGCTTCTTCATACAGAAACTTACCTGTGCTATACGGCGGCTTTGATGTCGTAGGGAATGGATTCTAGCTACAAAGGCGCTACTAAATATGCCTTTTTTATTTATTTTGGGCACCACTTATTTTTATTCACCAGCTGTGTTTGCCTAGCATGAAAATAGGAAATGCTAGGTCCTATAAGCGAGGTTAAAATAAACAGAATTAAGCTGTCACTATACTAGCCAATAAAAAAAAAATTAAGACAAAATGAAATATAAATTTATTTATACATATTTACTTATTAGACTTAGTATAGTTTTTAAAAAATATTAAAATATAAAATTAAAAGATACTGTATGTACAATTAAACTAGTATTTGTGTCTTACTAAAAAAAGTTCGGATTCATAGAATATGACTTGCATTGCAGCGTCTCGGCGCTCTTTATCAAAAATATCCAAAACTGACCCCGCGTTGCCGCCTTGCCGAAAAAACCCATCGTGCTGTTTCTAATCTTTACGAGGCTATATTCTATGGTACAGGGGTCGGCAACCTTTTAACTAAGGGGTGCCAGTTTTGATCCATACAACATTTTGCGTGCCGACATAGGTACTTACTACAACTAAAATTAACAAAAAATTAACTTAAATTAACTTAAAATATTGCTTTTAGAAGGTTTAATTACAAAAAAATTTTAACATTTAACAAATAACTTTATTATACTAGTCCTAGGACCTAGTGTGAACCCTGTGCTTGAAGTTCTTTAGAGAGTTTTCTTATATCCGTTTCATGTCTGGTTATTTTCAGTGTCACACATGCTTCCGAGTTGTCTGTTGTCAGCCTACTTCGGTACGGGTTTAAAATCACTCTCATATGGGAAAAAAGTTGTTCACAGATATAGGATGATCCGAAAGCTGTAAGCATGGCAAACGCTACTTTCTTAAGACAAATAAATTTCTCTGGTAAACTCATCCAACAACTGGCAGTCACCTTCTAATACCCTTCTTAATTCTACAAATTTCGTGTTTCATAACTCGGAGCTTTTAAATTCAATGTATTGAAGAACAAAATCATTAATGTTCATCCATGAGAAAAGAGATATGTCAAAGCAACTGCTGGAAAAATCCATTAAATCTGGTTTGATTAAAAAAGCGAACATAGGACCATGTTTATCAAAATCCTGACCACTCTCGATAAACTCCTCTTTTAAATTAGTCATATATTTAAGAATTTCGTCTATTAGTGCACCATCGTCGACACTGGATATATAAGTTTTTAAATTTGGAAAATATTTATATGTGTTTGTAGTAATATCGCTGATAAATAAATCTATTTTTAATTTGAATGATTTCCAGGATTCGTATAAATCCAGAACTGTTTTGCCTGAACCTTGTAACTTTAAGTTGAGTTCACTGAGATGGTTTGTAATATAGTAAGAAACATTAACATACAGATCCAGTTCTTATCTTCTAGTTCAGGATAAGCATCTGCTTGATTTTTTTCCAACAAGAACGATTTAATTTCGCCCAGACATTGACAAATCTAGAGAGCACTTTACCACGGCTAAGCCAGCGCACATTATTGTGCAATGGTATATCTGAATATGCACTTTCTAATTCCTGCAGAAACGCCTTAAATTGTCTATGGATCAGTGAAGAACGACCGACAATGTAGTTAACTATTTTAACCACCCTATCCATCACGGATTTTAAACTTCCAGCGGAGATTTTAGCGCACAAACTCTCTTGGTGAATTATGCAATGAAAATTCAAAACTGATCGACCCATGCGTTCAATCATAGCAGGAGCGTCATCTATCGTTACGCAAAAAATGTTATTTAAATCAATGTTCTGCTTTTCAAAATGTTTAACAAATTCTGAAAATATATCCTCTCCTCTTGTAGTTCCCTGCAATGGGAGCAGACAAATGAGCTCTTCATACACACTGCCATCATCGAAGTATCGCGCAACGATTGCCAGACGGGCAATGTCATTAATATCGACACTTTCATCCAATGCTACACTAAATACAAAACTCCGTTTGATAGCGTCTTTCTGCTGTTTTTGGACATTTTGTGTCATTTCGGTAATTCGTCTCTCGATGGTCCGCGCTGATGCCGGTATATCCCTAATCATGGCCAATATTGTATCCTTATTGGGCAAGTCGTCGAATAAAGTCTCGCCAGTACTCAAAAACGTTTGCTTCATAAATTCTCCGTCAGTGAGCGGCCTACCCTTTTGTGCCAACGATTGTGCAATTTTGAAACTGCATTCAGTTACCTGATTTTTTCCTTGGAAAACTTTGCTAAAGAATGTTGACTGTTTCTCGTATTGTTTACTTGCTCTTTGCATTGCCTCCCTTTTATCCGCGTTATCTTTAAATGACGATTCATGTTTTATCTGGAAATGTCGTTGAATACTAGATGTCCGGAAAAATACGCTTTCCCGACATAGGACACAAATGGCCCGATCGTTTTGCTGTACAAAACCGTAATCTGTTGTCCACGAGTTTGAAATGATCGAACGTCTACCTTCTGTTTCTTCGCGGCCATAACGCAACGTAATTTTAATTTTTAAACTTTTCGACTACTATTGACTAGAACGGATGTTACTTCTATACTAAATGATCCAAACGTGTAGCCGCTTGCTATATATAGAAAAATAATGTTTCCAGAAAATTCCAATAATTACGTTTATTAAATTTCTTAGAACAAAAATTATTATCTACAACGCGCCCATTGCAATCAAAGGGCCGCCTAGAAGTTAAATCTAACAAAAACTAAAGTTCGGCGATATAAAAAGAGTTACGGCGCGCGTCGGAACGATTGAAGTCAAGTCAAACAAAAACCGCCTTATAGCGGCTCTTTTAATCTGAATTGAGGACGTTTATTTATGTTTTTGCCTAGGCTTATATTTGGAGGCTTGCCGTCTTTAGTACTTGCCGAAATTAAAGCCAAACCAATGCATTCAGTAAAATTATAAATTACAAAATATATATTTTGTAGTTTTTGGTAATGATATCTAGTGACCTATATAATATATCGTTTTTGTTTGTATCGTTAAAGTAATACTGTCTTCGATTATTTACTTAATTTCGAAACATGTCACAGATTACAGAATTAATGTGTAAACTTTGAATAGGTACGCGTGTCATTCAAAATTGCTTGGCGTGCCAGAGATGGCACGCATGCCATAGGTTGCCGACCCCTGCTATAGTACCATTGAAAGATAGCGCAGAAACAGAAAATTAGAAATTATAACCAAACAAATGTACTAACTTTATAGTGGACTACAAAAAGGAATTACTACGCCCTATTACGTAATATTATTGATCATAATTGATTTATTCAAGGTAAAAAAACGAGTTTTTTCGGGTAGGAATATTTTTATGAAAATATGATGAAATTGAGGTGGCAATGCTATTATTAACTCTTGTGATATCTTGGTAAAAGCCCTGTAATGTAATGTAAAAAAAAAAAAAACTGTAAAAAATAGACATTCTAACGGTTTTAGCGGTGGTTTTAAATATGTCCGGTTCCAAAATAGGTTAACATTTTTTTTCGAATCTTATACTGTTTTCCTTTTTACGCCATGGTTAATGACGAAATAAAAATATTTATAAGAGTCTACAGAAAAAATATTGTCAAAATCCAACAGCCCATTAAAATTAATTGTTTCATATTTTTTTTTTGTGGTCGTCGATGGTCAGTCTATTATGTAATTATCTCTCATCTTTAATTTGTAAGGGAAATATTAAATTATTTCTTAGTATATTTAAAAATATTTGTCTTCCCTGTTGTTCCCTCACAGTAATTTTTAAATATATACCTATATCTTATATTTCACTTACATATTAAATACAAATATTAGCATAGAAACAAATTAAAATTTAAAAAAATCTGCTCAAAATTTAAATACATTGGTAACAAACAATATGACGCATTAATATCTATAACACTGAATACAACATAAACTCATAATTAGCAATAAAACTGTATTACGTTTTACACTGGTTTAAGATATTACGGTTTGCCTATTTTATAATAGAAATGTTTGTTTTTAGATATCATCCGCAACTCATAAAGTAAGTTGGTGTGTTTTTCGAAACCTTTTTTCTATTACAAAAGCTTTACATTTTGCCGTTTCTTCATTTTCTAATTTTTCTCTGAAATTTTGGTACCTTTTCGAACACCTTTCTTGTTTGTTACTGTTTACTGTTTCATAATATTTATATTTATCAATAGTTTTAAAATCTTTTTTCATATATTCATTTCGTATGCTTTGTTTTATTCCTTTTTCGCATTTGCTAGTTTTTTTTTAATCTTCTCAATATACAAATTACATGTACTATATTTTCTAGATTTCTTAGTGATTTAAGCATGTATGGCTTTGCTTACATTTTCTTTTTAGTTTGTAGGCTTTCATGTCATTAAACTATTCTGTCAATTTTTTCCTATTTAATCATAATTTATGGTTTAAGCTTTATTGATAAAAAGAGACAAAGGACATTTATTAATAACACAGGCCAACAAAAAAAATATTTGTAAAAACTTTTTAAACCAATACATCTAAGTGTTATGTACTTTTGAGTGCTGAAACCGTATCTGGTATCATTTTTTTTGTATTACCCATAGTTCTCTCACAATATGACATCGATTATATTTCAAAACAGGGAAAATTTGATACATAAAAAATAAAAACTTAAACCGTACTTTTATTTGATTAGGCTACCATTTTTACCCCACGATAACATATTTCACTTCAATGCGAATATTTTAGTATTTCCTTTCCCTTTTCTCTGTGAAGTTTCTTGTATAGCTCTTGTATGCATTTTGTTGTTCTCTATGAAGTGACCAACAGTAATCACCCATCATGTTGATATTCCACCGTCCCTGGTACCGTTTCTCCATCTCCTTTATGACTTGATGGAACCGTTCCTCCTGCTCTTCACTCACATCGCCTAAGTTTTTAGGAAAAAAAGTCAAGACGTTTGTGCAAGAAGTGGACTCATCGGACAATCCAGATTTTTAAACTTGTCTATCATATTAGCTACGATAAATTCATAGTTAGGGTCTTTCACATTGTCCAAAAACTTAGTCACAACTTCTTTAAACGATATCCAAGCCTCCTTTTTCTTTGTAGTCATCTTTGCTTCAAAGGTCAAATCGAACATCATTTTACGAATATCAGGTCCAACGAAAACTCCTTCTTTCAGTTTGGCTTCTGATAAATGAGGAAATCTTTTACACAAATATTTAAAACATTCACCATCTTTAGGCAAGGCTTTCCCAACTTATTTCGTTAAGCCTAACTTGATGTGTAGTGATGGTAGAAGAATCTTTTTTGGGTCAACTAAAGTTTTATGCAAAATATTCTTCTCGCCAGGTGTTAAAGTTTTTCTTACCGGCCATTGTTTTTTGGACCAATGTTGATCCCTTGCTCTGCTGTACCGCTCACATATAAAACATGGAAACTTTGTAAATCCCTTTTGTTGACCAAGGATCATGGAGACAACTTTTAAATCTCCACATAGCATCCAGTCGTGAGCTGGATAGTTAATTTTCTGTAAAATCGTGTTAAGATTTTCGTAAGTTTCCTTCATATAGACTGAATGAGCAGCAGGCAGTGAAGCATAAGTATTTCTATTGTGTAGCAGAACACCTTTTAAACTAGTCTTTGATGAGTCTATAAAAAGCCTCCAATCTTCCTTCTTGTACTCAATACCAAATTCGTTCATTAGACTACCAATATCATGGCAGTAATCCAAATCCTCTTCCTGCTTGAAAAACTGAGCAAACTGTTGATATCTTGTTCTATAATGGTAAATAGATGTTCCAGATTCCAATAAATGTTTTTCTTTCAGCCTAGAACCAAGCAATTCTGCTTTTTCCTTAGTCAAACCCAAATCTCTCACTAAATCATTTAACTTGCTTGTGTAAACAAATGTGGTTTTAAATTTTCTAGCGAACATTGAAACTTATCATCATCCGGTCGACTTTCATTAAATTGAGGACTGGACTGTAAAACATCATCAATAGACTGAGGTGGCTCAGGGACAGGAAGTCCCGGTCAATGTCCTACCGGTCGATTAGCTGAAGTAAAGTTAGGATAGAAAATTACTTAACAACATTACATAACAATCATTTGAATGATTTTCTTGCTCTCTCTCCATACCATGGGTACTGCACATCTAAAAGCTTTCTTTTCTTTCTTATACCATTTCCTAAGATCCTCGACACAAACGTAATATACTTTGTGAGGAGCCCAACATTTTTCTTGATTACCGATTTCTGCAAAGTATACTTTTTTACAAAATCAGTAACGTTTCTTCGATGCTACAAACTCACCACATATGTAACAAAAAGTGTTTTTGTTATATATGTTGGGTGTGAGTTTTTACAACCACGATTAGCCATACTTTGAGTGTGAATTAAAGCACATGGATTAAACAGTGCAATGCGAGATTATATTAACTGGAAGAAAACAAACAGCTGTGACATTTAACGGAATTGCCAACCTAATAATATTTGATTTTACTGCCAACCTTTTAAAATTCTGATTTTATTGCCAACTTAATAACTTTCGAATGATAAAAAATAAACTTTTCACATTTTAAATATTAAAATGTGAAAAATTGGTGGGTGATACGACTTTTTTATTATTATTTTCGGACTTAGCACACCAAAAAACATAGGAATCAGGTTAAAATTATTAAAAAAAGTTTTTTCATCGTTGACCTGTGTAATTGCTGATAATTTTTGAATTTCCTTCTAAAGAAAGTATTCTATCTTTACTTTTGAAGGTTCTTAAATCATGCAAAACACTATTGGTGATTTTAAATTTCGTTCACGTTTAGTACTTAAAGTAGAAAAGGATCCTACAGTTTTGGAGCGATATCACTTCAGAGGAAGTGGATGAAAGTATTAGAAGTTAATTTGGTTGATTTTATATAGTATTATAAGATGATTTTTTCTTATTTCTTGTTAAGCTAGTGAACTTATGGTGTAATATAAAATATTGCGTAAATAAAACGTAATGAAAGTCATATAAATACCGCGACGAATTTTATTAGATTTTGCCTTATTAAATGCAAAGTTACTTCTATTTCAGTAAATATAGAATACAAAAAACGATTATATATAAATTACATTATAATTGAAATATGATTTACATGTATTTTCTTTAAAGCTTAGACCGACTGCACTCTTCTTTTCGGCTACTTTCCTCTTTATAAAATCTAATCTCTAGAAAGGTGAGACACCTCTACATCTCGC
>CM032456.1:12005926-12185926 GCA_019049505.1 Pachyrhynchus sulphureomaculatus | reverse complement strand
GTGCGAACTACTCTCAGATGCCAGGAAAGTGTACCTGATCAAATCTTTATGCATTTGAATAAATGCGAGAATTTTGCTGCGTAACAATTATTTTTCAAAAGTAATGTTCAAAAGAAAATAACTGATTATTTTTCCTAGTACGTATGTACGTAGTATGTACATATGTATTAACAGATTTTGTATTATTCTTTTTATTTCGTATGTAGTACATACATACATAAAGTCCGTACGTTATATCTTTACACGTTCGTCATTGTTTTCAGGCAATATCCCAGACGACTATTATAGTTTTTGTCTCTTTTTACCAATACCTACGATTTATTGGTGAAAAGAGACAAATAATATAATAGTCGTCTGTTATATGGCCTGAAAACTATGACGTACGGGTAAAGATATAACGTACAGACTTTATGTATGTATTTAGCCCTGTACATGCTATGTACCATTAAAACTTTAAAATGTTTAATAAAATATTTTCTAATAATTCAATTTTGCAATTTTTTTTATTGCTTGTACCTTATAAAATACAAGTAAATGATTACCAATATAAAATACATATATAGCAATATATACGGATTTTTTCTTTATGTAGTGAAATTTCGGTCAACATTTTGGTCTTTCACTATATAGAGTGTCGACTGTATATATGTATATATATATATATAATATATATATATATATATATATATATATATATATATATATATATATATATATATATATATGTCTTATTCTGGTTGGTCTGATTAGCCTTTTGGGTCGGACTAGATATCTTTGTAAAGTGGTTTCTAAATTCCTTTATTGAAAACTCATTTGGGGTGTGCTTTGTGAAGTCACTGATCATTTTACACCTCCGTAAAAAAAAAATATTTTAAAGGCATTTACGGTACGGAACACTAATTGCGCAACTTGCACTTAAATGGTTTTCTTGTAATCAACTTTCCTTTGTGGTTGTCATTAATAGTTGTTTTTCAAATCACTTTATGTTATTATACAACGAAGTGTGATAAACTGGTGTCAAAAATCTGTTTTTAAATAAGTAAGTTGATATTTTCTAAAATAAATTTTGCTTAAAGCTACAACATTTTAGACATTTTTTAAAATTCATCCATTAAGTCCCAGGATGATAAAGCTTTTATGGTTTGTGTTAGCTGCATTAGTTTCGCCGATTATTATACCAGTTGATTCTATGATTCTAATGATCTACGATAGAGTTCATAAACTTCAGTTTTTGTAATCAACTTTTCTGTGTAGTTTGATATTTGTGTTTTAAATTACTTTATATTATTATACAAGGAAATTGTTGCCAAAAATATATTTTAAGTAAGTTGATATTCTTTAAAATAAATTTTGCTTAAAACTATCAAATTTAAGGGTTTTTTTTTTTTACATTTTTCCTTAAAAGTCCAGATATGAGGATTTCAACAGGAATATTTTACGTGTAGCATTGCTTGCAGTTAAAAAAGATTATTTAGCGAAATCGGTCTGAGGAAAAGTATAAATAGTTGACCTAGATATTGTGTGAGATTGAGTCTGCAAGTTTTTAAGTGAGATAGCTTTGAATATATAAGGTTGTAGGTTGTCGTCAGAATAATTCATATGGTATTCATGTTTTCATAAATTGTGGAGAATTATGTAATCTGATGCATATTTTTTAAAATTTATTAACATATTTATTAACACATATTTTAGAGAAACAGTAAAGCTACTTCTCGAAAACGGAGCTGACGTAAAGCTCCAAACGAAGCAACATGAGACTGCCTTCCACTTAGTAGCTTCTGCAGGCAACAATGATGTTCTTATGGAGATGATTGCGCATATGAGCCCCACCGATGCCCAAAAAGCCTTAAATCGGCAAAACGCTAATGGATGGACACCATTATTAATAGCATCTCATAAGGGTAATATTTAAAATTTTAATATGTATTTTTAAATGTATCAAAAAACATCGTATTAAAAATTACGTTTCTACTATTGTCAAATACAAAAAAAAAGAAATACTGTGATGCTGATGTTAGTTTATGAAATAGGTCTTTTTGTCATCGTAAGTAAGATTTGTTTACTTAATATTTTCTTTTGTAGGTCATATTGAGTTAGTCAATAATCTTTTGGCCAATCACGCGCGAGTTGACGTCTTTGACTTAGAAGGCAGGTCGGCACTACATCTGGCTGCGGAACATGGATACCTTCATGTCTGTGATTCTTTATTAACAAATAAGGCTTTTATTAATTCTAAGTCTAGAAATGGACGAACAGGTAATAAAAAAATCACAACTACAATTATATTTTACTGCATATCTTTTAGTTTCCTTATTTCAGAGTTCTTGTTAGTATTCTGTATGGAACATTTATAAGAACACTTTGGTGTCCGTCTATCTGTCTGTCTGTCACACCCCGATTTTCTCCGAAACTATTTGACATAGACAGTTGAAATTTGGCGCTAATATAGGAATTGATGACCTCATCAGAGCCGTGTAGTTTTGAAAGTTAAATTTTGACTTTCGGGATTAAGTTTGGGAGATGAAATCGGAGTGAAATGGAATTATTTTGCCAATTAGATTTAATCAAAGTTTATAAACAAGCCAAGTACTTTGGTTTTAAGTTTTTACGTAATAAGAACGAATGTCGTTATAGCATGCATATTGTTACTACTCAGTATATATCACCACTACACCAAACACTTTATTTTTGCACTCGACGCGCGTTTCGCTAACCATGTTAGCTTCATCAGGAGCGATGATTGACAGTCAATCATCGCTCCTGATGAAGCTAACATGGTTAGCGAAACGCGCGTCGAGTGCAAAAACAAAGTGTTTGGTGTAGTGGTGATATATACTGAGTAGTATCATTGTGCCAAGATTCCACATTCCCAACTTAGATGCATATTGTTATCCATTTTTTAAATAAATTTTGAACAAAACAAATCAATAGGAACGTATCTCCTGAATGCTGCCATGCCTTTCCTCCTACGACTATAGTTTCTGAACCTATACTCTTCATCAGGTAGGCTTTAGGCAACGGTATCGATCGTGAAGATCCGAGTATCGTGGAAAGTCAAGTTGGAATGACTCTCGCTGGCTTATAGCAATCATGGGACCTTGAATAAACGAGATACTACTCGTTGGGCAAGATACAGACTCTTGCGCCATCTGTTGATATTTTCGAACTTCGAAAAACTGCTCAACTATATAAACCTAACATTGTTAGGAAGGATAAACTAAATCGATATTCCGAAATAAAATTTCGGAATATGGTTTGTTACTTGATTGGTCACTACAACAGAAAGTCGAGAAATTTGCACATGCAAAGATCCCATGAATGCTATATTCCATGCCTATCCTCCTACGACTATAGTTTCTGAGCCTATACTTTTCATCAGGTAGGCTTTAGGCAACGGTATCGATCGTGAAGATCCGAGTATCGTGGAAAGTCAAGTTGGAATGACTCTCGCTGGCTTATAGCAATAACCTTGAATAAACGAGATACTACTCGTTGGGCAAGATACAGACCCTTGCGCCATCTGTTAATATTTTCAAACTTCGAAAAACTGCTATATAAACCTAACATTGTTTCTGAGCCTATACTCTTCATCAGGTAGGCTTTAGGCAACGATATCGATCGTGAAGATCCGATTTAGTCTAACGTATCTACTAATAATATCAATTTTATGTTCAAAAAAAGTAAATTCCGTGGATAACATTAATATATAGCTAGGGATGTATGACAACAAATAATTCCATTATTTTTACACTCCGAAAAACTATATAGTGGCTTATCGGAGGAAAACAGTAAGTAAAGTTTACCCTTGCATTAAAAATTTGGTAACCTAAGGATGGACAATCTGAGTTTATGAATTATCAGACTAGAATATACCATGCCTAGTCCATGCACAGTTGTAGATGCAATCACAGCAGAACCAAAACAACGGCAAATATTTAAAGACACTAGTAGTCAATAGACGAAAGTGACATGAACGAACATTCAAAACCTTTAATCCAGGAGCAATAGTACTTCAGTGCCTTTGATCGAAAATTATCACGAGTGCATTATCTGGCATATAAAATAAAAGAAAATTTCTAGGTCATCAGTTTTCAGTAAAAATCGGAAAACTCATTTGAGATGTGTTTTCTGAAGTCCTTGATCACTTTATACTTCCGTAACAAAATTTTTTTTATTTTAAATGCAATCAACGTACGGAACACTAATTGCACTTGACCGGTTATTTAAAAATAGTTTGAATAGGACTTATTTCATACTACAATACTTGAGTCTCACACTGGTACTTGCAATTTTTCTAGTTCCTAATGGTGATAATTTTATTGATTATATGAACAAAATGTTTTTATCTCATATCTATTATAATTTACTTAATATGTTAGCTTTGCACTTGGCCGCTATGAATGGCTACGTTCATTTGGTAAAGTTCCTGATCAAAGATCATAATGCAGTCATCGATATATTAACTTTAAAGAAACAGACTCCACTACATTTAGCTGCAGGTGCAGGTCAAATAGAAGTATGTAAACTACTTTTGGAGCTAGGAGCAGATATTGATGCTACAGGTAATATTGCAAATATGTACATTTTGATCAGTACGAATATATAGTACAAATGCTACGGGCTAAGTACGGTCCTGAAACATGTCTTTGAACATCAAGTTTTCACAACAGTGATGATCCTAATTTTAAAATTTTTCAAAAAATATAATACAATGCCAATTGTATTGATGTATATTAAGGGATTACATACACCTGGCCACTGATAAGAGTATGTATATTTAAAAAAATATATTTTGAGAGTTATTAGGTGAATAATACAAAAGAATGGCGAGCATAAATTTTCATTGTACTTTAGATTATAATTTATCAGGTTAAATTGACCACTGATGAAAACTGTGCCGCTCCCTTGTCTGCAGAATAACTTCACAAAAATCTGCAAAAATAAAAATTAATCTTGTAAAATAATGTACTAGTTACAACTCTGTCGAAGGGTTTTTTTTCTCAAATAAAAAAAATACAGTTTTTCAAACTTGTATGCAATTTTCGACCAAAAAATTTATGTTTAATTTATCAGAAAAAATTGTCTTTTAGAAAAATTTAAAAAACCTCTCTACATTTTGTACAAAAAGTAACACGTAGGCCGAAAAGTTTTTGGTCTGACACATAGATACATCCTTTTTAAAAAATACATATGTTTTTTTAGGAAGTTTTTTTTTTTATGGGTCTAGCACACGTGCTACAGGGGAGTCCCTAAAGCGCTACAGGAGCGACACGTGTGCGGAGAAAGCGATTCACGTTGTTCTTGAATCGCTGCAGATTGTACTCGGTGGGAAACACAGTCCTGGGCAAATTATTCCAAAGGGATGATGTTCTCCATATAAAAGACTGCTTGAAGAGCGTTGTAGGAGAAGTAACAAGCTGAACCTCATACGGATGTGAAGAATTAGCGCGACGTGTACTTCTAACATGCACCGCTCTGGGAGGAATTAAGCGGGCCACATCCTTCGAACACTTTCCATGAAAGTACTTGTAGAATAGGATCAAGTCGCCAACCGTTCTTCGATGTTCCAGCGAATCAAGGCCGTCGGTCAGTTCCGGGTCTCCAATCAGACGAACAGTTCTTCTCTGAATAGAATCCAACAAATGCAGTGTATGTTTGGTAGCGGAGCTCCAAACATGGGAGCAGTATTCCATAGTTGGTCGAATTTGAGCTTTGTAAAGAATTAACAGTTGTTGTGGAGTGTAAAGCTTTCTGGTTCGAAATAATATTCCCAACTTTTGAGAAGCTCTCCTTGCTATGCCTGCAACATGTTCATGCCAGGACATATTTGCTCCCAAATTAACGCCCAACAAATTGAGTGACGATGTTAGAAGGATGGAGTGCCCCGACATAACTATGTCGGGTTCAGTAACGTTAACTTTTTTAGAGAAAACTGCCGCTGTTTTTGTAGCGTTAAATTCCACTTGGTTACTGTCACCCCAAGATAGAATTTCTTCCAGGTCTTTGTTAAGTTGAATGACTTCCTGCTTTCTGCGGATATTCGTCTGATTAGTCGATGTCCGAGCGTTCAAAGTGAATGAAGAGATAAGTGTACTGTCATCTGCAAAGCTGTAGATTGGATTCTCGGTCTTTTCCAGCAGATCATTAATGTAAATGAGAAAGAGAGTAGGAGACAGTATGGAGCCTTGGGGTACATCGGCGTTGATAGTGAAGGTGTTAGAAAGAAATCCGTAGACTGCCACTCGTAAAGAACGCTCTTTGAGGAAACATGAGACCCACAAACAGAACCTTTCAGACATACCATAAGAACGTAGCTTAGCCAACAGCCCATCGTGCCAAAAACGGTCGAATGCCTTGGATATGTCAAGAGCAACCCCTCGAGATTCTCCAAAGTGTTCAATTGCGTTGTTCCAGACATATGTTACATAAATCAGAAGATCTCCTGTTGATCTATTTTTACGAAAGCCATATTGGTGATCACTAATAATGTTGAATCCTTCAAGATATTTTAGAAGATGCTGATTGATGGCCTTTTCCATGACTTTCGATATTATTGAAAGTAGTGCGATTGGTCGGTAGTTATTTGGCAAGGTCTTCTTGCCTTTTTTAGGTATCGGCTGAACTGTAGCACATTTCCAGCAGGAAGAAACTATTCCCTTTCTGTAGGATAGATTGAAAAGTCTACAGAAAACTGGTGTTAGTTCCCCCGCACAGTTTTTAAGAACTATGGCAGGTATTCCGTCAGGGCCAGAAGCCTTTTTGGTGTCTAGCTTCATCAGTATACGCTTTATGATACGCTGTCTGAAGACAACATCGGGCATCCTTGACTGCACTATGGGAATAGTAGGCGGTGTTTTTCCTTGAAAATCGACAGTAGAATGTGAAGCAAAGAGTTCAGCCAACAAGTTCGCTTTCTCAACAGGTGTCGTTGCAATAGAATTATCTGGCCGTGTGGCTGGTGGTATGGTGGATTTGGTGAAATTTTGACTAACTAGCACCCTTCAAACGATACGTATCAAAATTTCATGACGTTTCGACGATTAATTTATAAATAACAGTGGTTTTAGTAATGCTACTTTTGATATTTTCAAAACAATGGAAAAAATCGAATTTCGTGTGTTGATTAGACATTGTTTATTGATGGGAAAAAATATCGTTGAAGCAAAGCAATAGCTTGATAAGTGTTACGGGGACTCTGCCCCCAGAAAATCACTCATGGTATGCTGAATTTAAACGCGATTGTACAGATACAAATGATGCTGAATGCTCTGGACGCCCAAATGTGGTGGTTACAGCGGAAAACATAAAAAAAATGCATAAAACAGTTTTGGATGACCGTAAAGTGAAATTGCGTGGGATAGCTGACACCCTAAAGATATCAAAAGAACATGTTGGTCAGATTTTGCATCAACATTTGGGCATGATAAAGCTCTGTCCGAACTGGGTACAGCGATTGCTTACAGTGGACCAAAAATAACAACGTGTTAATGATTCTGAGCGCTGTTTGTACCTGTTTAAGTGCAAAAAAAGAGATTTTTTCATGCGATATGTGACAATGGATGAAACATGGATCCACTACTACACACCGAAATCAAATCGGCAGTCAGCTGAGTGGACAGCAGCCGGTGAAAGCCGTCCGAAGGTAACAAAAATACAACAGTCTGCTGGGAAGGTTTTGGCCTCTGTATTCTGGGACGCGCATGGAATAATTTTCATCGACTATGCTGATAAGGGAACAACCATCACTAGCGAATATTATATAAAGTTATTGGTGCGCTTGAAGGCAGAAATGACAAAGAAACGGCCCCAAATGAACAAGAAAAAAGTAATCTTTCATCAAGACAATGCACCGTGTTACAAGTCAATGGTTACCATCTCCATCCACCGTATTCTCCAGATTTGGCACCCAGCGGACCTCAAAAAAATGCTTGCGGGAAAGAGATGTGGCTCCAATGAAGAAGTTATCGCCAAAACTGAGGTCTATTTTGAAGGCAAAGACAAATCTTTCTAGAAGAAATGCATAGAAATGTTAGAAAAGCGTTGATGAATAAAGTCGAATTTTGCCAAAAAAAAATCTTATAAGTAGCTAGACCAAAAACTATTTAGCCTACGTGTTAATTATTAAGATTTAAAAACAAAAATATTAAAAATTGACTGAGTAATATTGCAAACAGTGTTTGAAAACAGGTAGTGGTCCCGATCCGACGCCAGGTCACATTTAATGCTATAACTTTGTAATGGAATGGAATTTTCACATTTTTTTTTTTTGAATAATTCTTAGAAGTATAGAGAATAAAAATCCGTAAAAAAATCGAATTATTGAAAATTCGAGGTGTATGTAACCCTTTTTAAATTCAAGAGACACTTTACAAAAGTCCTATTGCGAAAACGTGACAGATACAAATATGTTCCTGCTTTAGGCTACCGTTAGTTATATAATAATATGGTATAACATTTTTTTTCATGATTAGATGAGGATGGTCAAAAACCAGTCCACGCCGCTTGCCAAAACAATTTTTCCGAAGTTGCCAAACTTTTTTTACAACAGCATCCGAGCTTAGTAATGGCCACAACTAAAAATGGTAATACGTGTGCACACATAGCTGCTGCACAAGGCAGTGTCACTGTAATAGAAGAACTTATGAAATTCGACAGACAGGTAAAAATATACTGCACTGACTTAGCCGTTACTTGATGGAGATCCATAATAAATAGGAATAAAAAATTTAAACAAATGTTTAAGGTCACTACTTATGTTTATTATTGCTGACAATTGTTTCGACACACTGTGTCTTCTTCTGGAGCACGATGTAAATTAACTAACAAAGTATGTTTCAGAATACATAGTTTACCTAATTACAAGTATTAAATTCATTACCAATATTTACCTTAATACCTAGAGCAAGTTCAATAAAGGAGACCCTCCCCCATCTAATTTATCGTTGTGTAATAGACCTGAGGATTTTTTCTGATTAATTTCTACCTGTTTTAAACAATTCAGTAATTTTCCGTTATGCAAAATTTTGAAATCTTCATTGAATGTATGTTTTTCCTCTGTTAAATGTTTGGCGTAATGAGATTTGTTATTTTTCATTCTAAAGCTTTGTTTATGTTCGTTTATTCTTTTATAAAAAGGTCTGCCTGTTTGTCCTATATACCTTTTGTTGCAAGTGCCACAGCATAATTCGTAAACCCCCGATTTATTTTCTTTTTTTGTTTTACTTTTATTATTTTTAATATGTCGAGATAATGTATTATTTGTACGGAAAGCGATATTTACATGATTTCTACGGAAAAAATTTTGAATTTTATTAGTTAATTTTCCGGTATAAGTGAGTGTATGAAATTTTTCTTTGTTTAGTTGTTTGTAGGGGTACACCAGTTCTATTGCTTTTTTAAATTGTTTTTTCATTAAAATATTATTTACAAAATCGCTCTTGTATCCATTGTTTATACTAATTTGTTTTATAATATATAATTCTTTCTGAAAATTTGCTGCCGGTAATGGTGTACTTATTAGTCTATGGATGAAACTATTATAAGCCGAGATTTTATGGATGAACGGGTGGTTAGATTTAGCGTGTACTCGTATAGTTATATCTGAGTATGTTGGTTTATAGAAGATTTCAAAATCGTGTTTATTCATTTTGTTTGATATTTTTAAATCTAGGAAATTAATCGATTTATTTGTTTCTATTTCTGTTGTAAAAGTAATATTATTATAAAGTTGGTTAATATAATCTAGAAAAAGTTTTAATTGTCGATCTGTGCCTGTAAAGCAAGTCAATATATCATCTACATACCGGTACCAATAAAAGAAATTTTTAAAAAGATGAGAATTACTGATTTGTTCTTCTAAATGGTCCATGAAAATTTCAGATAAAATTGGACTAAGAGGGTTTCCCATTATTAAACCTTTCTTACTTATGTAAATGTTATTAAATTCGAAACAATTCAAGTCCGTGTCGAACAATCCCTGTCCGAGGTAAAGAGTATAAGGGCCGGAGTCCCACAAGGCTCCGCCTTATCCCCGCACCTATTCAATATCTTCTCGTCCGATATCCCTAAGGATCGATTCACCAACCTCCAATTGTACGCAGACGACACGGCCATTACCGCTTCAGCAGCGAGAATTGATCACATCACGGCCCGACTTCAACGTCATCTAACGCGCCTCTCTGACTGGTTTGACCGGTGGAGGATTAAGGTCAATCCAGCCAAGACCCAGGCCATAATCTTTGGAAAAGGCTTCCGCATACCCCCCTCCTCAACTCTCACTGAATGGAACTAGGCTCCGATGGGCCAACAACATCAAGTACCTGGGCCTTCTATACGACAAACGGGTCGTATGGAAGGACCAAGTGCCTATGGTCGTGCGCAAGGGAAATCAGCTTCTAGGGAAGCTGTATCCGCTCCTGAATCATCGTAGTAAATTATCAACTAACAACAAGTTGCTAATTTACAAATCGATAATCAGGGCCGGACTTACGTACGCCTGTCAGGCCTGGTGCCAGATGTCCAAAACTCATCGGACCAAGGTCCAGACAGTCCAAAATAAAGCCCTCCGTATCATAGCAGGAGCTCCCTGGTTCGTCCGTAACAATCAGTTGCACAGGGAGTTTGAAATGCCCACAATAAAAGAATTCACGGGTAATGCCCAGCTTCGATTCCTTGAGAAAGCAGCGGTCCATCCTAACCCCGAGATAGCGAACACTTTCAGAGGCAACGTAAATGTCGGCAATCGATACCTACGACCAACGGACATTCTACCACTAGTCTAACCAACACTAGATTCAACATGGACTACCCTTGATTAATTAAGGCCGTAGTTTAGTTGAGCAACTCCTTCAGTTTTAAAAAGTGTAAACAACACACACGACTAACACAATTATAACACCACACCCCCGGAAAATGGGGAACTAGGTTAAGTTAGCATTAAGTTAGCATTAAGTTAGGTTAAGGTAGGTTAGATCCACATATTAGAAAATTAACCTTAGAGTTAGCATACATCAAATATCTAGACATTGACAAACCAGAATTGTAAAAGGAGTAGAGGGTTTTCCCAGCTCACAAGGAGTTTTAGTGGGTATGCCAACCCTTCAGGTCGGTGAGCCCCACATACCTGGAGCACTTTGGGGCACCCTTACGGTGACGCAGACTGCTCCAGAAATCCATAAAGCGGATTTCTCCCTGTATAAAAAATTAAAAAAAAAAAAAAAAATCGAAACAATTCTGATTTAAGCACAATGTTAAGATATCTAATATTTCTTGTTTAATTATTGGGTTAACATTATTTTTATTGAGTAATCTTTGGACCAAATTTATAGCGTCTGATGGTGGTATACTAGAAAAAAGATTTTGTACATTAAACGATATAAATCTGGAGTTATTTGGTATCATTAACGGATTAATTTTTGCCATCAATTCATTACTATTTTTAATACTATATTTAGGTGTGAATTTACAATATTTTGTCAAAACTTCAATCAATTTATTTGATAAAGAAAAAGCTGGCGCTGTTATGTATGAAACTACCAGACGAATTGGTGAGTTATTTTTATGTAATTTAATAAGAGAATGTAGTTTTGGACCTTGAGGGTTCATCGAGACAAGTCTGAATTTTTCATTCTCTGTGAAATTGCTTATGTCTTTTAGCTCACTTATCTCGATAAACCCTCAAGTTCCAAAACTACATTCTCTTATTAAATTACATAAAAATAACTCACCAATTCGTCTGGTAGTTTCATATATAACAGCGCCAGCTTTTTCTTTCTCAAATAAATTGATTGAGGTTTTGACAAAATATTGTAAATTCGCACCTAAATATAGTATTAAAAATAGTAATGAATTAATAGCAAAAATTAGTCCGTTAATTATACCAAGTAACTCTAGATTTACATCGTTTGATGTACAAAATCTTTTTTTAGTATACCACCATCAGACGCTATAAATTTGGTCCAAAGACTACTCAATAAAAATAATGTTAACCCAATAATTAAACAAGAAATATTAGATATCTTAACATTGTGCTTAGATCAGAATTATTTCGGATTTAATGATAACATTTACATAAGTAAGAAAGGTTTAAAAATGGGAAACCCTCTTAGTTCAATTTTATCTGAAATTTTCATGAATCATTTAGAAGAACAAATCAGTAATTCTCATCTTTTTAAAAATTTCTTTTATTGGTACCGGTATGTAGATGATATATTGACTTGCTTTACAGGCACAGATCGACAATTAAAACTTTTTCTAGATTATATCAACCAACTTCATAATAATATTACTTTTACAACAGAAATAGAAACAAATAAAACGATTAATTTCCTAGATTTAAAAATATCAAACAAAATGAATAAACACGATTTTGAAATCTTCCATAAACCAACATACTCAGATATAACTATACACGCTAATTCTAACCACCCGTTCACCCATAAAATCTCGGCTTATAATAGTTTCATCCAATAAATACACCATTACCGGAAGAAAATTTTCAGAAAGAATTACATATTATAAAACAAATTAGTATAAACAATGGATGCAAGAGCGATTTCGTAGATAATATTTTAATGAAAAAACAATTTAAAAAAGCAATAGGACTGGTGTACCCCTACAAACAACTAAACAAAGAAAAATTTCATACCATATATATATATATATATATATATATATATATATATATATATATATATATATATATATATATATATATCAGTGACCAATCAGTGCCAGAGAGGCGCCTAGGCCGCGCAGGATTTGGCACTACAAATCTGCTAAATGGGAAGACCTCATGGAATACTTTCGAACTTTCCCTTGGATGGACGTTTGTTTTCGATCCGATAATCCATCTGACTGAGCCAGGGAGGTCTCCGATGTTATTTTGGCTGGTATGGAAGCTTACATCCCTTTTTCGAAGAAATGCTCCTCCAACGGCAAACCTTGGTTCGACCGAAAATGCAAAGAAGCTGTTGCTTCTAAACATATTGCCTACCGACAATGGCGTGAAAATCCTAACACCTTAAATCGAAATATCTTTGTTCATGCCCGGAACAGATGCAAGGGAATTATCGACGAAACCAAGGAGGCACACAATCAACGAATTAGAAACAAACTTCTCGCTTGTCCCAACAATTCCAGGTCCTTTTGGGCAGTCGCTAAGGCAGTTAGTCAAAACTTTACCAAATCCACCATACCACCACTCACACGGCCAGATAATTCCATTGCAACCACACCTGTTGAGAGAGCGAACTTGTTGGCTGAACTCTTTGCTTCACATTCTACTGTCGATTTCCAAGGAAAAACACTACCTACTATTCCCATATTGCAGTCAAGGATGCCCGATGTTGTCTTCAGACAGCGCATCATAAAGCGTATTTTAATGAAGCTAGACACCAAGAAGGCTTCTGGCGCTGACGGAATACCTGCCATAGTTCTCAAAAACTGTGCAAGGGAACTAACACCAGTTGTCTGTAGACTTTTTAACCTATCCTACAGAAAGGGAATATTTCCGTCCTGCTGGAAATGTGCCACGGTTCAGCCGATACCTAAAAAAGGTAAGAAGACCTTGCCAAATAACTACCGACCAGTTGCACTGCTTTCAATAATATCGAAAGTCATGGAAAAGGTTATCAATGAGCATCTTCTAAAATATCTTGAACGATTCAATATTATTAGTGATCACCAATATGGTTTTCGTAAACATAGATCAACAGGAGATCTTCTGACTTATGTAACACATGTTTGGAACAACGCAATTGAACACTTTGAAGAATCTCGAGCGGTTGCTCTTGACATATCCAAGGCATTCGACCGTGTTTGGCACGATGGACTGTTGGCTAAGTTGCGCTCTTATGGTATGTCTGAAAGGTTCTGTTTGTGGCTCTCATGTTTCCTCAGAGAGCGTTCTTTACGAGTGGCGGTCGACGGATTTCTTTCTAACACCCTCACTATCAACGCCGGTGTGCCCCAGGGCTCCATACTGTCTCCTACTCTCTTTCTCATTTACATTAACGATCTGCTGGAAAAGACCGGGAATCCAATCTATAGCTTTGCAGATGACAGTACGCTTGTCTCTTCATTCACCTTGAACGCTCGGACATCGGCTGCTCAGGCGAGTATCCGCAGACAGCAGGAGGTCGTTCAACTTAACAAAGACCTGGAAGAAATTCTATCTTGGGGTGACAGTAACCAAGTGGAATTTAACGCCACAAAAACCCAAGCGGCAGTTTTTTCTAAAAAAGTTAACGTTGCTGAACCCGACATAGTTATGTCGGGGCACTCCATTCCCCTAGCATCGTCGCTCAATTTGTTGGGCGTTAGTTTGGGAGCAAATATGTCTTGGCATGAACATGTTGCAGGCATAGCAAGGAGAGCTTCTCAAAAATTGGGAATATTATTTAGAACCAGAAAGCTTTACACCCCACAGCAACTGTTAATTCTTTACAAAGCCCAAATTCGACCAACTATGGAATACTGCTCCCACGTTGGTTCCGCTCCCAAATATACACTGCATTTGTTGGATTCTGTTCAGAGAAGAGCGGTCCGTCTGATTGGGAACCCGGAATTGACCGGCGGCCTTGATTCGCTGGAACATCGAAGAACGGTTGGCGACTTGAGTCTGTTCTACAAGTATTTTCATGGAGAGTGTTCGAAGGATGTAGTCCGCTTAATTCCTCCCAAAGCGGTGCATGTTAGAAATACACGTCGCGCTGGTGCTTTGCATCCGTATGAGGTTCAGCTTGTTACTCCGCGTACAACGCTTTTCAAGCAATCTTTTATATGGAGAACGTCATCCCTTTGGAATAATTTGCCCAGCGCTGTGTTTCCCACCGAGTACAATTTACAGCGATTCAAGAACAACGTGAATCGCTTTTTCCGCACTCGTGCCGCTCCTGGAGCGCTTTAGGGACTTCCCTGCAGCACGTGTGCTAGACCAATAAAATATATATATATATATATATATATATATATATATATATATATATATATATATATACTTATACCGGATAATTAACTAATAAAATTCAAAATTTTTTCTATAGAAATCATATAAATATCGCTTTCCGTACAAATAATACATTATCTCGACATATTAAAAATAATAAAAGTAAAACAAAAAAAGAAAATAAATCGGGGGTTTACGAATTATGCTGTGGCACTTGCAACAAAAGGTATATAGGACAAACAGGCAGACCTTTTTATAAAAGAATAAACGAACATAAACAAAGCTTTAGAATGAAAAATAACAAATCTCATTACGCCAAACATTTAACAGAGGACAATCATACATTCAATGAAGATTTCAAAATTTTGCATAACGGAAAGAAAGGAAAATTACTGAATTGTTTAGAACAGGTAGAAATTAATCAGAAAAAAAACCGGTCAAGTGCAAGTTGAACTTGCACAATTAGTGTTCCGTACGTTGATTGTTTTTAAAATAAAAAATTTTGTTAGGGTGGTATAAAATGATCAGTGACTTCACAAAACAGACCCCAAATGAGTTTTCAACAAAGTTTGTTTCCAATCTTTACTGAAAACTGGTGACCTCGAAATTTTGTTTTTTTTTTCTATACCAGATAAATTATTAAAGGTAATGATAATTTTCGTTCAATCTATACCCCGTGGAGAATATTTCAGGATTTTTTCAAAATTTTTTGATCAGTACTTTTCGAGATAAGGTAGGGGACAGCGATTTTTCACGATTTTTTAAAAGTAATACGAAGAAAAGTGTGCGCAAGTATTACATTATATATATATTTTTTACTCGTGTTTTCACAAGCTTTCATTTGACACCACTCTCGATGACCTAGTAAAAAAAATTTTTTTTCACTTCCGATTTCACCCCTCAAAACGAATCCCTTAAGTCAAAATTTATGTTACGGTAATATAAAATGATCAGTGACTTCACAAAACACACCCCAAATAAGTTTTCAACAAAGTTTATTTCCAATCTTTACTGAAAACTGGTGACCTTGAAATTTTGGTTTTTTTCTATACCAGATAAATTATTAAAGGTAATGATAATTTTCGTTCAATCTATATCCCGTGGAGAATATTTCAGGATTTTTTCAAAATTTTTTGATCAGTACTTTTCGAGATAAGGTAGGGGACAGCGATTTTTCACGATTTTTTAAAAGTAATACGAAGAAAATTGTGCGCAAGTATTACATTATATATATATTTTTTACTCGTGTTTTCACAAGCTTTCATTTGACACCACACTCGATGATCTAGTAAAAAATTTTTTTTTTTCACTTCCGATTTCACCCCTCAAAACGAATCCCTTAAGTGAAAATTTATGTTACGGTGATATAAAATGATCAGTGACTTCACAAAATACACCCCAAATAAGTTTCAACAAAGTTTATTTCCAATCTTTACTGAAATTGATGACCTGGAAATTTCTGTTTTTTTTATATATCAGATAAATTATTACAGGTAATGAACTCGTGATAATTTTCGTTCAATCTACACCCCGTGGAGAATATTCCAGAATTTTTTCAAAATTTTTTGATAAGTACTTTCCGAGATAAGGCGGGTGGACAGCGATTTTTCGCGATTTTTTAAAAATAATACAAAGAAAAGTGCGCGCAAGTATTACATTATATATATATATTTTTTACTCGTGTTTTCACAAGCTTTCATTTGACACCACACTCGATTACCTAGTAAAAAATTTTTTTTTTCACTTCCGATTTCACCCCCCAAAAACTAACCCCTTAAGTCAAAATTTAACTTTCAAAACTACATGGCTCTGATGAGGCCATCAATTCCTATATTACTACCAAATTTCAACTTTCTATGACAAATAGTTTCGGAGAAAATCGGGTGTGACAGACGGACAGACGGACAGACACCGAAGTGATCTTATAAGTGTTCCGTACGGAACACTAAAAAAAAACGATAAATTAGATGGGGGAGGGTCTCCTTTATTGAACTTGTTCTAGGTATTAAGGTAAATATTGTTAATGAATTTAGTACTTGTAATTAGGTAAACTATGTATTCTGAAACATATTTTGTTAGTTAATTTACATCGTGCTCCAGAAAAAGACACAGTGTGTCCAAACAATTGTCAGCAATAATAAACATAAGTGGTGATCTTAAACATTTGTTTAAATTTAATAAAAGGAAAAAATATGCCTGTACGAGGCCTACCTTTCAAGTTTTTTCAAAATGAAAGAAAACATTTTTTTTGGTTCATATATTTCATTCTATTGTTTCTCAAAATATTCTCCTGTAAGATTTATATATACACACTTTTACGTGCGTTCGGACCAATTCTCGAAACATTTTTTCCACTCTGAAGTCGGTACCCCAAAAACATGGTTTTAGAAGGATTCAGCAGCTTCTTGAGATAATGAAAATCGCTGTCCACGCATTTTTTTTGACAATCGGCAACAAAAAGACGTCGTTAGGCGATAAATCAGGTGAATACAAGCAATGAGATATTAATTTGATGTTTTAACACAGGTCAACATGAATTTTGACTTTTATAAGAGGGTATGAAATTTCGATAGATTTATCGACAGTTAGACGAAAAAAATATATATGGTCTGAAAAAGTTTGCTTTTGTATCCAGGAGAACGGTTGAACAGTATTTTAAAAAATCCATAGTTTAAATTTTTATTTATTGATAAATCGAAACAAATATATTTATATATGATTTTTATCAACTTTTACTATCATATCAAATTACAAAATAGTGGAAAAAAGTTTAAAAGTGAACCCTATTACTTCTTCTTTCTCTCACTAAACCCCAAATGTAGTCCCCCATCATATTTTCGTTGTATTGGCCCTGATTACGTTGTTCGAAGTTCATAATATCTTGATGAAAACGTTCTCCTTGTTCTTCTGAGTACGCCCCCATGTTGTTTTCAAATTTATCTAAATCGGGTCCCCCCCCCCCCCCTCCCCGATCATGCAGCATATGTACTTTTAGAGACATTCTGCAACCCATGGTTTTAAAGTTTTCTAACATGTTTTCAACTAGCTCTTGGTAATTTTCAACTTTGTTATTTCCTAAAAATTCAGAGACTACTGCTTTAAAACTATTCCAACTTTTTTTTTGAGCACTAGTAAGTAATTTTGGAAATTCTTCACTGGCAAAACTTTTTTTAATTTCGTGGACCAACAAAAATTCCAGCTTTAACCTTTGCTTCTGATAACTTCGGAAAAAAGTTTTTTAAAAATGTAACAGCTTCAGATTTTTCATCTAGCTTTTTTACGAACTTCATGTGTAAAGGCAGCATTAATACATTTTCAGGTTCAGCAATAGGTTCACATTTAACGTTTTGTTTTCCAACACAAAATTCCGTTCTTAGTGGTCATGATCGTTGAACATAGTATTGAGCATCCGCTCTACTATCCTACAAACAGAGATAACACGGATATTTTGTATATCCACTCTGTAGTTCCATTAAAAATCCTACCATCTTAAAATCTCCAATGAACTGCCACTTATACTCTTGATATTTTAAAGCTTCGAGTAAAATTTTAACACTTTCATAGTTTTCTTTTAGATGTATAGAATGAGCGACTGGAAGAGATAGAAATTTATTTCCGTTATGTAATAAAACGGCTTTCAAGCTTTTCGTCGATCTGTCAATAAATAAACGCCATTCACTGGGAACACAGGGCATCCCATTTGCCTCAAACAAACCTCTTATATCGTTACAATAACAAAGTCCATCTTCTTTGGTGAAGAACGTAGCAAATGTTTCATGCCGACTTCGTTGATCTGTTATTTTGATATCAATAAGCAAATTACATTGATTCAAACGAGAACCCAAAAGCTCTGCCTTACTCTTCGGCAAATTCAAATCTTTTATTAAGTCATTAAAGTCTTCTGAGGTAAGAAAATATGGTTTCGGTGGTTCCTGTGACAGTACAAATTCTTCATCTTCAATATTTTTATTTGAACTCTGAGATGAGCTTGACTGAGACAATTTTTCAGGAGGTTTAGGTACTGGAAGTTGTGGGCTATGTGAGATTAGAGCAGAAGATGAAGCAAGGTCAGGATATTCGATGGGTTTCACATTTTTGCCTCTACGTCTTTTAGCTGGATTTACTAAGCAAAAATAACAGTCATTAACGTGGTCTGTTGATCCGTTATTTTGATATCAATAAGCAAATTCCATTGCTTCAAACGAGAACACGAAAGCTCTACCTTACTCTTCGGCAAATTCAAATCTTTTATTAAGTCATTAAAGTCTTCTGAGGTAAGAAAATATGGTTTCGGTGGTTCCTGTGACAGTACAAATTCTTCATCTTCAATATTTTTATTTGAACTCTGAGATGAGCTTGACTGAGACAATTTTTTAGGAGGTTCAGGTACTGGAACTTGTGGGCTATGTGAGATTAGAGCAGAAGATGAAGCAAGGTCAGGATATTCGATGGGTTTCACATTTTTGCCTCTACGTCTTTTAGCTGGATTTACTAAGCAAAAATAACAGTCATTAACGTGGTCTCTTGGCTCTCGCCAAATTCTCGGTATTGCGAATTTCATACTCCGTTTCTCACCTCGATACCAACCTGAAATAAATAAAGATAAAAATAAACATATTTATATTTTTTTTTACTAAAAATTGTTTACCTTTCAAACATCTTTTGCAATTACTACAAGCTACATGTGGAGCCCAGGGCTTGTCTAAATTCCGAACAGGCCAGTTGAAATAGGTTTTGTAGGCTTCAAAAAGCTTTTCACATGCGTTTAAATAAAATTTTATATCTCGTACTTTAATAAATATACCACATATATAACAAAATGCATCAGTATCATATTTACACTTTCTCGACGATATTTTAACCTCTTTAAGTCTTCTACAAAACAGTCAATTGTTGTTTATCACTTAAGTGACATCTGTAGACACTGTGTGAAAATTACGACCCGTTTATTTTTTCGCGGTATTTTTAAATATACCAGAACTATTTAATATTTCTACGATATCAAAAAAAATGTATTATTATCATAACTACCACAAAAGCAAACTTTATATGGAATATGGGTACTTCCTTTATTTTGGAGCATAATGAATAGAAAAATTATAAAATAAATTTTAGGACAAAAACAACAAATTTTTTTGTAGTGTTGTGTAATCAATTGTTTGACGTACTGTGTAAGAGTTGGCATTGTTATGATGAAGAATGATGTTTTCGGTTGCTTTTTCTGATTTCATCGATGACTTCTGGCAAATTGTTGTATACCATTCGGCATTAACTGTTCTTCGATCCTCTAAAGCAATGGTTGCAACATGTCCAGTATAACCAAAGAAATAAACGATCATTTTTTTAGTTTTGTCTTTATCATTTATTTTTTCTACAAACTCACTTTGAAAAGCTCATTAGAAGAATATGGACATTTAGTTATAGACAGATACTCAACTGACGGGTAACCTAAGTGCTCACAGTACTTGTTCCTTTCGTGATGAACCTACTAATCTTGGAGTTGTGGTGGCTAAATATCCTTTACGTAAAGCAACGTTCCAGGTTCGCTCCTTTTAATAGACTTTTGGACCAAAATTATTGGAGATACCAGGTGAGATCATCAGAATGTTGTGATTGCCGAGCAACTCTTCTCGATACATCGTCTGGATCATCTTTAAATTTAATGCGAGTGGGAAGTTCATTCTAATAGCAGTGAACTGATTCAGCCGAAACTTCTAATAGCAGTGGTCTGAAAGTGCTTTTGTCACCATCATCGGGTTATTTCTGCCTAATTTTAGAAAATCAATGCTTTAGCCAAGATTAGGTGTTCTTATGGGACTCCAGTGTTGTCTTATCCCTTTGCAGCGAACGAATCACTTTTGTTGGATTCGGTTTATCGTGGAACAGCCAAATAGTGCGTTTATGCAAAATCGAATGTACCCCAGTCTTCGATATGTCTAAGGATGCCTCTATCTCACGGTAAGTCACATGCCGATCATGTTGCGCACAGCATCGATGTTTTTTGGAACAACAACTGATTTTGGTCAACCTTCACGAAATTCATCGCTGACGGAAGCACGACCACGACAAAATTCTCCAAACCAATCGTAAACAGTCTTTTCTAATGGTGATTCATTACCAAAAGTTGAATGAATTGATTCGAGACATTGCTTTTGAGTTAGGCCTTTACTAAAATCGTAAAAAATCATCCAACGAAAACCTTCACGTACAATTTCCATTTGTTCACAAAACTGTTTTTTAAACGCTCTCTGTAAACAAACCACTCAACCAATTTCCGAGCTGCCACTGTCTTAATAATAATAAGTTTTTCAATGGTTATGTCACATCTCAATAGCGCCATCTAGTAGTCGTTTGTAAAAACTTAAAATACGGCCTTCGTAGTTATACCAAGATAAATTGAATCATTTCTACTGGTTGACACTTTTAACTTACAAGGTCTCGTTAGTTAATCAAATTAGTAATTGTCATTTATTTTAGCTGTCAGTCTTCTTAGTTATATTGATATAAAATAGCTTAAGCTCATATTTCATAATAGACAATATATATTAATATACCTTACAATATATTACGTTCGTTTTTGTTGAATGCAATCATGTATTTACGAGTAAGTAGACAATAAGTTTTATTAAAATTTCACAGGGTGTTATTACAGCAAGAAATAAAATAACAGATGCTACCCCTTTACAAATGGCGGCTGAAGGAGGCCATGCAGAAGTAGTCAAAGCTTTAGTTAGAGCGGGAGCGTCAGTTACCGACGAAAACAAAGGTAGATTTCCAGTTAAATTTAAAAAAAAGCTTCGAAATCAAAAATCGCCTGTTCCTCCAGTAAGAGACATTATTTATTACGAATTCCACTCATGTGCCTAGCTTTCTCCGTAAATTGACTTATGGTCTCGTCAGTAGAGTTGCAATGCGACAAATCCAGAAAAATAAGGAAATAATTCACAAAAAATTACATAATATCTAAAATCTCTTTATATACATCCCGTTGTTCTAAGAATTTGAAACCTGTCAAAATACTGTGATTATTTCCTTGTTCTAAATGGTTTATGTTGCAACTCTACTGATAAAGCGACCAGGTGATACAAACTATTCTGGAGAGAGAACTGTGGACATAGTGAGAATAACAATTTTCCCTTTAAAGGTCTATTCACACACATCAGTCATGTCACGTTTCCGTTCCGTCAGTTCCGAGAAGCATCAGTCACAAAAAATATGTTTTCTTGAAAGTTAAATGGCGCTGTCTGCACTGAGCCGGCGCCGGCGCCGTCACGAATCAGAACCGTCAGTTACGCTGCCGTCTCTGAACCGTCAATAGCAGATATCTTCCCAACGATATTTTTTGTTATGACTGACGAGTTTTTTACATTTTTTGGAAAGTGATGACTGATGATGAAAATTTAATCGAATGCGACTTATCGAATAAGAAGTATACAGCTTTTAAAAATGCGAAATTGGCGAAGAAATAAATATAGATGGTAAGTAAAAAACAATATTTATTAATAATTAACAAAATACAGACCAAACATATTTGTAAATTTAGATAATTAAAACACGTTTTAAATCCTTTCATATTGCCATGGTACACTACCAACCTCTGAACTGAAAAAGTTTTTAAACTCTTCCCTTACTTGAAAAGCTTCCGGTGATGAATTCCCATCTTGAAGGGGCAAATTTTCCAGATTTGTGGTTTCTTGAGACGAAACATTTGATTCTGTTTCATAGGTGTACGTGTTGCGATCATATTTTTTTATGAAATTATGAAGTATACAAGTTGTTAGCATTATATGGTCAACATTTTGTGGCATAGCCTGTATCCGTCTGTTATAAATCCTGAATTTCTAGTGATAAAATGCCAAATGTGTTCTCTAGAACTCTTCTTATACGAGATAAACGGTAATTAAAAATACGTTTTGAATTATCCAAATTTTGAACCGGGTATGGTCTCATTAAACAATTTTTTAACAGGAACGCTTCATCACTTAGAATTACGTATGGAAGCTCAACCGATGTTGATTGTATTATATTATATTATAGTTGTAAAATAAAGACCCCCTGTTTAGGGGTGCTTGGATGGTAATAATGGTAATATGTTTACCATCTAGAGCTCCTAAGCAATTAGGAAAGTTCCGAACTGTATATATATATATATATATATATATATATATATATATATATATATATATATATATATATATATGTGTGTGTATATATATATATATATATATATATATATATATATATATATATATATATATATATATATATATCAGCGGCAAAGGATTTTCACATTTCTTCAGTATGTTTTCGTTAAATAAGACATCACCAATTATTTTACAAGTCTCCATTATTATTTGGTACACTGTGCTATGCCCCAAGTGGTAACAGAATGAAATAGTTTGCGGTGAATCGCCTGTTGCTAGGTACCTGAAACAGTACAAAACAAAATAGTAGGTACCTAATGTATATTATTGAAATAAAACTAACAATATTTTATTATGTTATAGGAGTAGCATATAAATCGAGGTGGAATAACATCAGGGATACTTATAGAAAGTCCCTTAAAAAAACGCTACCAAGAGTGGTCAGGGTGCAAAAAAAAAAATAAAAATGTACATGTTTTTTGAAAAAATGTCCCTTTGAGGAAAGAGAGACGATCAGCAACATTGAACGTGAGGAAGTACAATACAATGATAACATATAAAATACAAGGGAAGAAAATGATGATTCTCTTCTTGATGATGGTGATGTAGGAAGTGATCTTCCACAAAATACACCAGATCAGAGCGAGGAACGTTCAAAGTTGCGTCCACCAAATCATACTCTAAGAAGAAAAGTTATAAACACAGAAAATCAACCAACAGCTGCAAGCAGCAGTATCTACAACTTTAAAAACATTTTCTCTATATCATCTCTGTTTAGCTAAAGCAGAAATATTTAACGCTGTTCAGAAATACGAACATGAAACAATTATGGGACATCAGCATAATAATACGACAATAAATTCTCAACTTCTTTCACCTTCCTCGTCAACAATGTCTACTCAACATTTACTAGTCGAAATAACACAGAACTCACCCCTCCAACAAGATCAAGACAACACAGTACAACATTACTTTCATCAGTTTCAACCTGGTAATGATAGTTTTACTCAGCTACAATAATATTTTAAAAAAATGAATGTATAATAAAAGTCCGGGCTTATTTGTAACAGTTTTATTGTTTTTTTTTACTTACCTTAAACAAACTGCTGAACGTTCTTTGGATGTTATGAATTTTTTCTAGTGAGTATCTTGTTTTTTTAAATGTATTTCTAGTTTACTCTGCAGTATGTTAAAACAGTTTTCACATTTCACATTCTGAAATACTGAAAAAACTTTGTTTCATCGTCGATCAATTCTTTTCTCTCCTTCTTTTTCTCTTTTTTTCCATGCCTCGTGAACCCATTTTCTTGTCTTCTTCTGTTGTTTCTCCTGTTTTTCATCCAAAATTAATGTTGTAACATCCAAGTCGTTCTCCGAAAACGCCATCACAAAAATATGTAATGCACTAATGCACTAGGGCAAACTTGACAGAAAATGACTGAACGTAGTGAAAAAAATCTACGGGTAGGTGTGAATATAGCCGCTATTTTGACTGAGACTTGACGGCGACGGTTCTGATTCGGAACGGTGACTGAACTGTGACGTGACTGATGTGTGTGAAGTCGCCATAAGTATTAAAAAGCTTTTGATTGAACGATCTTTAAAACATATTTTCAGGTGGTTTCACAGCAGTTCACTTAGCTGCTCAATACGGCCATCTACAGGTTCTGGAAGTACTACGTTCCTCCAACAATTTAAGAGTTATAAGTAAAAAACTGGGGGTTACCCCACTTCATGTAGCAGCATACTTCGGCCAGGCTGATACTGTGAGAGAACTCCTGACTCATGTTCCGGGTACTGTTAAATCGGAACAACCTAATGGTGCTTCTTTGGTACCAGCATTGGGAAACGAATCTGGTATGACTCCGTTGCATTTGGCATCTTTTTCTGGAAATGAGAATGTTGTAAGGTTGTTGTTGAATTCTGCTGGGGTTCAAGTTGATGCGGCAACGCATGAAAACGTAAGTGTTGATTGTTCATAAGTACTTGAGATTTTTTTTAATGGAAATATGTGGAAAACTTAGAATACAATTTGAGGGTTGATGGTGTATTAATACAGCCCTTGTCCTCAGTTTTCTGTTGCGGCAGAATATCAGTTATAAATATGGTCCAAGTTGGGAATGTGGAATCTTTGGCACAATGATACTACTCAGTATATATCACCACTACACCAAACACTTTATTTTTGCACTCGACGCGCGTTTCGCTAACCATGTTAGCTTCATCAGGAGCGATGATTGACTAAAGCTAAAATACCAAATCTACCCTATTTATACTTAGCCTAACCCTTGAATTACTCAAGCGGAACTAATGACATAGGCAAGGCTATCAGTTCCGGTCAAGTAACCAGTAGAGGGGACTATAAGGAATAGGCCCTCTGTCTTTGTTTAAACTACTTTTACATTTTATGATTTCCATACTTTCGTATGCGTTCAACAATCTCCTATCGGATACATTTTTTATTAATCTTAGATTATCTCATGTTACAGTATGATCAGCTTCAAGAGCATGTTCGGCAATGCTAGACTTTTCTGTTCTGTTGTATTTTAAGTGTGCTAAATGTTCTTTGAATCGTGTTCTAATTGACCTTTTAGTTTGCCCAACATACTTTTTGTCACAATCATTACAACCAATTTCATAAATTCCACTTTTCTCACAATTAGGAATCTTATCTTTGGGATTTCCTAAGATATTCCTCAGATTGTCTGATGACTTATAGACTAAGGTGAGGCCTACCTTATTAAATACCTTATTGAGTCCCTTGCTATATTTCGGATTATATGGTATGGAGACATACTTGGTGTTATTTTCTTCGCGTGTAAAAAAAGGTGGAATTCTGAATATTAAACCTAAACTTATGCCTATTTATTAGCTTATTTACTAAGTCATCGTCATAACCATTAACTCTAGTTATATTTCTAATACGATTCCTTTCTTTATTAAAGTTTACTCTATTCAGAGGGAAAGTGACCAAACGATGAACTAAAAAATGTAATGAGGCTAATTTATGTTGTTTGCAATGAAATGAATCATTAGGAATATATCTATCTGTTACTGTGTCCTTCCTATAGATATCAAATTCTAATCTATTATTATTTTTAATAATTAAAATATCTAGAAAAGGCAATTGTCCTCTGTTCTCAACTTCGTAAGTGAATTTAATGGAATCATACCGGCTATTTAATTTGGAAACAAAATCATCAATATTTGCTTTCTTTGTATCAAAAATCGCGAAAATATCATCCACATACCTATACCATACCCTTGGGAAATATTCGAATCCTTGACTGGCTTCGATTTCAAACTTACTCATGAATAAATTGGCTATGAAAGGTGACAAGCAATTACCCATAGCTGTTCCTTCTTTCTGAACATAAAATTGATTGTTATATTGGAAATAATTTTGTTCCATACAGAGTTTAGATAATATTAAGTATTCACGAATAATTTCGTCTTCAAAGTCATTCATTCTAAGTAATTCTTCGAGATATTGTAATGTTTGTGGAATTGGCACACTTGGGAACAAAGAACTAACATCAAAAGAAATTAAGACTTCACCTTCATTAAGAACTAGATTTTTTGTTTTATTAATGAATTCTAACGAATTCTTCACTGCGAAAGTATTTAATGGTAACTTCTCAAGTTCTTTTGATAACCATTTGGGTATTAAATATGTGGGTGATCCGACCGATGAAACAATGGGTCGCATTGCTTTTCCAGGTTTGTGAATTTTGGGTAAGCAATACAATTTTGGTATGGTCGGATTACTCACATTTAATTTAAATTTTAGCGAATCGGAGACAAGGTTCTTACATTTTTTTAAAGAATTTTTAACCTCTGATATCATTCTCGGTAATGGATTTCTTATTACTTTTTCATAAGGGCCAGATTCGATAAGATTATCTACGCGTTCAAAGTAATCTTTCTTATCCAATATAACAACCTTATTTCCTTTATCCGCTTTTAAGTAGAAGACATCTTTCTTTTTCAATCCTTTAACTACTTTTATGTTTTTTTCGTGAATTAGAGTTTGTGTTGTTAACTATGTTTTTCGATATTTGATTGCGACATGCTTCCCTAACAAATGATTTACTATTTTCTGGAAGTGTACTAATGGAACTTTCAATGTGAGCAACTATTTCTGATAAATTATCTCTAGGAGGGGGTACTGCAAAGATAAGACCTTTGTTTAAGATGCGAATTTCATTTCGTGTAAAGGATTGAGATGAATGATTTTCTACAATATTTACGAGTTCCTGAGGACTATTCTTCTTTGGTAAGAGCTTTTTTAATTTTTTACTTAGAATAGAGAATTTCTTTTTATATTGAATATCAATAACTAAAAACATTTTCCTCTGGAACTCGCCCCATACTTCATATTCAATATTGTTTAATCCTGAAGTAAGTTTTTTGAATATGCTGTATGATTCTACTTCTAACATACTACGTTTTGTGTACAAATTCTTGATTTCTAAGTCAAGCCATTTTTGTTTAGCAAAGAATGAAACTTTTTCTGAAATGTTTGATTTTGGTAAATTAACCTTAATAAAATTAGGAAAAACTTTAAATTTCTTGCAAGACTTTAAAAACCAAATATCTGCACCTACTAATCTAATCTTACTACTGTACTTACGATAAAGGTTTAATTTAAAAGTAGTTTAAACAAAGACAGAAGGCCTATTCCTTATAGTCCCCTCTACTGGTTACTTGACCGGAACTGATAGCCTTGCCTATGTCATTAGTTCCGCTTGAGTAATTCAAGGGTTAGGCTAAGTATAAATAGGGTAGATTTGGTAGTTTAGCTTTAGTCAATCATCGCTCCTGATGAAGCTAACATGGTTAGCGAAACGCGCGTCGAGTGCAAAAATAAAGTGTTTGGTGTAGTGGTGATATATACTGAGTAGTATAAATATGGTATTTATTTGTGTACGACTCTAAATGCACCCGAGTTAAAACACTGGAGGTCATAAAAGTTGATTTCAATATAGTAATGCAGATATTAAAATTTTATTGGAATATTAGGAAGAAATATAGAAAAACAGAGCGGCACTGTTTTATTTAGTTGGGCTGGGCTTGGGCCGAGACACTTTTGGTCATTGCTTTGACTATTTTTTTTTTTAAGTTATTTAGTATAAGAATAATAAAATCTGATGATTTTCTTGTTAGGGTTATAACTCCATGCATTTAGCATGCTATGGTGGTCATGTGACTGTGGTAGGATTGCTGCTGAGTAGATCAGCAGAACTACTGGAAAGCAGGGATAAACATGGAAAAACTGGACTGCATATAGCAGCTACTCATGGGCATTACCAGATGGTAGAAGTATTGTTAGGTATATATGTGCTCAATATTATTAAATTACAGTAATACCCCGCTTTACGCGAGGGATACGTTCCGAAAAAAAATCGCGTTAACTGAAATTCGCGTATATCGAGGTTTATGATTAAACATAGTCAAAATTTAATACAAAAAAATACAAATCATTTTAATCAATCACTTTAATTCTAAGAACACTTTATGCAATACATACTCTTATTTTTTACGGAAAAATACATCTATTGTCTTTTGGGTAACGTTTTGTTTACGTTCTTGTAAAATACGTTCATAACACCCAACACTGTTTTAATTGTTTGACACACGGTCAAGACACGGTCATCATTATTGTCTATACTCTGCAATATGTCCAAACCTGAATAAATTTTTGAAAGTGCATTTTGTATTTCCCCTGAAGATAAAACTTTCTCTTCTACTTGTTCTTCCTCATCGTAGATAGGATTATTCTGTAACTCGATCAGATCTTCATTGCTAATAGGATCGTCGTGCGTTGCTACAAGTTCTACGAGATCTTCTACCGTGACATCTTCAAGTTCAGACCCCTCAATCATTGCAGCAATGTCTTCAAGCACTTGTCTCTGCATCTGGACAATTCTTCTAGGTGCTTCCACTACATCTGGCCAAAGATTACGCCACACCCCATTCATACAACTCATTTTAACTTCCTTCCAAGCCTCTTCTATGTTGTGAATAGACTTCATAATGTTGTATGACTTCCACCACTCTCGCATAGACTGTCTTCCTTCCCCGTCAGTTTCATGAATTAGTTGGCTAAAAGTGCGGCGATGGTAATAAGCTTTGAAGTTTGCTATTGCTCCCTGGTCCATAGGTTGTAATATTGACGTAGTGTTTGGTGGAAGGAACTTTACGTACACTTTTAAGTCTCTGGGCGTATCAAGTGAGGTTGGATGTCCTGGGGCATTGTCTAAGAGTAATATAACTTTAGGTTCAAGCCCATTTCTGTCACAGTATGATTTGACTGATGGGCAAAAAACTATTAGAATACCATTCTTGAAAAATTTCCCGTGTAACCCACGCCTTTCTGTTTGATCGCCACACAACTGGTAGACTTGTCTTGTCTGTGCCTCGCATTGCACGGGGTGTTTCTGAATGGTACACTAGTAAAGGTTTCAGTTTGAAATCACCAGTGGCATTACCACCCAGCAGAAGTGTTAGTCGATCTTTCGCAGCTTTGAAACCACTGGCTTGACGTTCTTCCTTAGAAATGAATGTTCGAGATGGCATTTTTTTCCAGTAAAGTGCGGTCTCATCAACATTGAAGATGAGACAAGCAGGAATTTTCTCTCGTCTAACGAAGTCTTGAAACTTGTCTGGAAACTCAGCTGCAGCTTGAATGTCCGCGCTGGCCGCCTCGCCTGTTATGTGGATATTGTGAAGATTAGAACGCTGCTTGAACCGATGGAACCAGCCTCTGCTGGCAGCAAAAGTCGGAGTGGCACTCCCTTCTCCTTCTTTTGTTTTCAGCATCTCATACAAAGATTTTGCTTTTGTGCATATGAGATCTTGACTTAGTGGTGTGTTCTTCTTATTCAAATCTTCGATCCAGACTGACAGTAATTTCTCCATTCTTTCTAAGATAGATGATCTCGAACGAGAAAGTTTTGTTGCACTTATAGGTGTTGAACCTTCGCTGGAGATTTTAATTTTTTCCCGATTTTTATAAATCGTTCTCACAGTCGATTCTGAGAGTCCAAAATCTCTCCCAACAATTGTTGCTTTGCCTCCATTTTCCATTCTTCTTAACACTTTCATCTTCAATTCCAAAGTGACGCTTTTACGCTCTTTTTTCTTTACAGGCGGCATTTTTAACGTAGGGTTAAATTATGTATGTATGTATCTCCAATAAATATTAAAACAAAACTGCCAGCCGACCGAACTAACATTACGGAACAAATGAACACACGAAACGAACGAGGAAATCCCCATAGAACAAAGTCGAAGGACAGGGAATTCCCAATTCTTCAAAGAGAATATTCAGAGAAAGCGGGGATCCCCCCGCGACCATAGAGAAGTTAATGACTACATGAGCGCGAAATTTGAAATTCGCGTTATAGTGAAACCGCGCGTAACGGGGGGTCGCGCTAAGCGGGGTATTACTGTATTTTTATTTCATTAAAATTTTTATTTTTTTTTAATGTTAATTAAATTAGTGTATTAAAGACAAATCAGTTGAAGCGAATTAAATTTTGAGCTATTTCTAAATAAAAGTTTTTACAATATGGTAAGCATTTCCATAACATCATTTTTATGAGAAACCGTTATATCAATGTAAATGCAAAGAAATTATCGACGAAACCAAGGAGGCACACAATCAATGGATTAGAAACAAACTTCTCGCTTGTTCCAACAATTCCAGGTCCTTTTGGTCAGTCGCTAAGGCAGTTAGTCAAAATTTCACCAAATCCACCATACCACCACTCACACGGCCAGATAATTCTATTGCAACGACACCTGTTGAGAAAGCGAACTTATTGGCTGAACTCTTTGCTTCACATTCTACTGTCGATTTCCAAGGAAAAACACCACCTACTATTTCCATGGTGCAGTCAAGGATGCCCGATATTGTCTTCAGACAGCGTATCATAAAACGTATTTTGATGAAGCTAGACACCAAAAAGGCTTCTGGCGCTGAGGAATACCTGCCATAGTTCTCAAAAACTGTGCGAGGGAACTAACACCAGTTTTCTGTAGACTTTTCAACCTATCCTACAGAAAGGGAATATTTCCTTCCTGCTGGAAATGTGTCACAGTTCAGCCGATACCTAAAAAAGGCAAGAAGACCTTGCCAAATAACTACCGACCAATCGCACTGCTTTCAATAATATCGAAAGTCATGGAAAAGGCTATCAATCAGCATCTTCTAAACTATCTTGAAGGATTCAACATTACGAGTATTAGCGATCACCAATATGGCTTTCGTAAAAAATAGATCAACAGGAGATTTTTTGACTTATGTAACACATGTTTGGAACAACGCAATTGAACACTTTGGAGAATATCGAGCGGTTGCTCTAAGGCATTCGACCGTGTTTGGCACGATGGGCTGTTGGCTAAGCTACGTTTTTATGGTATGGCTCACATGTTTCCTCAGAGAGCGTTCTTTACGAGTGGCAGTCGACGGATTTCTTTCAAACACCTTCACTATCAACTACGGTGTACCCTAAGGCTTCATACTATTTTCTACTCTCTTTCTCATTTATATTAACGATCTGCTGGGAAAGACCGAGAATCCAATCTACAGCTTTACAGATGACAGTACACATATCTCTTTATTCACTTTGAACGCTCGGACATCGGCTACTCAGACGACTATCCGCAGACAGCAGGAAGTCATTTAACTTAACAAAGACCTGGAAGAAATTTTATCTTGGGGTGACAGTAACCAAGTGGAATGTAACGCTACAAAAACCCAGGCGGCAGTTTTTTCTAAAAAAGGTAACGTCGCTGAACCCGACATAATTATGTCGGGGCACTCCATTCCTCTAACATCGTCACTCAATTTGTTGGGAATTAATTTGGGAGCAAATATGTCCTGGCATGAACATGTTGCAGGCATAGCAAGGAGAGCTTCTCAAAAGTTGAGAATATTATTTCGAATCAGAAAGCTTTACACTCCACAACAATTCTTAATTCTTTACAAAGCTCAAATTCGACCAACTATGGAATACTGCTCCCATGTTTGGGGCTCCGCTCCCAAATATACACTGCATTTGTTGGACTCTATTCAGAGAAGAGCTGTTCGTCTGATTGGAGATCCGGAACTGACCGGCTGCCTTTATTCGCTGGAACATCGAAGAACGGTTGGCGACTTGAGCCTATTCTACAAGTATTTTCATGGAAAGTGTTCGAAGGATGTGGCCCGCTTAATTCCTCCCAGAGCGGTGCATGTTAGAAGTACACATAGCGCTAATACTTCACATCCGTATGAGGTTCAGCTTGTTACTCCTCGTAAAACGCTTTTTAAGCAGTCTTTTATATGGAGAACATCATCCCTTTGAAATAATTTGCCCAGGACTGTATTTCCCACCGAGTACAATTTGCAGCGATTCAAGAACAACGTGAATCGCTTTCTCCGCACACGTGTCGCTCCTGTAGCGCTTTAGGGACTTCCCTGTAGTACGTGTGTTAGACCCATAAAAAATATATCGTGTTAAGCAAGGTAGTTTGACTTTCCTACGTTTTACCTACCAATGTAGGAAATATCTTCATTCTTCGAGATGAACGAATATCCTAATCCCGAAGAGTAAGTGTCTGAAGATGTTCCGTGCAATCGTAGATGAAAAATCGGGAAGTTATTACAATTTAACATGGTCTTATCACAAAAACCATAATTTCTCGTTTCGGCCTCAAAACATTTTATTTCTTTTTTTTTTAAGTTATGAAAGTTTGTAACTTCTTGTTGTTATCGTATGACATTACTTTTTATGGTAGAAGTAAAGCGTGTTATAAGTGGGTCAAAATTACCATACCTATATTTTATTTTGTTCTAAGTAAATAGAACATTTTAGATCAAGGGCTGGATAATAACCGACGTAACAAAATTATTTCTAATTAATTAAGAAGAACGAATTGTAACCTTGGCAAACCCTTAATTAAGATATATAGTTTAGATGCTTTGCTTTAAACTTTTATATAATTTAATTTAACTTAGTAATTCTGGGTCAAACGTTCACTAAACCAAATTAATTTCTTTTTTTCCTCTTTAAGTCATATACAACTTTAAAGGATATAAATGCTTAACGATCATTGTTCGCCTAAGGAGCGTCAATAATAATTAACCAATAATTTTGTGAGTTTCAAGATGCTCTTTAGTTTTTTATAATATTTATTGCATGAAAAATAAGTGTACGACCTCGTCGAGTCTTCTAAATATGCATATTTATGTATTTTACTATTCCGAACCGAATTCTTGAAAACAACAAACTTCAAACTATTTAAAAAACAATTTATATTATAATTATGCATGGGATAACCTAAAAATTTCTATAATTTGTGGACAAGTTCGGACAGAACTATTTTTCGGACCGGTACTAATTTTTGAACTTGACCCGTAAATAACTATCCCGGTCTATAGTTGAATTCTAAATAAAATCTCATTGGTATGTTGGTATAGCCTGTCCCAAAATATAAGATCTTGATTTTTGCCGTTTTAAGTGGGCAATATAAAAATTCTGTCCTTTTGTTTATGATAGGTTGCAGAGATGGACTTAAGAATTTTCTTTATTAATGCAAATAAATAAAATTATAAGTGTTTTGGAGATGTTTATTTATAGATGCATGTAAAAACAAAGGGATAAGAAGTACAAATATACAGTTTGAATGAATGGGGTTTACAAGAGGGGACATATTGTATAAATAAAAATATATTTTAACTTAAGCCTAATTCGGTTTCACTAGGTAATTATCAGTGATTTTATATTATTTACATAAATATATGAGTCTTCAACTTTAACGACGTGCTGAATGGAATTTTTCCAGTTTTCACAAGGTATATCATTTATAACTTTTTTTACCACTGACACGCTTAAAGTAGCAGAAACATTTTGTGCCCTTATTTTTGATTTAACTTGATGCCAAATATGTTCAATTGGATTAAACACACAATAATACGGAGGAAGCCGCAAAACAGTGTGTCCCATTTTCTTAGCCATACTATCACAAGCATATTTATTTTTCAATTTATAGTCTTTTAAAACTTCCAAAAGATCACTTTTTTTATAACTAAAGTCAAAATAAATGTCATTTTCTAACAAATATTCCTGTATTTTCGATTTGGTGTTGGCTGCATTAGGAACCTTATTTAGTAGGCGACTATAGTAACTTGCATTGTCCGTAACTATAACACTCTGTTCGGGAACATTTGGCAAAAGGGAATTTTGAAACCAATTTTAAAAAGTTCTGCGGTCGTGTCTTCGTGATAGTCCAAACTAGAATCTTTTATCTTTTTTGCAGATAACAGTAGACAATTTGAAACCCAGTCCTTTTCAGATCCAGCATGCAAAATGGCTATCCGTTTACCTTTATTTGAAGGTGCGTTAGTCTGATATTTTGTATTGCTGTAAACCCACTCTTTTTGCACAGTGTCATTGGTATCGAACCATGTTTCGTCAAGGTAAATTATTGGCGAATTCTCTAATCGTTACTTTTTAATTTCTTGTAAATAAGTATGTGGCAAGATTGGTAATCTTTGTGATTCCATCACGACTTGCCTTTTGTTGATTTTTTGGAACGTGAATCCCATCCTTAAGAGAATTCTGTGAAGGGTTGATCGGCCACGATGTATAATGGTCCCGTCCTGTACCAGTCTTAATTTTATTTTGTGTAGTGTCGGCACTAATATACATAGAATATATTTTTCTCCTGATGACATCTTTTCACAATCGTCTACATAATGCATTTGAAAATCTTTCCGTTTTTTTCCTGTTCCTTAGTGATGGTTTTCCTACAATACCCTTAATGGTAGAAATTGGGGTTTTTGTTAGTTCACTGGTTTCTTGCAAAGCACTTTGTTTATTCAAATTTCTTTTTACCAAACTGTCGTAAACATTTTTCGCTATTTGTTTAGCGTCAAGCGATAAATGTTTTGTCTTGCGATAGCCACTATTGCAATTTAAAATAGAACCGTTACGTTGTAAGTTGTAAGTAAAAGTAAAAATAAGAATAATAAAAAGTATCTTTCGAATTTTAATGGGGACCTGTGGTCATTAGGCCTATATTATCATATACTTAAAGAGCTCCAAACAGGGTTGCCAGGTAGTAAATATGTAGGAAATAGATCCAATATGATTGCAGGTTCAAGTGAGGGCGGTATACAAAGCAGGTAAAATAAAAATACGTTTATGGTAATACCTGGCAACTATGCACAAAACCTTAATAGGGTCGTTTATTGCTCCATTGAAAAAACTAAAAGACAGGATCTTATATCTTGGAATTTACTTTACACAATATGTTGTCTTTTATTTTAGGACAAGGTGCGGAAATAAATGCGCCTGACAAAAACGGCTGGACGCCGCTGCACTGTGCCTCGAGAGCAGGATATGTCGACGTTGTCAAACTTTTAGTTGAATCAGGGGCGTCTCCAAAATCAGAAACGAATTTAGGCGTGGTACCCATATGGTTTGCTGCTTCGGAGGGTCACCATGCCGTTTTAGAATATTTAATGACTAAAGAGCATGATACATATGCTCTAATGGAGGACCGAAGGTAAAAGATAATGCTACTGTAAATATTGAGGTTAAAAAGGGAGACTTGTAGACACCCATAACGTAATCCCTTCATACGAGTCTACATATATATATATATATATATATATATATATATATATATATATATATATATATATATATATATATAAAAATATGAATAAGTAAGGATTTATTAATATAAACTCCTAAAATTGGATAAAGTCCAATTTTTTAGCAGTCTTTGACTGTTCTTTCATCCGTCAATCTATCTCAGGACGAGTTTTGCCGTATCACGCGTCCTAGCTGAGCTAGAGTCGACGGAAAAAAGGAACAAACTTTAAGGTACTTATCGGGGTATTGGCGTAAGGAATAAGTAAGATACAAATAAGTTGCACCTCTGGTAAATGTAAGCCTAGTTCCAGGCCATAGACCGATATATGAATTCCTCAACAAGTTACCAATAATTACGGCTTAGTAGCGCTTTATCTACCCCAAGTAAATAAAAATCAATATAAACTACTAAGCAATAGTTTTTGACTATTCTTTTTGTCCATTTTTAATAGTTTATATAAATTTTTATATACTTGGGGTAGAACCCTATAAAGCGCTGTCAAGCGGTAAATGTTAGCAACTTGCTGATTAATTACTCTATCGGTGTGTGGCCTTGAAAAGATGTATAGGCTTTAGCGGACTAAAACCGTGCTCTTTCCTCTTGTATAAATCATTTAGAGTTGCTGCTAAACATTTAATAGTGGTAGTAGGACATTATTTTCACAGTTAATACTATTTTCTTAATAGCAATATTAGTACCCTATTCACTTATAATCTCAAAAGTACTAAATCATATTCTACAAGATGAGTCAACCATAGAGTAAAGTTCATTATCTCATTTGTTTCGGGAACTACGAAAAAATGTTAAATACAATAGTTTTAGGGAATGTTAAGGTGCACAGTTTAAAATTATTTTTGAGTATACAGGGTACTTAAAAAAAGTGTGGCCGGTATAAGATATGTATTTTTAAATGGAAAATCCTATTTTCTAATTAATTTTTAAGTTCTCAGTAAAATGTTATAACTTTTTTATTAATAATATTATATACTTAAACCTAGTAATTTTTCTAATATTTCAATTTTTTCAAAAAAATACTAGTTTTCAGTTTTGTAAAAAATTACCAGTAGCGCAATTGTTTCTGAAGGTGGAATACTCATAATTGGTACGAGGGTTCTATAGAGATGAAAAAAAAAGATATATGTAAAAAAATTTGAGTTAAATGCTACAGGGTATTCAAAATAAATTTATGCATTTCGACTATTTTAAATTGAAAAACCTCAAATTTTTTAAATGACACATCCTGTATATGTATATGTATGTCATATACCTATTTCTAGTAGTTTTCGATTTATTTTAATTTTTTCAATTGTTACCGTTGTTTTTAATACACTTACGCTATAACATCATAGTTGCCAATACAAAACAAAAATATCATTGTCAAATTTTGACATATCTATTAAGCAAGTAAAAATAGTTTAATTTGTTGTAGTAAGTGACGTATCAAGGTAAAAGTTATGGATCTTCCTAGAAATGAATTAATTGATATGGTTTATATACTGAGCGAGGCGGGAAAAAATTGTTTCTTGGCAGTAAGGCTTTACGGAGCGAAGTACCCTAATAGACGTATACCATCTAGAAAATCTTTTCAGTGCTTAATGAAACGGTTTGATGGTAGTGGTAGCGTTGAGTATACGAAACGGAAAGTAGCAACCAGAATGCTACCAATGAGGAAAAATAAATCGAGATTTTACTTCATGTTGAAGATAATCCCCAGGTCAGCAGCTGTCAAGTACCTAACTTATCTGACACATCCCAATCTACGACTAATCGCACCACGAGAAAATACAAGTATCATCCCTTTCATATGTTTTTTTTTTTGTTTGTTTCTGTTGGGCAGGGCGCATCGACAGCTAAGATCATTTAGCGCCCACTAGAGTTAGTTTGGTATAAATAGGTTAGACTATGAAGTTGAATTCTTTTAAGTAATTGGTTATGATTTCTTTAAGTGGGACAAAAGATTTTATGAGGATGGTGATGTTGGATGGGATGCCGTGTGGGTGTCTCTCAAGTTTTGATGTTGAATGGATTCGATTAAATGTAACGCTGATAAGGGGAAGTCACATTTAGGACAGAGTGTAGGGGGATCTCTCTTTCATAGATGTACATGTGTGGAGTAGGTGTGTCTCAATGCCAGTCTTCTCATTATTACATTATGTCTTCGGTTCAATTCTGTGGAGTTAAGGGGAGGAAATACATTGGTTTTGATGGACCATAATTTGTTGTTGGGATCTTCTAAGTCCCATTTGAGTTGGAAGAGAGAGCTGTGTAGGTGTTTTATGAAGATGTTAAAATCAGAGTAGTGATTCTCTCCCATGTTCATACTGCCCTTTTCTACGGCAAGTTTAGCAAGATAATCCGTTCTGTCGTTATGAGGGTTGCCTATGTGACTGGGCAACCAAAGCAAGCATATGGTACGTTTTTTCAAGGTGGCCGTGTACATCAGATCCAGAACACCAAGAACTTCAAGACCGTGATTTTGAACGACGAGTAAACTTCTGTACCACCATGAATGGAACAACAGAGGCCGATCCAAATTTTTTATCCAAAATAATGTTTTCTGATGAAGCTACTTTTCGCAGTAATAGAGCAGTTAACATGCATTATTATTGAACAGTGGGCCCGGGAAATTCAAAACCAAAACCATTGGTCGCTTAATGTACGGGCATATTTTTGAACATTTATTACGTCATAATAATTAATCATTAGATAAGTTAAACTATATTAAAATTATTATTACCTATTTGTTTATGTTTTCACAATAGCGTGGGTAAAAATTGAAAAATTCAAAATATATTAAAACTATTAGAAATAGGTATATGACATACTTAGGGTTTTGTAAAATCTATCAGAAAAAATAATAATATACAGGGTGTGCCGTTCAAAAATTTGAGATTTTTCAATTTAAATTAGTAGAAAAGCATCTAACTCAAATTTCTTTACATATATCTTTTTTTTTTTTCGTCTCTATAGAACGCTCGTACCAATTATGACAATGGCGCTACTGGCAATTTTTTAAAAAACTGAAAACTAGTATTTTTTTTTAATTGAAATATTAGAAAAACTACTAGGTTTAAATATATAACATCATTAATAAAAAAGTAATACCCAGAATTTAAAAATAAATTAGACAATAGGATGTTCCATTTAAAAAAAACATATGATATATCGGCCATACTTTTTTGAAGTACCCTGTAGACTCAAAAATAATTTTAAACTGTGCACCTTAACATTCCCTAAAACTATTCTATTTAACATTTTTTCGTCATTCCCGAAACAAATGAGGTAATAAACTTTACTCTATCGTTGGCTTACCCTCATATGCATTTTGCTCTTGAACTAAAAATTTTGGCGATTTTAACTGGATGGCGCTGGAGTTTATTGGCTGCGGACACTGTTGAGTCTTTTAAATCCCTACTGCTAATACTGTGTGTTTGCGATATGCCTTGTCACCGAAACTAGCTGATGAGGTCTTATCTCTTTTTTAGTTTGATGATTTAGAGATCGCACGACCGGGTAGTTCATAGTAATTTTGATGCAAAAGCAGAGAGCAAGGTTTTCATCTGCTAAGGCATATATATATATATATATATATATATATATATATATATATATATATATATATATATATATACAGTCGACACTGTTTATAGTGAAACTCTATACAGTGAAAAACTCTTTATAGTGCAATTTTTTCAAGACCTAGAATATTTTAATGAAATTTCATGTAAAAAGCCCTGCATATAGTGAATCTGTAAAATAGTAACACTCTATATAATAAAATTTTTACCGGAATTTTTTGTATAAATTTTTATGCATTTATTGAGATCTTGGCCATTTCGGGTTTCCCATTTTTATCTAACATTAGCACGAATTCCATTTTTATGACGCATTCTTTTGAAAAGGTTCTTAACGCGATTATGAAGCCTAATGGTTAGCAATAAATCAGGTAGATTTCTGTGAGAAACCCGGGGAATAACCCATTTTATAGAAACCCGGGGAAAAACCCATTTTATAGTCGAGGCCTAGTAATTCGCAAATTCAGGTTCAGTTTCTTTTTGTTTAAGAATCAAGTAAAATGTCCAAGCGAGTGTGTTTAAGTTTAGCGGAGAAAATTAAAGTTTTGGAGGAAGTTGGTAAAGGCTGCGAAAAAATTGATGTTGCTGCAAAATTTGGTGTTTCTCCAAGTTGCGTCTCTCTGATAATAAAAAGTCGCGACAGTATCATCAAGAAACCTAGTGTTCCAAGCAGTCGAAAACGAGTACGGGTGAGTACTTACGAGGATGTAAATGAAGCAGTTTTACGATGGTTTCAAGTGGCCCGTACGCATCAAAACGTACCAATATCGGGAAATTTAATAAAGCAAAAGGCTCTACAATTTGCTAAAAAATTTAACTGCGTTAATTTTCAAGCTAGTGAAGGGTGGTTGAGTGCCTGGAAGACTCGCAATTCAATTGTTTTCAAGACGGTGTCTGGGGAGAATGCAAGCGTTAGTCAGGAGAACTGTGACATTTGGACTGAAACTGTTTTAAAAAGTGCATTGAAAAAGTACGAGCCAAAAAACGTTTTCAATTGTGATGAAACCGGTTTGTTTTTTAAATGTTTGCCAAATAAAACTTTTGCTTTTAAAAGTGATAAATGTTTTGGTGTTAAAACAAGTGAAGAAAGGGTGACACTTATGGTTGGAGCAAACATAGATGGCTCAGAAAAACTGAAATTACTGCTCATAGGTAAAAGCAAAAATCCCCGCTGTTTAAAAGGAGTTAAATCTCTGGAGTTAGATTACGCCAATAATAAAAAGGCATGGATGACTTCTGAGATTTTCGAAAGATGGAACTGTACACGAAAATGAAAAGCCAAAGGGGAAGATTGTGATGTTTATAGACAATTGTCCTGCACATCCAGTTACTGTAAGTAAAAAATTAAGGAATATTGAATTGATCTTTTTTCCACCAAACATGACCTCTAAATTGGAACCTATGGACCAGGGTACTGTAAAAAACATAAAACATCATTACCGAAACAGAATTGTTCACAAAATTGTTAATGCGGTTGATAACAACCTTCCAGTCCAAAAATTGATTACCCTTAAAGAGTGTATAACCGAAGTCGCTAAAGTATGGAGTGAAAATGTTTCTCAGCAAACTATCAAAAACTGCTTTTCTAAAGCAGGTTTTACTGAAAAAACTGACGAATGGGAAGAAGAAGACCAAATGGATCTCGATACCTTAAAAAGACAATGGGGTATTCTACAAAAAAACTGCTACCGTCGACGCAGATTTTTTACTTGAAGATTTCTTAGAAATCAACAATGATGTTAGCACGACAGATCTCCCAACTGACCAAGACATAATTGACGATATAAAAAGTACAGAAGATCATGAAGAAGAAACTGAAACCGGGGAATGTCCTGTTAAATTTAGTGAAAATGAAATAAGAAATGCATTTGACATTGTGCGAACTACTCTCAGGGGCCAGGAAAGTGTACCTGATTAAATCTTTATGCATTTGAATAAATGCGAGAATTTTGTTGAGCAACAATTATTTTTCAAAAGTAATGTTCAAAAGAAAATAACTGATTATTTTTCCTAGTACTTATGTACGTAGTATGTACATATGTATTAACAGATTTTGTATTATTCTTTTTATTTCGTAGTACATACATACATAAAGTCCGTACGTTATATCTTTACACGTGCGTCATAGTTTTCAGGCAATACCCCAGGCGACTATTATATTTTTTGTCTCTTTTTACCAATACCTACGATTTATTGGTGAAAAGAGACAAATAATATAATAGTCGTCTGTTATATGACCTGAAAACTATGACGCACGGTAAAGATATAACGTACGGACTTTATGTATGTGTTTAGCCCTGTACATGCTATGTACTATTTAAACTTTCAAATGTTTAACAAAAATCTTTTCTAATAATTCAATATTGCAATTTTTTTTGTTGCTTGTACCTTATAAAACACAAGTAAATGATTACCAATATAAAATACATACATAGCAATATATACGGATTTTTTCTTTATATAGTGAAAAACTTTCTATAGTGAAATTTCGGTTAACATTTTGGTCTTTCACTATATATAGTGTGTCGACTGTATATATATATATATATATATATATATATATATATATATATATATATATATATATATATATATATATATATATATTTATATATATATACATATATATATATATATATATATATATATATATATATATATATATATATATATATATATATATTCTTCCTTTACATGTGTAACATTTTCAAAATTTGTAACATCTGTAAAATCACTAAAAAATGCTAGATGTCGTCAAATGGATAGTATTCCTCTACAAATTGAGGTAATTCGTAAAAGTTTCTATTATTGTGGTATTACGCAACGCTTGGTCGCCTGACTGCCAGTTAACTTATTAGCGATATTGTTTCCGCAAAAATGTTTTTTTCCCATAATTTTAAGTTAAAATTGGGTTGTAAATTCGTTGCTAAACCCGCTTTAATTTGTTATAACATAAAAAATAAAACTTGATGATTCCTTTTTAGGTTTGTTTATAACCTCATGATATGTTCAAAAAACCATAATAACAAACCAATAGAAGAATTTATATTAGTTTCCCCAGCTCCGGTTGATACTGCTGCCAAATTATCAAATATTTTAATAGTACTCTCGAATAAAGAGAAGGAAAGAGCTAAAGATCTTATTGCTGCAGGAAAATTTTGTGAAGCCATGGCTACAGAATTATTAGCTTTAGGTACTTCTAGAGAAAAATATTCGTAAAAACTTATCTTAGTCGTAACTGGATTTATACAATGGGGATCAAATTTATTTACAGATTTTAATATTCTCCTTGATGTCTAATTTCAAGGAATTTTGGATATATGTGTGTATATATATATATATATATATATATATATATATATATATATATATATATATATATATATATATATATATATATATATATATATATATACAGGGTTACAGGGAAAGTCGTCCTAGATAATTAAGGACGTTATAGTTTAGGTCGTTTCTGACCGATTTGACTCTATGACATGATGTCCTAAACTTAACCATTTTCGAGATATTGAAGTTTAAAGATTTTCTAAAAAAAAACATGTTTTTTTTGCTTTTATATCGATTTTTTTTTATTAGAGGTTCTCGAGTGCGATTTTTTGGTTATTTTTAGTTAGTCTGTATGTCAAGTATCGAAAATCATCAAAAAAATTTGAACTAGTTACTAACAGTTTCAAATGGCGGCTTGTTAATGTTTCTAAATTACGAATTTTTACCAAGTGTTTCCTACTTTAAATCAATAAAGAGAAAAAAAAATGTATGGAAGTTTTTAAAATAATTTGCAGAATAACTTCCATACATTTTTTTTTCTCTTTATTGATTTAAAGTAGGAAACACTTGATGAAAATTTGTAATTTAGAAACATTAACAAGCCGCCATTTGAAACTGTTAGTAACTAGTTCAAATTTTTTTGATGATTTTTGATATTTGACATACAGACTAACTAAAAATAACCAAGAAATCGCACTCGAGAACCTCTAATAAAAAAAAAATCGATATAAAAGCAAAAAAAACATGTTTTTTTACAAAAATCTTTAAACTTCAATATCTCGAAAACGGTTAAGTTTAGGACATCATGTCATAGAGTCAAATCGGTCAGAAACGACCTAAACTATAACGTCCTTAATTATCTAGGACGACTTTCCCTGTAACCCTGTATATATATATATATATATATATATATATATATATATATATATATATATATATATATATATATATATATATCCAATCATATATGTATATATATATATATATATATATATATATATATATATATATATATATATATATATATATGTATATATATATATACATATATGTGAGGCATTATTTGTCAAGCGGGACACCCTTCTCTCCATTACAGATTTTAAGATGGGAGGATCTGTAGGTGCTCAAAATTTTCGTCAAGACGTGTACTTTAAAATTCCGTTTTTCGATTTTGAAATTCAATATGGCGGCGTAACATGGCGGCCATAATCAACCAAAAGGTGACTTTTAACAAAAAAAAGTTGCTTAAATTTATGATAAACATTTAGTTTAAAGTGTAAAATGGAAAAACCAGTTGTTTTTTCATATTTTGTGTGTGCCGATTATGAATTCAATTACAAAAATGCAATTTGACATCTGTAAACTGCCAAACCCACTGTCAAAACACCCAAAATAACATCAAACCCGAGTTTTACGTTAAATACGGAGTTTACCGAGAATTATTACATTTTCGGGTTACTGATTACAAATATGATCTGAGAATTACAAAATTGACAGCTACCAACTGCTAAATCCACTGTCAAAACTGACATAATAACTTGAAAACCTTGTTTTACGTTTAATACCGATTTTATTCACAATTGTCATATTTTGGAGGTCATTTATTATAAACTGATTGTAATTTGACAAAATAAAAAAATTGACAGCTACCTACTGCCAAGTCAACTGGCGAAACTGCCAAAGTAATAAAAGAAGCGGGGTCTAAGTTGAATACGAATTTTACTCCCAAATATCATGTTTTCGGGGCCACTGTTTACGAATATGATGTCAAAATTACAAACTTGACAGCTAACAATTGCGAAATAAATGGTGAATACTAATAAAATCACATTGGTAACGAGTTAAATATGGATTTTATTGTAAGTTATTTGGTTGTCTTTGTCTATAACGTGGTAAAGCCAATATTGCGAGTATGATATAGGAATTACAAATTTTTTAAAACATTTTACGCCATTTGTAATATATCCAAAATTCATTGGGATTAATTTAAATAATAGCAATAAAATTGAGAACCTAAATGGGTTCCTAATACATTTGATCTTCAGTATAGGTTATAGGCAATACCAAATGTTGAGAAATAGAACTATTTTAGGTTAGTCGAAAAGATACGACAGTAAACGGCCAAAATTGGTCTATTTCTCAATATTATTAAACTCTATATTAGAAAAACAATACTCTTGTTCCTGAATTTATTAACATGATTTGTTTAGCTGCTGGAGCAGATTCTGCGGGTAAAATTTTAACAGCAACTGACAGAAGAAACATAGAGTTTTTGGACGTTTTAATAGAAAATGAACAAAAAGAAGTTATAGCACACACTGTAGTTCAACGATATCTACAGGTAAAGAATAGGTAATTTAAAAAAAGTCGGAGAACTGCTTGTATCTGAAAATGACTGGAGAAACTTTCCAGTCAAAATGTTGTACTTAAATAAAATTTTTAAAAGTTATTTTTTTTTAGGAACTCTGGAGAGGTGCCCTCAATTGGGCGGCGTGGCGTACGCTTCTTCTTTTCGTGCTGTTCATAATTTGCCCGCCTGTTTGGATTGCTTTTACTCTCCCACTAGGTCACAAATATTACAAAGTACCAATAATTAAGTTTATGTCATACCTAACTTCACACATTTACTTAATGTTGTTTCTTTTGATTGTGGGTATTACCCCGCCTTACCCCACAATAAATAGATCGGGTTTATTACCTTATTGGTAAGTAAAAGGAGGTTGGTCATAACTAAGGATGAGTATTGACTGATGGTTATCGATATATCGCGTAACGGTGGATGAATTAAAAAATTATAAATATATCGATAACTAGCGATAGATCGGTAGTTATCGAGAATTATCAATATGTCGATAGTTATCGCTAACTATATATATTTCTGATCGATATATCGATAAATATCAATAGTTATCGATATATCGATAGGAGTCACTATTTTTACCCCCCAGCAGTCAGGGAGATTTTCTTCGTTCCGGTAATCAATGATTAAGTAACTACGGAATCGTCTCATTATAGGTACAAATACTCATTTGAGGATTACAACGATGTTTATTTCGAATCATATAATCGTGTATACAGTATATAGGAGGAACTAGAAGCACAGAGTCATGGAGAATAATTAAAGCATTAAGGAGCAACAATGGAGAGAAGATGTATACAGAGTATATCCCAGAAAGCGAGTGAGAAGAATATTATAAGAAGCTGCTAATAGAAGACATACAAGAATTCCAAGAAGGGAACCCTGAAGAAGAACAGAATAAGGAAAAAAAAAACATAGAACTAAGCTATGAAGAAGTAAAGAAGACAAAAAAAAAACACTCAAAAATAATAAATCTCCAGGGCCTGGGGGTGTGGTAAATGAAATGATTAAGTATGGGTCTAATAAATTACATCGAATGCTGAGAAGCATGTTCCACAGAACGATAAATGGAGAAAAAATTCCAGAGGAATGGTCAAAAGTCTATATAGTATCTATATTTAAAAAGGGAGACCGCAGAAAATGCACAAACTATAGAGGCCTCAGCATAATATCGAGTATGGGACGTTTGTATGGAAAAATTATTAAAAATATCATAGAGGAAAATATCAAAGGAAAAATTGGAGAAGACCAAGCAGGCTTTACGACCGGAAAATCATGTATAGACCACATAGACACTATAAAACAAACAATGGAAAAAAAACTGGCAAAGAATAGAGAAGTTAGCCGTCATAGACATAAAGAAGGTCTATGACTCAGTACCAAGACAAAGATTATGGAACGCAATGTAAGAAATAGGCATTGACAAAGAACTAATATACGCAGTAAAAGCTCTCTACGAAAACAACACAGTGAACAGAAAAATAGGACACAGAATAGGGAAGAGACTCCAAACATCAAAAGGCCTATTACAAGGATGCTTTACATCCCCCACACTATTCAAAATATACCTCGAATAAACATTAAAAAAATGGAAGCAAAATGTAGTGGAATGGGAGTCCCAATACGAGAAGATTACTTCTATATTCTAAGTTTCGCAGACGACCAAGTAATCATAGCGCAAGATAAGGAAGACCTCAGTTATATGGTAAGAAAACTGAAAGAAGAATACACTAAAGCAGTATTAGCAATAAACTTTGATAAAACGGTATATCTAACAAGGAGGGAAACGTGGAGAATCTAGAAGTCGATAACGAAACAATAATTAAAGGAACCGATAGATTTAAATATTTAGGAACCATCTTTTTAAAAAACGCAGCATCAGAAGAAGAGATTAAAGCTAGATTAGGACAAACGCGGACATGCATAAGACAATTAAATTCGATCCTATGGGACAAGCACATTACAAAGAGAAATAAAACACGCATATACAAATCAATAATATAAAGCATAATGACATACGGGTCAGAAACATGGACGATCAACAAAAGAAATAAATCTAAAATTAACGCGGTAGAGATGGAGTATTGGAGAAGATGTTGTACAGTGACACGTATGGAGAGAATAACAAATGAAGAAATAAGAAGCAGAATGAATATCAAAGAGAATGCAATAAACACCATTGAAGAAAAACTATTAAAATGGTATGGACACATAAGACGGAGCGAAGATAATAGGTGGATAAAGAAAATAACGGAGTGGAGCCCTAGAGGGAGAAGAAAAAGAGGAAGACCCAGACGATCGTGGAGAGACGATGTGGACGAGGCTATGGAGGACAGGGGTCTAACAGATGGAGACTGGGAAGATAGAAACGGTTGGAATCAAAGGCTGAGAGAAGGAAAACAGCGTCAGCTGTAGAAAATCCTTGATATATTTATATATAATCGTGTAACATTTAGGCTGAAAAGTTTTGGGTCTGACACATAGATCTCAGCCTTTTCAAAAAATCTGTATTAGGAAGTACCAACCTTCAAACAATACGTGTCAAAATGTCATGACCTTTCGACGATTAGTTTACAAGTTACAGTGGTTTTAGTGACGCTACTTTTGTTATTTTCAAAACGGTGGAGAAAACCGAATTTCGTGTATTGATTAAACACTGTTTTTTGATGGAAAAAAATACCGTTTAAGCAAAGCAATGGCTTGACAAGTGTTACGGGGATTCTGACCCTGGAAAATCACTCATCATTTATTGGTATGCAGAATTTAAATGCGGTCGTACAGATAAATGATGCTGAACGCTCTGGACACCCGAATGAAGTGGTCATACTGGAAGAAAAATCCACAAAATTGTTTTGGATGACCGTAAAGTGAAATTGCGTGTGATAGCTGACACCTTAAAAATATCAAAAGAACGTGTTGGTCATATTTTTGCTTTGACTTGAGACCACATGAGTTCACAAGAGTGAGTGGCACTGGTAATTCTTATATTAATAATATCATTAGTAACGTTCCGGGTGTGGTATCTTATCAAACTGTTATTACAGATATCTCTGATCACTATGGTCAAAAAATAGCATTTAATCTATCTCATGACAAACCTAAGGATATATTTGTTAAGAGACGATTTTTCACCAGTTGTAATATTCTTAATTTTCAAAACCTGTTATCTACTGAGAATTGGGATGATATATTTTATCAAGAATATCCAAACGTGCAGTATGATATATTTAAAAATATCTTCACTCATCACTTTACCATTGCTTTTCCAGTTTGCTCGTCGAGAATAAAAAGTACCCCTACTTGGGTCAATACTGAAATTAAGAACTATGCAAATAGGATTAAGGATTTGTATATCTTTTATAAACAAACTAATAGTCAAAATATTTTGAATCAGTATAAAGAAGAGAAGAGAAAATATAAACAATTTATATTTGATTTTAAATGTAGTTTAAATGATAACATAATAGCAAATGCGAAAAACAAAAATAGGGCAATGTGGAAAATTCTTAACAAAGAATGTAATAAAAATACCAAAAAAAGATTAAACTCTGCTGATAATTCATTGATTGAAGATCCAATAAATATATTAAATACCTTTAAAGATCAATTTAATCTATCAAGTGATATTCACTACAATGCAAACAACTATGACTCTGAAGTTCCCAGGAACCCTCATTCACTGTTTTTTGAGCCTGTGGATGAAAATGAGTTATTCAGAATCATAATGGCTCTGCCTAATAAATACTCCAGTGGAATGGATGAAATTCCTATATTTCTATTAAAACACATTGCTTACTACATTAGTAAACCATTAACATTTATAATAAAAAACTGCTTTTCATTGGGAACTTTCCCAGATTCTCTTAAAATGGCGAAAGTAGTGCCCATTTTTAAAAAGGGTGATATTCATGATCCGGCAAACTATAGGCCAGTGTCTCTTTTGTCGGCGGTGTAAAAGGTGTTTGAGAGATCAATTTACACCAGACTCTTGCCCTTTCTTTTACAGTGCAATATTCTTTCACCAAATCAATTTGGCTATTTACCAGGAAAATCCACGGAGATGGCTATTTATCAAGCCCTCACAGAAATCATTATGAAACTTGACAGAAATGAGAAAGTGGCTGGCCTGTACTTTGATCTCTCAAAGGCTTTTGATACCATAAATTTCTCACTGCTATTCATTAAGCTTGAGAGATATGGGGTGAGGGGAGTGGCTCTGGGGCTTCTGGAGTTATATTTACAAAACCGATCCCAGTCAGTGAACGTTAGGATTAACCTCCGGGACTATTTCTCGGACCCTAACAGCATGTGTAGGGGTGTACCACAAGTATCGATACTAGGTCCATTGCTTTTCTTGTTATATGTGAACGATTTACCGGACTATGTGCTGCGGCAGCAGGATGTGGATGAAGATGATGGGGATGGAATGGCTTGTTAATTTGTTGATGACACATCGGTCATTTTGTCAAGCTCTTCTATCGCCAGCCTGTCAGTGATCTGTTCTCGTATAGTGGCAAGAATGGCCGAGTGGTGTGAAAAGAATTACCTTTGTCTTAATGGGAATAAAAACGGGCCTTATATTATTTAATAAAAATAAAATACCTACACAATCATTATATGTACGGCATGAACTAAAGTCAATACCCAATATAGAGACGATAACATTTTTGGAGGTTAATATTGACTCAAGTATTTGTTGGGAAATACATGCAGTGAAACTTCGGTCTAAGCTCAATAGTACGTGTGCTCTTATTAGAAGACTTAGATATATTATATAATCAAATAGCATACAACTTTTTCTATTTTGCTTATGTTCAATCCCAATTAAACTATGAGATTTCTTTCTGGGGATCTTCAAGATTTGCTAGGGATATCTCTAGGGCTCAAAAGAGAATTGTGAGATGCATGCGTCATTTACATCCTCTAAGGTCGTGTCGACCATACTTTATTGAAATGGGGTTACTTACGGTCCCGGGTCTCTACTTCATGGCTTTGGTCACCTTTGTTAAGAAGAATCCATCATCTTGACAAATAGGAATGAATATGCTCCAGATATGGCAATCACGACTAGAGGTAGAAACGAATTACGAGCGCCTTACCATGCTACTTCTTTCTTTGAAAAAGGGCCATATTTTAAATGCATAAAGGCATATCGGCTTCTCCCATTGGAGATCAGGAACATTGAGGGGATTGAGAGGTTCAAAAGGGAAGCAAAAAGGTTTGCTCTCTCAGAATGTTTCTATTCTTTTGATTTTGATCAATAATTTTAGTTATCAATAGTTGTAAGATTTTGTCCTCTGTACGGTGTCTTATATTTTGTTGGCTGTATGCATATATTCTACTTTTTTGTGACGTTGTTTTGTTACGTTATGTAATCTTGTTGGCAATAAAGGAATGAATAAATAAATAAATAAATATATTGCATGAACATTTGGGTATGAGAAAGCTCGAATGGGTATCGCGTTTGCTCACAGTGGACCAAAAACAACGTGTTGATGATTCTGAGCGCTGTTTGGACCTGTTTAAGCGCAATAAAAAGATTTTTTTATGCGATATGTGACAATAAATGAAATATGGATCCTCCATTACACGCCGGAATCAAATCGGCAGTCAGCTGAGTGGACAGCCGCCAGTGAAAGCCTCCCGAAGCGACCAAAGACACAACAGTCGGCTGGGAAGGTTTTGGCATTTGTGCTTTTGGATGCGCATGGAATAATTTTCATCTACTATGCTGAGAAGGGAAAAACCATCAATAGCGAATATTATGTAAAGTTATTGGTGCGTTTGAAGGCAGGCCCTAAATGAACAAGAAAAAAGTGCTCTTTCATCAAGACATCAAGGCAAAGACAAACCCTTCTACAAGAAAGGTGCAGAAATATTAGAAAAGCGTTGGACTGATTGTATCGCTCTTGAAGGAGACTATGTTGATGAATAAAGATGAATTTTGCAAAAAAAAATGTGTTTTAAGTAGCTAAACCAAAAACTTTTCAGCCTACGTGTTTTCTTGAAGGTTCAAACTATGAAAAAATCGATTTCTTGAGAATTCTGGAGAAGGAAGATCCCTTAAGGAACGATCTGAGTAAAAAAGCTGTACTTATGTTTTATTGATACATATTTAGTAATTTTATCATCGATTTACTAACTGATGATGTTCTAATAAACTAATTTTTGAAATATTTTTAGGTACGAATGGATTCTGCTAGTGTGGCTAAGTGGTCTTCTACTTTTTGAACTGACTAATCCGAGTGATAAAAGTGGACTAGGGTGGATTAAAATTTCAGTGTTACTTTTTAGTATATTTGGAGTGGGCGTGCATTTAATGGGGTTCCTTTTCATAGAGAAGAAGTTTTGGCCTACTTTGATGTACTGCAGGAATCAATTATTTGCTTTAAGTTTTTTGTTAGCGTGTGTACAGATCTTGGACTTTTTGTCGTTTCATCATTTGTTTGGGCCATGGGCTATTATAATTGGTTAGTAGAAATATCTATATATAGGGTGTCCCAAAATTCACGCAAGAAGTAACTTTGATAGAAAACACGGGTTTTTAATTAAAAATTGTAATTTTTTTATTGATTCATAGAGTATACAGTATAGGGTTATGTATGGAATAACATATCGGGTAAATGGCCTCCACGGCTTTGCTGGCACATACGCACTCTTTTGTCGAAATTTTCCATGACCGTTTTGCATAAATGTGGCTGAATTTCGTTTCCTACAGCGCTTAATTTCCTCCTTCAAGTCGTGAGTGGTCGTGGGCTTGTTAGCATAAACCTTAGACTTTAAAAACCCCAAAGAAAAAAGTCCAACGGCGTTAAATCGCATGATCTGGGCGGCCAATTCTGATCACCAAAACGGGATATTACACGACCAGGAAATGACTCATGCAGTAATTGAAATTGTTTCTCGAGCTGTATGGCATGTCGCACCGCCTTGTTGAAACCACATGTCGTCCACAGGCGTATCTTTCAATTTAGGCACAAAAAAACTGGATTATCTTATCGCGATAACGATCACCATTAACTGTTATTGCCTGGCCAACCGCATTTACGAAGAAGAATGGTCCGATGATGCCTACAACCCAAAATCCGCACCAAACAGTTGTGGATGCATTTGTTTCGCAACTGTCACGTGTGGATTATCTGAACCCCAAATGCGACAATTTTGTCGATTAACGAAGCTATCAATATGGAAATGAGCCTCATCGCTGAAGATGATTTTCTTCGAAAAATCAGAATCCACTTTTTGTTGTTCCATAATCCATTCAACGAACTCTCTTCGTTGTGCGTGGTCAGTAGGCTTCAGTTCTTGCGTCAATTGAACTTCGTAAGCATGAAGATGCAAATCTTTCGTGGAGAGCTTCTCGAAATGTCCAATTCTTGACCACGGTGCCGAATTGATGTTGCTGGAGTCACAGCAACACTCTCACGAACTGCTTCAAGTTTGTGTCGAACGACTTGTTGAAGGACGGCCAGAGCGTTTGAGATCACTAATTGATCCAGTCTCCCTGAATTTTTCAATTAATCTCTTCACAGTTGATGGTGGATGCCCAGATCCCACCAGCATCGCCCGGTGTGATACCATCGCATCGGCTTAGGCTGCGTGAAGTTGCTTAACGTTTCGTGGCTGTGCCGATGTCCCGGACTGTGGGACCAAATAGCATGATGAGGCACCTGGAGACAAAAAATTCCGGAGGTAAAATAGCCCCCTGTTCGGATGTCCGGGTGGGGGCTGGTTCAGGGGCGTCGACATGCAGAGATCAGAATTTCAAAATGGATTTTTGCAACATACGAGGTTTAAACACGAACATAAATTCAGGGCACCAACACCTGCAATCAAATAAACCTCATGTACTCGCTCTCTGTGAAACTAAGGTCAGTTCATCGACCAGCACAGTAAACTATCTTTATCCTGGGTACGACTTCTATTCCTGATTTAGGCATAACTTTGGAATCTGTCTTTGTGTCAGAAGCGACCTCTCTTGCCAACGAGAAGAGGCTCTGGAGCCCCCCAAACTTTGATGTTATGTGGTTAAAAATAACGACTCAACCAACCACAAGGTTCATCTGTATCCTCTATCGACCACCAAGTGATACTAACTTTAGAACACTTTTTCGCTTCCCTTGCAGACACCATCGATCATTTAGAAATTAACTATCCAAATGCCGAAATTGCCATCCTGGGCGACTTTAATGTCCACAACATCAACTGGCTTAAATATTCAAATACTACCAACGAACAAGATCGTGAAGCCGAATCATTTTCACTCAGTTGTGGCTTATCTCAGCTTATTGACGAACCAACACGGATCCCTGATCGAGACGGAGAGTTTGCCAGTCTTCTTGATCTCTTTTTAAACCACCAATCCGGAGATTTACACAGTCAGCGTAAATCCGCCGTTAGGTTCTTCCGACCATAAACTACTTTCGACATCGAGTATTCTACCAATCAATGAGCGAGGAGCCTAAACCGCGCAAGAATTGGCACTACTACAATGGGAAGACTTCATGGAATATTTTCGAACTTTCCCTTGGTTAGACGTTTGTTTTCGATCCGACGACCCATCTAACTGCGCCAGGGAGGTTTTCGATGTTATTTTGGCCGGTATGGAGGCTTACATCCCTTTTTCGAAGAAATGCCCTTCCAACGGCAAGCCTTGGTTTGTCCGAAAATGCAAAGAAGCTATTGCTTCTAAACATCTTGCATACCGACAATGGCGTGAAAATCCTAACACCATAAATCGTAACACCTTTGTTCGCGCCAGGAACAGATACAAAGGAATTATCGACGAAACCAAGGAGGTACACAATCAACGGATTCGAAACAAACTTCTCGCCTGTCCCGGAAATTCAAGGTCCTTTTGGTCGGTCGCTAAGACAGTTAGTCGAAATTTCACCAAATCCACCATACCACTCACACGGCCAGATAAATCTATTGCAACGACACCTGTTGAGAAAGCGAACTTGTTGGCTGAACTCTTTGCTTCACATTCTACTGTCGATTTCCAAGGAAAAACACCACCTACTATTCCCATAGTGTAGTCAAGGATGCCCGATGTTGTCTTCAGGCAGCGTATCATAAAGCGTATTCTAATGAAGCTAAACACCAAAAAGGCTTCTGGCGCTGACGGAATACCTGCCATAGTTCTTAAAATCTGTGCGAGGGAACTAATACCAGTTTTCTATAGACTTTTCAACCTATCGTACAGAAAGGGAATATTTCCTTCCTGCTGGAAATGTGCTACAGTTCAGCCGATACCTAAAAAAGGCAAGAAGACCTTGCCAAATAACTACCGACCAATCGCACTGCTTTCAATAATATCGAAAGTCATGGAAAAGGCTATAAATCAGCATCTTCTAAAATATCTTGAAGGATTCAACATTATTAGCGATCACCAATATGGCTTCGTAAAAATAGATCAACAGGAGATCTTCTGACTTATGTAACACATGTTTGGAACAATGCAATTGAACACTTTGGAGATTCTCGAGCGGTTGCTCTTGACATATCCAAGGCATTCGACCCTGTTTGGCACGATGGACTGTTGGCTAAGCTACGTTCTTATGATATGTCGGAAAAGTTCTGTTTGTGACTCTCATGTTTCCTCAGAGAGCGTTCTTTACGAGTGGCAGTCGACGGATTTCTTTCTAACACCTTCACTATCAACGCCGGTGTACCCCAAGGCTCCATACTGTCTCCTACTCTCTTTCTCATTTACAATAACGATCTGCTGGAAAAGACCGAGAATCCACTCTACAGCTTTGCAGATGACAGTACACTTATCTCTTCATTCACTTTGAACGCTCGGACATCGGCTACTCAGACGAATATCCGCAGACAGCAGGAAGTCATTCAACTTAACAAACCTGGAAGAAATTCTATCTTGGGGTGACAGTAACCAAGTAGAATTTAACGCTACAAAAACCCAGGCGGCAGTTTTTTTTCTAAAAAAGTTAACGTTGCTGAACCCGACATAGTTATGTCGGGGCACTCCATTCCTCTAACATCGTCACTCAATTTGTTGGGCGTTAATTTGGGAAAAAATATGTTCTGGCATGAACATGTTGCAGGCATAGCAAGGAGAGCTTCTCAAAAGTTGGGAATATTATTTCGAACCAAAAAGCTTTACACTCCACAACAACTGTTAATTCTTTACAAAGCTCAGGTTCGACCAACTATGGAATACTGCTCCCATGTTGGAGCTCCGCTCCCAAACATACACTGTATTTGTTGGATTCTATTCAGAGAAGAGCTGTTCGTCTGATTGGAGACCCGGAACTGACCATCGGCCTTGATTCGCTGGAACATCGAAGAACGGTTGGCGACTTGAGCCTATTCTACAAGTACTTTCATGGAAAGTGTTCGAAGGGTATGGCCCGCTTAATTCCTCCCAGAGCGGTGCATGTTAGAAGTACACGTCGCGCTGATTCTTCACATCCGCATGAGGTTCAGCTTGTTACTCCTCGTACAACGCTTTTCAAGCAGTCTTTTATGGACTAATTTGCCCAGGACTGTGTTTCCCACCGAGTACAATCTACAGCGATTCAAGAACAACGTGAATCGCTTTCTCCGCACACGTGTCGCTCCTGTAGCGCCTTAGGGACTTCCCTGTAGCACGTGTGCTAGACCCATAAAAAAAAAAGAAAAAAAAAAATAAATCACTATTCTGACCATATTTTGTACGAAAATTCCGAACTGTAGCTGCCAAACTTTCATTATTTTAAAATATTGCTCAACAATGAAAACACGTTGTTCTTTCGTGTAGCGCTCCATTTTTAATAACCCTGAACTGTCAGCTGTTACGCTGTGTTTTTTTGTTTTGTTGGCAACACTTTACCATACAAATGATGCCAAATTCAAATGTTGCGTGAATTTTGGGACACCCTTTGTTACTGTAATAGTTGCGAAAGCTTAAAGCAGTCGTCCATTTGTCGTCTTTATATAAAAACGCTAAAGACGTAATTTTTTTTCACTACAGAATTTTTTTATCATTTATTTTTTAGGTAATTTAATGAAGGATCTAGCGAGATTTTTGGCTGTACTGGCAATTTTTGTGTTCGGATTTTCTATGCAGTTCGTGGCGCTTAATCAACCATTTAAAAATGGTCAAAAACCTGATAGATCAAGAGACGTTTTCAAAGATGGTGAGTATATACATTTTATTGATTTTTTTTTTAAATATAAGAAGTATCATTTTATATAATTATCCTTCTGGTTCAATGATTTTTCCTAACTTAAAATAATCCTATACATATATAAATTTTTATAAACTTTTGACACAAATCTAGAAGTTGGTTATGGTTACGAAAACCTAAATGATGACGCACAATGGCTAGACGAATCTTCTGACCTAAATTATGCTCCCCATTCCAGGGCTGCACTCAGGAAGAAAAGACCACCACTAGAACTGGATGGCAGTAAGATGTTGTAGTTTTGTGTAACAATGTTTTGTCGTTTTAGCGAAATATGGCCTTTGTGTGGATGTCCCAATAAGCTGTCAGCGTATAGAAACAATTGTGTCCTTATTGTCCTATGTGTTTTGTCGTCCATATAAATGTGTTTTATATATGTTCATTATTACAAATATGTTTTATTTATTCGATATTATTAATGGTTTTATGTATGTATGTTTATTTTTTACATTAATATAAAGTAAACCATATATTTTAAATAACTTAAAAAAAAATTGGTTCTATAAATCGTTATAGACGTTATTGTTATCTGGTTAGAAGCTATTTGTCAAAGTTTAATTATAAAAGTTCTTTTACATTAACGAGATCTATAATGATTAAAATATTTAGTATTTTACTATATTAGTCTCCCGCTACTGGAAAACATTCTGTTGCTATTTACATACACATACATAAGCGATCCTCTTCTACCTTACGGTGTTGAGGTGTCGCGGCAGAAGTTTTTCCACACGCGACGATCTGTAGCCATCCTCTTTGCATGTTTCAACTCGATCCCTCTTCTTTGAAGTGTTTTGAATACTTCACCGTGTCAACTATTTTTGGGCCGGCCTCTTTTTCTCCTCTTATCCACTCCAGTCTTCCAAATAACTTTACCCTTTCTATTGTCTCTCATTCGAACCATACAGTGACTCACAGCTTAAATGATGCAGTCGCTATAAGAAAAGACTAACTGGTCTCAGTACCTCTTTATTTATTTGGAAAAAACAACTTATTGAAATTAAATTAGTAAAAGGTCTTCTAAAAAAGTATGAATTACTTTTTGTCTTAAATATGCGATTTTAACGTCACAGCTTAAACGATGAAACAAACCGTAGAATTTGAAATAAGCCTGCTAATATTTGGTCGGGCCTCCCTCATTATCAATAACGGGTTGTAATCTTTTGGACATTGATTCAACTAACTTTCTAGTATACTCTGGGGAAATAGTGTTCCATGCTTCAGTAATTTTTACTTTTAATTCAGTTTTATTTGATATTGGGGCACTATTTACTTTATTTTTTTAATGTCAGCCACAAATTTTCAATTACATTTAAGTCTGGTGACTGGTCTGCTGTTTTAATAACATTTGGACAGTTATAAAGCAACCAACTGCGGACTCGAAATGACGTGTGCTTTGGATCATTGTCGTGATAGAACCGATAATTGTTTTCAATATCTAATTTTTGGGCACTAGCGACGAGATGCTGCTTTAGTATATCCAAGTAGACATATTGGTTCATATTCCCTTAGACGAAATGCATGTTACCTACTCCTGCAGATCACATACAGCCCCATAGCATCACTCCACCTCCACCGTGCTTTACCGTAGCTTTCATATTTTTCAATTTTAATTCTTCGTTAGGCTTTCTCCATACTGATTTTTTTCCATCGGACCCAAATAAGTTTTATTTTGGTCTCATCAGCAAATATTACTGAATTCCAGAAGTTCAAGTCTTTATTGATATGCTCTCTGGCAAATTCTAATCTCACGCCTCTATTTCTTTGGCTAATGAAAGGCTTATTTCTAGCAGTTCGACCATGTAAATTATTATTTCGCAAGATCCGTCGAACTGTTTCGGGGTTACACCTTTTTTCCAAACTGTCTTTCCACCTCGGCGCACAACTTTGGCGCACTGTTTTTGGATTATTTGATACCTCTCTTATAATCCATCTTTTTTCACGTTCACTGAAGATCTTATTTGGAGCCAATCTTATTTTCGACTCTATTTTCATTCCGGTAACGTTCAATGATATGCTGAACAGTTGACGGACATTTATTTACCATTTTAGCTATGTCTCTTTGGTTGTATCCATTCCTGTAATGAGTAATAATTAAATTTCTCTCAGAAATTGTAGTTCGACGACCCCACTCTTAAACAATTTCGTTTTATTGAATGAAAAAAAATGTCAAACTAAACAAAAAACAATTGCACTAAGAAATCAAAGCAACGCCGCCTTCGTAAATTTCAAAATGCAATAAGTTTTGACCCCTGTTGTTATTTTGCATCATTTAAGTTGTGACGTTAAAATTGCATATGATTTGATTAATTATTTATTGTTAATTAAGTAAGGCATATTTAAGACAAAAAGTAATTCAAACTTTTTTTAGAAGACTCTTTACTAATTTAATTTCAATAAGTTTTTTTTTCCAAATAAATAAAGAGGCACTGAGATCACTTAGTCTTTTCTTATAGCGACTACATCATTTAAGCTGTGACTCACTGTATGTCCGAACCACATTAACTGACGTTTTTCTATTATTGACAGCACAGAATTTACTTTAAATCGGTCACTCACTACACTATTGTTAATATGATCTCTTCTGGTTATACCCCCCCCCCCCCCGTTGTTCTAAGGTATCGTATTTCACAAGCCCGAATTCTGCTCTTATCTCTGCTGCTCAGAGCCCATGTTTCACATCCAAATATTAGTGTAGGTATATACACACTGTTAAATATTTTAGCTTTGGTGGCAATAATTATTTCCTTTTTCCTTATGAAAGTCGTACTTAGTGCATAACAGAGTTCAGTGGCGTTTGTTATGCGGTTGTTAATTTCTGATTCCAGATTTCCTCTTGAATTCAGTACTGAGCCCAAGTATTTGAAATCTTTGACTTGTTTCACTGTATCGCCATCCAGAGTTGTGTGCCTTTGCTCCTCTGTTTTACTTATTAGCATTACTTTTGTTTTATCTGTATTAATACTCATGTTGTTACTCGTTAATACCCGTTTCATATCAGCAGATTCTTTTCTAGATTCTCCATATTATTTGCAACAATTACTAGGTCATCAGCATATAACATTTCAGACACGTACACTTGTTGGAGCTTGTAGACACTTAATATTGCCCCCTTTAATTCTTGGCCACATTTTTTTGTACATAGCATCCAGTAGGATAATGAACAGCCGTGGGCTTAATACTCCTCCCTGTCGCACACCTGCGGTTGTGACAAATTCCTTTGAACTAATATTATTTGTTCTTATTATGTTCCTAGTAACGGTGTAAACACTTCTTACAGCTCTTAGAAGTATTTTGTCAACTCCTCGATCTTTCAATATCTGCCATATTTTCTCCCTGGGTACGCAATCAAAAGCTTTATTCAAGTCGATAAAACACAGGTACAACTTGCTATTGTGGGTCAACATTTTTTCAACCAATTGTCTTAAACTGAATATGAGATCTCTCTGGCCTAAAATCGCATTGATTATCATCTATAGTATCTTCTACCCGTCTTCTTAATCGTTTTTCTAATATTATTTCGTATATTTTGCTACCAACACTCAATATTGAAATTCCTCTATAATTTCGACATTTTCTTACATTACCCTTTTTGAATATTGGGAAAATTATGGCTATTGTCCAATCTCGCGGAATAGTCCAAGGTTTCCAAGCTGTATAATAATTTGTAGCTATTTATATCATTGAAACTATTAAACATTTATTATAGGGGTAGTGAAAATAATGGTGAAGATCGTAAATACTTACATGCATAATAACCTAAAGTAACCTACTGACGCATCATCAAACTTTGACAAACAGTATATATATAATATTTAATATAGTTGCTCATTGTTCTTCTTTAAAGCTTAAATGTTCTGTGTGTTGGTCACGTTAATTCGGTCACTGACTTACTTATCTCTAAATGTTCTTAGTGATCATGAATCCACTCGTGGCCTTTGAACTCCTGTTTTTCGCAGTATTCGGACAAACTACCTACGATGAATTGACAATTAAACCACCAAGAGGGAGTAGCACGCCACCATATAGACCGTTATGGACGGACAATTTGTTCAAAGTAGTTTTTGGAATTTACATGTTAGTGTCAGTAGTAGTGCTGATCAATTTGTTGATCGCCATGATGTCTGATACGTACCAGCGTATACAGGTAATTTTGGTCAGCGACTTCCCGACCAACTGACTGGTAACGTTGCTAAGTGCGGATCTTATGCGCAAATCTCAGTCCTGAAAAAGATGTGTCTAATCTATTCTTGCCTAAAAAATATAGGAGGTCGAAGATAACACAGGCCAACATTTTTCAAACCTTGAGACCAAAATATACTTTTTCGAAGGTTTTTGGTGCACTGAATCCAAAATTGCTCCATCATATCAAGTTTTTGAGATTTCCTAACCTAAAAATGCAAAAAACACGATTTTTTACTATATTCGGGATTATATTACACTGTGAATTAATTTTTCTCCACAAAAGTCGTTGCGGCATCTGAAAGTACTATTCTTCCCTTTTTAAAATACATCTGTATTTTTCAGATATTTTATTTCTGTTCTTGGTACAAACATACCAAAAAGAAAGTTGATTCGGCAGGCAAGAGTAGCGTAATTATATGATTTTTAGGACACTCAATCTGAATTTGTTGTTGGTTTAAACCCATCGAGTCATGGTTTGTCCCTAACCTTAAGAAATTCTAAATGGCGGATCCGATATGACGGGTTGGAATTCTGAAAAGTCCAAATTACTATCGAGAAAAATTTTTCGAACGAAAATTGTGTATTTTTACTAGAGAAACATGATACCATCTTAAAAAATATGTGTTCCTATTTAAAAAATCAAAGTTGACCTTGAAATGACCTTCAAAATAATCTTCCAAGGTTCAACTTTTGTCTGAAACCTTTTTTACTAAAAGTTGAAATAAAAAAAAAAGAAGCGTGGTACAATAAAATGGGGCACAAATAAACAAAGTTGCTATTAAAAAGGTGATTTCTCTGAGAAGAAATAAGATATCTGAAAAATTCAAATGCTTTTTGATGAGGAAGAGTAGTACTTTCATATGCCGCAACGTGTTTTGTGGAGAAAAATTAATTCGTGTTGTAATATAATCCTGAATATAGCGAATAACCGTATTTTTTTTTCGTTTTTAGTTTAGGATACATCCTGATGTGATGGAGCAATTCGGATTGAGCGCACCAAAAATCTTTGGGAAAGTATACTCTGATCTCAGGGTTTGGATTTTCGTCCAATTTTGTCAGCCTGTGTAAATAGCGGGTAGCTACCACAGTGCAATTATCTTATAATCTTCGAACTATTAATGCAAAAATAAACTTATTTCTTATTTTATATCTTTGTGGGTTATTAAATAGATACATTTTGGAGATGTACAATATCCAGACTATGCAAGAATCCCGAAGAAGACTATTGTGGTTGAAAATTTGTAATTAACTTTCCTTGGTTTATTAGTCTATTGGTTGGGTTGTCGTTGATTTATCGTATATTTTCGATTCCAGTCCAAAAGAACCCGGTCAGCGCTTTTGATCTACTGTTTTTTCGCTGTGTTCGGCCAGACCTCGACTGACCATCTCAAAATTGACAACTATAACAGAAACACGAACCACAATAACCAGCCCCTGTGGACTGAGGTGCTGTTCAAAATCGTATTCGGTGTGTACATGCTGGTATCAGTGGTTGTGCTAATCAACTTGCTTATTGCCATGATGACTGATACGTATCAGCGCATCCAGGTAACAAGAGGTGGCAGAATACGCGTCGTTGTGTTAGCTAGATTGCTGCTGCTTAGGTACGGCGGCACAGGATTCACACAAACACTTACATTAACATACATTTATCATTCACTAAACCATAAACTTAACAGTTAAGTAGATGTTAAAACTATCAGAACATTTATACATTTTTAAACTTCTTGGGTCAGCTTACGAAACCATTTTTTAGAGAAATAATAACAGTACATGGGATCATTCCAATAAATTTAACACTCAACAAGGTTTAGAATACCATGAATTTATTACAAGCTACACTAGAGATTCAATACTACCACATTATTCTGACACTTCTATTTTAAAGTGGTTCTTACCTCAAAGGGAATTATATTAACATACTGCACTGACTTAGCCGTTACTTGATGGAGATCCATAATAATTAGGAATAAAAATTTAAACAAATGTTTACGATCACCACTTATGTTTATTATTGCTGACAATTGTTTCGACACACTGTGTCTTCTTCTGGAGCATGATGTAAATTCCATAATGAACATAAGATCGCTAACCAAATAAAAAACAAAAGTAATGAACATAACATGAGAGCAGATAAAGGAAAAACTGTAATAGCTATAAAGAAACAAATTTACATTTAAAAAAAATAGATTTCCTAAAACCAGACGTATTCAAATCCATCAACTTTGATCCAACAATAACTTTCCAAAAATTAATTAAAGATGTGCTAAAAGACATAAGCATTTTTACAGAGAATTCAGACTTATCTCCAAGAACCCTCAAGCTCCAAAACTATATTCTCTTATTAAATTACATAAAAATAACTCACCAATTCGTCCGGTAGTTTCATAACACATGGGCTGAAAAGTCCCGGGCCTAACACATAGATGGCGCTAGTTTTATTGCAGTCACCTTTTCTTCAGTTAATACTAACCTTCAAAAGACAGCTGTTAAAATTTCATGATATTCTATTCATTAGTTTGTGAGTTATTGTGCTAAGAGTGACGCTACTTTTGTTATTTTCAAAACAATGGATCAAAAACAATTTCGTGTTTTAATTTTACACTGCTTCTTGATGGGAAAAAATACCGTTCAAGCGAAGCAATGGCTTGAAAAGTGTTATGGGGACTCCGCTCCATCAGAAACAACAATAAAACGTTGGTTTGCTGACTTCAAACGTGGTCGTAGAGACACCGATGATGCAGAACGCAGTGGACGTCCAAATGAGGCGGTAACACCAGAAAACATCAAAAAAATCCATAAAATCGTTTTGAATGATCGAAAAGTGAAGTTGCGTGAGTTAGCTGACATCGTAAAGATATCAAAAGAACGTGTTGGCTTTATATTGCATGAGCATTTGACTATGAGAAAGCTCTGTTCAAAGTGGGTGCCGCGTTTGCTCACTGTTGATCAAAAACAAGAACGTGTTGATGATTCTGAGCAGTGTTTGGCCATGTTTAAACGTAACAAACCGGAATTTTTGCGTCGATATGTGACAATGAATGAAACATGGATCCATCACTTCACTCCGGAATCAAAACGATCGTCATCTGAGTGGACAGCAACTGGTGAACCTCGTCCAAAGCGCCCGAAAGCACAACAATCGGCTGGAAAGGTTATGGCCTCGGTATTTTGGGATGTGCGTGGTGTAATATTCATCGACTATCTCGAGAAAGGAAATACCATCAACAGTGAATATTATATAGCGTTATTGGAGCGTTTGAAGGCCGAAATTGCAAAGAAACGACCGCATATGGCAAAGAAAAAAATTTTGTTTCATCAAGACAACGCACCGTGTCACAAGTCAATCAAAACAATGGCAAAACTACATGAATTGAACTTCGAATTGCTCCCCACATCCACCGTATTCGCCAGATTTGGCTCCCAGCGACTACTGGCTGTTCGCAGACCTGAAAAAAATACTCGCCGGTAAGAAATTTCGCACGAATGAAGAGGTTATCGCTGAAACTGAGGCCTATTTTGAGACAAAATATAAATCGTTCTACAAAAGTGGTATTGAAATGTTAGAGCGGCGCTGGAATGATTGCGTTGCTCTTGATGGAGATTACGTTGATGAATAAAGCTAATTTTGAACCAAAAAAAACCGTGTTTTCTTTGTTAGGCCCGGGACTTTTCAGCCCATGTGTTACATAACAGCGCCAGCTTTTTCTTTATCAAATAAATTGGTTGAGGTTTTGACAAAATATTGTAAATTCACACCTAAATATAGTATTAAAAATAGTAATGAATTGATAGCAAAAATTAATCCGTTAATTATACCAAGTAACTCCAGATTTATATCGTTTGATGTACAAAATCTTTTTCCTAGTATACCACCATCAGACGCTATAAATTTGGTCCAAAGATTACTCAATAAAAATAATGTTAACCCAATAATTAAACAAGAAATATTAGATATCTTAACATTGTGCTTAGATCAGAATTATTTTGAATTTAACGATAACATTTACGTAAGTAAGAAAGGTTTAATAATGGGAAACCCTCTTAGTCCAATTTTATCTGAAATTTTCATGGACCATTTAGAAGAACAAATCAGTAATTCTCATCTTTTAAAAAATTTCTTTTATCGGTACCGGTATGTAGATGATATATTGACTTGCTTTACAGGCACAGATCGACAATTAAAACTTTTTCTAGATTTTATTAACCAACTTCATAATAATATTACTTTTACAACAGAAATTGAAACAAATAAATCGATTAATTTCCTAGATTTAAAAATATCAAACAAAATGAATAAACACCATTTTGAAATCTTCCATAAACCAACATACTTAGATATAACTAATACACGCTAATTCTAACCACCCATTCACAAATCAAATCTCGGCTTATAATAGTTTCATCCCATAGACTAATAAATACACCATTAACGGAAAAAAATTTTCAGAAAGAATTACATATTATAAAACAAATTAGTATAAACAATGGATATAGTAGCGATTTCGTAGATAATATTTTAATGAAAAAACAATTTAAAAGAACAATAGGACTGGTGTACCCGTACAAACAACTAAACAAAGAAAAATTTCATACACTCACCTATACTGGAAAACTAACTAATAAAATTCAAAATTTTTTTCCATAGAAATCATGTAAATATCGCTTTCCGTACAAATAACACATTATCTCGAAATATTAAAAATAATAAAAGCAAAACAAAAAAAGAAAATAAATCGGGGGTTTACGAATTATTCTGTGGCAGTTGCAATAAAACGTATATAGGACAAACAGGCAGACCTTTTTATAAAAGAATAAACGAACATAAACATAGCTTTAGAATGAAAAATAACAAATCTCATTGCGCCAAACATTTAACAGAGGAAAATCATACATTCAATGAAGATTTCAAAATTTTGCATAACGGAAAGAAAGGAAAATTACTGGATTGTTTAGAACAGGTAGAAATTAATCAGAAAAAATCCTCAGGTCTATTACTCAACAATCAATTAGATGGGGGAGGGTCTCCTTTATTGAACTTTTTCTAGGTATAAAGGTAAATATTGGTAATGAATTTAGTACTTGTAATTAGGTAAACTATGTATTCTGAAACATACTTTGTTAGTTAATTTACATCGTGCTCCAGAAGAAGACATAGTGTGTCGAAACAATTGTCAGCAATACTAAACATAAGTGGTGATCATAAACATTTGTTTTAAATTTTTATTCCTAGTTATTGTATTAACAATTAAATTAACATAACTCTCATTGACACTGTAGTAAATCGAAACCCTTGGAGCAACACGAACTGAAAACTGAAAAAATTTAAACAGTACTTCTCTTGCAAACATATAATTCTAAAACGAGTATTAAATTTGACTTTATTGTCCTAAATAAGAACTTAATAAACATATTTAAAGCCAATGACATGACAGGTACTTTAATCTCACAAAACTGAGTACAGGAATGTCTTCAGAAATATTTATACCTGAAACCTATTTATGTTAAAGCAGAAAATAACGAAAAAATAAGACAATTTTCAGATTCTGATTCTTTCACCCCAAAAATCCTGAGAAGAACATAAAACAGGATATAGAAGAAATAATCCACTTTCCCATCCCATTAACATCTTATGTGTTCGACTATAAATAAATGAAAAGAACGCAATGTTAAGATACCTCAACCTTCGACCTGACTTTTCGGAATCCAAAAACAATGATTTATTTTAATATTACATATAGATATGTTGATTATTATGATTGTTATAATACAAGTTTTACGCCAATTTTTTTTTCAAAAATTCATAACTCGGAAACTGATTTTTTTATGAAAATTTTGGTGGAGACAAAAATGGCTAGAAAATTCCTGAAAATTCGTTTTAAAGCGAGCACAATCAATTCCAAACACACGTTAATTCCACAATTACGTGTCAATTAATGAAAATACATTGTGTTGTAAAATTTGTTCGAAAGATGATAGATTTGTTAGTTATGATATAATCCATTAATTTAATTTTACGACAATATTTCTCAATTACCATAAATTTTTTGTTGAAGGTTTCCTAAAAAGTGTATTTTCCCATGAAAATTAAACGATTTCTAATTAAAGAATTAACCCTTAATATTTATATAAACATGCGATTATCTTGAATTATATGTGCGTCTAATAACACTACGTTGCGCTACGCAACTTTGCACTGTGCCACGCCACGCTCATAAAAACTAATGGCATTTGAAGGTCAAATGAGAGACGAGAATTTTTTTTTTTTCATTTCCTGCAGAAAACATTGGCACATCTACGGAATCAAACCTATTGTCGATAAGTAGTTAAGAACTTTATTAAATTTCAATTTGTTTATAATAAAGTGATTTTTCTTGTCATTAAAAAAAAATTCATTACGCGTTTTTTTTTTAATTTATAAAGTTTTTGGCCATTTTTGTTTCAAATAAAATTTTCCGAGTTACGAATTTTTAAAAAAAAAATGACCTAAAACTTATTATTTATAAAAATTATAATAATCCACATCAATTGAAAATATCAGGGCTTGTTCATTACCTATATGAAGTACGAGGCTGGTTTGAAAAGTCCGTGCAAAAATAAAAACTACTTATGTGTTTGGGGTAAACCTTTTTTATTTTTTCGACATAGTCTCCTTTTAGGCTTATACACTTCGTCCAACGATGTTCTAGTTTGTTGATCCCTTCCGAATAATAGGATTTGTCCAAGTCTGCAAAATATCCATTAGTGTCTGCAATCACCTCCTCGTTTGAATAAAATCTTTGTCCCGCCAGCCATTTCTTCAAATTGGGGAACAAATAGTAGTCCGAGGGAGCCAAGCCTGGAGAATAGGGGGGATGCGAAACGAGTTGGAATCCTATTTCCATTAATTTTGCTACCACAACTGCTGAGGTGTGTGCTGGTGCGTTGTCGTGATGAAAAAGGACTTTCTTGTGGGCCAATCGCGGGCGTTTTTCTTGCAGCTCGGTTTTCAAACGGTCCAATAACGATGAATAATATTCACCTGCAATAGTTTTAAAATTAAAAAACCTTTTCCAGATAGTCGATGAGGATTATCCCTTGCGAATCCCAAAAGACAGTCGCCATAACCTTTCCGGCCGAAGGAACGGTCTTCGCCTTTTTTAGTGCAGATTCCCCCTTGGTAACCCATTGTTTAGATTGTCTCAGGAGTATAGTAATGTATCCATGTTTCATCCACAGTGACGAAACGACGCTTAAAGTCCTCCGGATTCTTCTGGAACAGCTGCAAACCATCCTTGCAACACTTCACACGATTCCGTTTTTGGTCAAGCGTGAGCAATCGCGGCACCCACTTTGCGGAAAGCTTTCTCATGTCCAAATGTTTATGCAAAATATTATGTACCCGTTCAGTCGAGATGCCCACAGCACTAGCAATCTCACGCACCTTAACTCTTCTGTCATCCATCACCATATCATGGATTTGATCAATAATTTCTGGAGTCGTAACCTCCACAGGCCGTCCAGAACGTTCAGCGTCACTTGTGCCCATATGGCCAGTCCGAAAATTTTGAAGCCACTTATAAACTGTTCTAATCGAAGGTGCAGAGTCACCATAATGTTTATCAAACTTCTCTTTAGTCTCCTGAGGCGTTTTGCCTTTCATAAAGTAATGTTTATTCACCACACAAAATTCTTTTTCGTCTATTTCTTGAAAATCACTCGACTTCCTTGATTCACACGAATGCCAAACACAAAGAAATAGACCAATATGGCTGAAACTTGGTGTGCGTTCATTCAAGAGATGCTACTAACTAAACATGACCTCGATACGCGCCGGTGGTGCCATCTTTCGGACTTTGCACGGACTTTTCAAACCAGCCTCGTATTAAAATAAATCATTGTTTTTGGATTTCCGAAAAGTCGGGTCGAAGGTGGTTCGTTTCACGAATTTTCACCCCAGGTTTATATACGAGTAGTATATAGCAAATAAGTGAATAAACATGACCAAATAGACAGTATACGTTTACTCCTCTCTCAGTGTTTATTTTTTCACCTTGTAGTTTAATATGGATTTATTTTCTGTAGTTGGTACGTTTTTTAACGTATGCAGTTTGTACATTTTATCTGTTGACCTTTACAGTATTTATTATTGTTAGTAGGTTCAAGGTGATATATAAAAAGAATAATAAATTGTTCATTGTTTTATAGTTTTTCTCCTGGTGAAGTTGTCAATGCACAACTAAATATAGAGAATTGAATGACGAATGAGAAATTTTACTGACAGACCGCATACCCAATACTAATATAAAAAAAAACCGGTCAAGTGCAAGTTGAACTTGCGCAATTAGTGTTCCGTACGTTGATTGCTTTTAAAATAAAAAATTTTGTTACGAAGGTATAAAATGATCAGTAAATTCAGAAAACACACCCCAAATGAATTTTCAACAAAGTTTGTTTCCAATCTTTACTGAAAACTGATGACCTTGAAGTTTTTGTTTTTTTTTATGTACCAGATAAATTATTAAAGGTAATGCACTCGTGATAATTTTCGTTCAATCTACAACCCGTGAAGAATATTCCAGAATTTTTTCAAAATTTTTTAAGATAAGGCGGGTGGACAGCGATTTTTCGCGATTTTTTAAAAATAATACAAAGAAAAGTGCGCGCAAGTACTACATTATATATATATATATATATATATATATATATATATATATATTTACTCGTGTTTTCACAACCTTTCATTTCACACTACACTGGATAACCTAGTAAAATTTTTTTTTTTTTTCACTTCCGATTTCACCCCCCAAAACTAATCCCTTAAGTCAAAATTTAACTTTCAAAACTACATGGCTCTGATGAGGCTATCAATTCCTATATTATTACCAAATTTCAACTTTTTATGACAAATAGTTTCGGAGAAAATCGGGTATGACAGACAGACACCGAAGTGATCTTATAAGTACGGAACACTAAAAAGAAAAAATATTTTTAGAAAAAATAAATTTTATATATATATATATATATATATATATATATATATATACCGGGCGTCCCATTTAACTTGAAAAATACAAATAATTCGAAAAATAAGCTTTGTCGAAAAAAATGTTGTACGCAAAATGTGCAGGGTTCAATGGAAGACATACAAGGATAGTAAGAAATTTGACTTTGAGTGGCATTGTCAAAGTCAAATTAAGATCAACTCAATTTGTTAAACAGAAAATAATATATTTTTTGCAGACTCATATTTTACATGAAAAAATAAGAAACTTTTGTTGGAAACACTTTTTTTGAAAATGTCTGTGCTCAGCAAAAAAAAATATATGACAATTTCAAGAATTTTTAACGCAAAAACTATCAACTTTTAAGAAAAAACGCAAAAAGCAAAATATGTTTAAATTCAAGCAAAGAATCTTCTAGAATTAAAAAAAAATGCTGTACTTTTTTATCCTACTTATTTATTATTATAGGAAAAAAAAATCATTTTTTTTTAATTCTAGAAGATTCTCTGCTTAAATTTAAGCATATCTTGCATTTTGCATTTTTATTTTAAAGTTACGCTAAAAATTCGTGAAGTTTAAAAATTTTCGTTTTTTTTTTCTGAATACCATAAAAAATTGACATTTTCAAAAAAAATTAGTATACGAATCTGCAAAAAAAAATTTCATTAAAAAAAAATTAAGTTGACCTTGATTTGACTTTGAAAATGCCACTCATGGTTAAATTTCTTACTACCATTATATGTCCCCCTTTGAACTGTGCAACTTTTGTTTGAAACATTCTTTTCGATAAAGCTTATTTTTCTTATTATTCATATTTTTTCAACTTAAATGGGACACCCTCTATATATATATATATATATATATATATATATATATATATATATATATATATATATATATATACCTCACTAACAATCTATTCCAGATTATTTGACTTCAAGAACCCTGGAAAGGACGTATAGTACCATCACAAATAGTTTCGGAGAAAATCGGGTATGACAGACAGACACCGAAGTGATCTTATAAGTGTTCCGTACGGAACACTAAAAAGAAAAATATTTTTAGAAAAAATAAATTATATATATATATATATATATATATATATATATATATATATATATATATATATATATATATATATATATATATATATACCGGGCGTCCCATTTAACTTGAAAAATACAAATAATTCGAAAAATAAGCTTTGTCGAAAAAAATGTTGTACGCAAAATGTGCAGGGTTCAATGGAAGACATACAAGGATAGTAAGAAATTTGACTTTGAGTGGCATTGTCAAAGTCAAATTAAGATCAACTCAATTTGTTAAACAAAAAATAATATATTTTTTGCAGACTCATATTTTACATGAAAAAATAAGAAACTTTTGTTGGAAACACTTTTTTTGAAAATGTCTGTGCTCAGCAAAAAAAAATATATGACAATTTCAAGAATTTTTAACGCAAAAACTATCAACTTTTAAGAAAAAACGCAAAAAAGCAAAATATGTTTAAATTCAAGCAAAGAATCTTCTAGAATTAAAAAAAAATGCTGTACTTTTTTATCCTACTTATTTATTATTATAGGAAAATTTTTTTTTTTTAATTCTAGAAGTTTCTCTGCTTAAATTTAAGCATATCTTGCATTTTGCATTTTTATTTTAAAGTTACGTTAAAAATTCGTGAAGTTTAAAAATTTTCGTTTTTTTTTTCTGAATACCATAAAAAATTGACATTTTCAAAAAAAATTAGTATACGAATCTGCAAAAAAAAATTTCATTAAAAAAAAATTAAGTTGACCTTGATTTGACTTTGAAAATGCCACCCGTGGTTAAATTTCTTACTACCATTATATGTCCCCCTTTGAACTGTGCAACTTTTGTTTGAAACATTCTTTTCGATAAAGCTTATTTTTCTTATTATTCGTATTTTTCAACTTAAATGGGACACCCTCTATATATATATATATATATATATATATATATATATATATATATATATATATATATATATATACCTCACTAACACTCTATTCCAGATTATTTGACTTCAAGAACCCTGGAAAGGACGTATAGTACCATCACAAAGGAATCTTCCCTAACATATTCATTTCTTATACGTTTACCCACAAATAATTGAAAATAATAAAAAAAATACCATAATTTTTCATTCTTTGCCTCCAAGTAGCCTGAGGAGGACGTAAAACACTATGTATACGAAGTAAACCACTCTCCCAACTCTTTAATCCTTTTATGGCTGGCTATAAATGAATCTTTAATCATTAATCTGTTCATCTTCCATTCAAAAACAATGAAAAATTACCATTATAATATAGATAATAAATGAAAATTCTCTACTTCTACCCTTTTCTTCGACATCCCCTACATCAACTATTGTATGTATACTAAATTTAAATTCAATATCTTATTTGGTTTGTAAATTATCGTGCCAACATACAGACAGGCAGACACACAGAACGATAGACAGACTTACGGAAATGCGAGACTATGATTTTCATAACCTAGGGACCTTAAAATATGAAGAAATGCAAAAATCTCTGTGGGTGCTTTTTTCACGAATACAACACTGTCCTTTAGCAAAGGAAATAAAAATGTTTCCAAACAATAATAAACTATTTCTTTTTAATATTCCTCATAAAGTTTGATTAAAATTCAACAGTTTTTTAGGAATCTTTTTTCTACATTACATAGCTTTTTCTTTTGTGTCATCCTATGTCGTCGTACTCCAGATTATCACGCTGCTATCGCGCACCAGTTCTTCTGGGCTGGATCATCGTAGTATAACTAGTCACCAAACTTAGTATCATATCTTACATCGGTCATAATATCGTGTCCATGATCATATTCATACTATACCAATGTCAGAGTAAATTGAATAATAAATAAAAGAAATGACAGCCAAAACAAATATACAAAAATCGTGCACTTTGTTAAGCCGGGTTTCCACCAAACGGACAGTTTTAAAAAACAGTTCTGTTTTTAATAAACAAAACAAAACATGTTTTGTTTTTTTCAAACGGTTTCGGTAGACTGTTCCAAAAGTTTTGTTGCTAGTGTTTGTTCTCTTTTTCCCATTTATTTAGTCCCGCAAGACGACGATTTTTTATAATTAGCTGTAGTTTGTTTTTAATGAATGGCCAAAACAGAAAAAAACTAAGATATTGGGTCAGTTCTCTATTAAAAAGGAGAGTTAATTACGGCACAGTAGAGTTATTGGCTGATTTAAGCACTGGCGATATTGGGTTAAATGTTTGAAATTTTGCCAAATTTATTTTTTTGTTGTGAAGTACAATTGTTCCGGTTAGAGATGGAATATTATTTCATTCATATGGCTGCCGCGGCTGGCCTCACAGTACCCCATTCGATCAGACCAATTTTCGAGCACTTTTTCGAGTGTATGGGGTCGTATCTCGGCAATGGCATCACGAATGTTGGCCTTCAAATGCTCAATTGTCTCTGGTTTGTAGGCATAACACTTGTCTTTAACGGCGCCCCACAGAAAATAGTCCAACGGTGTCAAATCGCAGCTTCTTGGCGGCCAATTGACATCACCATTTCGGCTAATTAAACAGCCATCAAACGTTTGACGCAATAAATCGATTGTGGCATGAGATGTGTGGCAAGTTGCACCATCCTGTTGAAACCAAATATCGTTCACATCAATACCATGAAGAGCGGGCACAAAAAAATCGGTTATCATGTGCGATAGGTGTCTCCATTGACCGTAATGGTTGCGCCGTCCTCATTTTCAAAGAAATATGGGCCAATGATGGCTCCGCTCCACAAGCCGCACCAAACAGTCACTCGTAATGGGTGCATTGGCTTCTGTAAGACCACGTGTGGGTTTTCTGAGCCCCAAATACGGCAATTTTGCTTATTAACGTACCCACCAAGATGAAAATGAGCTTCATCCGAAAAGATGATTTTTTTTGGCAAAATCGACATCATCGTGCAGTTTCTCGTTGGCCCATCTAGCGAAGCGAAAACGAAGCGGATAGTCATGCAGCTTCAACTCTTGAACCAATTGAACTTTATAAGGCGTCATACCGAGATCTTTTCGCAAAATTCGACGTAAACTGGTGCGTGAAATGTAAATTCTTGAGAACGATGACCAGTTGATGTTGATGGATTCTCACGCACACTCTCAGCCACAGCTTCGATATTTTCGGGTGTACGCACTGTACGAGCACGCTCACGTCTTGGCGCATCAACAATGAAACCAGTTTCACGAACTTTAGCAATAAACTTGCGTATACCGGGCACTGTTGGTCCTTCTCTGCGACCAAATTTTGTACGACATTTTCGTGCAATTTCCGACCAATTGTCTTTGTTTTGGAAATAAATTTCCAATAAATCCCAACGTTGCTCAAGCGTAAATCGTTTCATTTCGTTCAGTGGAGATAATATACTGAATTTTGTGACAGAATAGAATGAGATAAGTATTGCCAGATTCGAAATAACCGGTGGTTCAAATTTAAACCGATAGATGGCCCACCCTTTATATATATATATATATATATATATATATATATATATATATTTGAATAAAAAGTTTAACTAAATAAATATAAAAAATGGTACTTACTTTTTAAATGTTGACAAACTCTTTATAAAAATTGCATACATTTAATAAAAAGTTGATAACTAGTTGAAAGAGTAGAGTACAAATGTCGCAGAGAACAAAACTACAACATTCAGGTGTTTCAACCAAACCGACTAAAAAACACGAACACATTTGTTTTCCTTTGATGTACCGACTCGAGATGGGAAAGTGTTTTGTTTACTATAAAAACACTGTTCCCCAACAAACATGTTTTCGCAACTGTTTATTTTTTACAAAACATGGCTCTTTTTGTTGAGGAAAACAGTTTTTTGTTTGTGTTTCGTGCTATGTCCGTTTGGTGGAAACCCGGCTTTAAAATTTTTAAGTCAAAAAGTTTTAGTTGTTTAAACTAGGTAAGTTAGAGGTTTTGGCCAATGAAAAAAGATTGGCGTTTATTTATTTTAGCTGTCATTTCTTTCAATTTACTTTGAATTAGTATAAGATTCTGCTAGTGGTACCGAACATTTTAATAAATTCCTGCGGTCTTAGTGGTACTGGACTGAATGCATTATTGTATATATTGTTTCTAGAATTAGATATAGTTACAAGTAGTTTTTGAGTGATGGAGCTAGACAGAGATCCTTAAGACTTTCCAAATTTTTAAATTGTTTTCAAAATTATTGTCTAATTGTCTCCAATTTAATGTATGTAAAAAAAACAATATGATACGCACTAAAAATGATATAAAACTAAACTGAATAAAAAGGAGTTTTTTATTGACACCCTATATCTTTCATAATTAAAGTCTTGTTCATGTGAAAATATCGTAGCAAAATAGAAGATTGTTGTACGTTGGTATTGTATTTTTGTGGCTTTTATAATTTTTTAAAATTATATATTTTTTCATTTTTGACCGGTAAGAGATTTTTTGTATTTTTTTTTTCATCTTTTTAGCACTGTACATTTTTGTAATTTTTGCATGCATAGCAGCGTGTTTTAGTTTTTGTAACTGTGCATGATGAGTTTTTACTAACTTGTTGCATGCTTTCGTACAGTGTGCATTTTTGCGTAGATCTTTTTAAAATATTTTTTTAATTATTTTTAAACTTTTTATATTTTTCATATTTTGAAAACGTTTTTGTGGCCAATAAACTTGAAAGTGTATTAACGTTTGTATTTAAATAAAGAAATAGTGTAATTAAACATGCCCTAGAAATATAACTTTATTTGGAAAAAAAAAAAACAGAAAAATAAAATGCATATTAAATAAATTTTGAATAATTATTTGATTAAAACATTATTTATAGGCCCAATCCGATATAGAGTGGAAATTTGGACTCAGCAAACTGATCAGAAATATGCACAGAACATCTACAGCTCCATCTCCAATCAACCTGATTACAACATGGTTGTTTTACTTAGTTGACATTTGTAAAAAGAGAGGTAGTATATTTTCAAATAGAGTAGTATTATTTTTTTAAATCCCCCAAACATTAGATTTTGTTTTAGTTAAAACCAAAAAACGACAGAGTTTGGTACATCTTATGGGAAGTTTTCAGAGATCCACGCAGCTCAGTCCGAGGTGAGTATTTTTAATATCATATATGTTAAGTGGATCAGGTACTGAAATCGGCCCTTAAAACAAATGCAATGTAAGTATATACATCTTGTAGGTATTGTTGAGAAAAGCCTATCCTGAAATTTTCAGACCTCTAACTCACGCTTGTCAGCCATAACCTTAAAATTAGTGTTTTTTTTTAAATTTGTCTCGTACTCCTACAGGTTTTGGCCGTTTGACACGAAATTTGAAGAGTTAGTAGGTAATAGTTAGTACTTTAAACGGATTTTTTTTTTCTTTTTTTTGGCGCGAGATTCAAAAAAAATTAAAAATTTTGATGGAAAAATCCATATATATCGAAATGTAAACTCCTGGACAAAATTAACGCAACAATCTGAAAATTAATTTATCTTTTTCTTATGTCAGTTTTAAAGTTTATCGAGTATTCGAATAGTAGGCTATGCATATTTTGTTTCGTTGTTCATGACAGAATTCAAAACAATTCGTTTAGATTTACAGTTTTAAAGAATTTTTTTAGAAGATAAACAATTTTCTGTAATAATGCGATAGATTTTCTTTAAAAGGAAGCTTATAAATTGTTCCCTTTTTCAAAGTAGTACGTTTTTGTGGTAGACTGTTTTATTTTTGACCCCGAAGAATTAGAAAAATGAATCGAACAAGGAATTTAACTAACACGAGGTAGTGCGAGCCTCAATTTTATTGGACGAGGGATATTGTCAGAGTTATGTTGCCAATTTGTTAGGCAAACATCGTTCCACAATAAGTCGTATGGTAAAACGCTTGAATGAAGTAGGAACTTATTCTAGAAGGCTAGGGCAAGGGTGAAAACGATGCACTAGCGACCTAGATGAACGTTTTATAAGACAATATGCTTTAAGAAACAAGACTGTCACTAGTTCTATAATAAGAAACGAACTCGAAGCTGTTCCTAATATCACAATTTCTTTTAAAACAGTTAGAAGACGGTTAAATGAAGCTGGATTAAACAGTAGGAGACCAGCCACTGCGCCCTTGCTTATTAGAGAGAACAAAGTTGCCAGGTTACGTTTTGCTCGAAATCACGAAAACTGGTCTGTGGATGATTGGAAACAAGTTTTCTTCACAGATGAAACTAGGGTTAGTCTAAAACATCCAGATGGTCGTGAGCGAGTATGGTGAAGACCAGGAGAGAGGTTTGCTCCTTGCAATATCTCTGCAAGGATTCCATTCGGCGGTGGCTCTGTTATGTTCTGGGTGGCATCTGCTTTGATGCTCGCACAGAGTTACTTTCTGTCCGTACGAGATCCATGAATGCTGAGTACTATCTTGAGAATATTATAATAGAACATGTGATGCCTTTCGGTCATTTTGTGGGGCCCAATTTCCTGTTTATGCAAGACAACGCTCGACCTCACGTGGCTAGGGAGGTGCTCGATTATCTTAATCAAGTTGATATAACGATTATGCAATGACCACCAAAAAGCCCGGATCTGAATCCGATAGAACATGTATGGGGATCACCTTAAGAAAAATGTGAAACGTCATATACCTGCATCTAGAAACCTGAGGGAACTTGAAAATGCAGTTATCACAGAATGGGAGCAAATTCCTCAGAATTTAATTAGAAGCATGCCTAGGCGCATAAACGCTGTCATCCGAAGTAGAGGAGGCAACACACGCTACTAGTGTCCCAGTTACACCATTAATTTTGCTACTAGTGTCACAGTTTATTTTTTTCATTATTACATAATTTCAACGATTTTTTTATTAGGTCTTAAGAATAATTTTAATTCGAATCTTATAGAGAAATTTGGTAGCTAATTCACTTTTAAAGTATCCGAATAAGTTTTTTCTAACTTTTAAAAAATTATTAAAATTAATTCATTATAGAGATTTGCATGATTTAATAAATTGTTGCATTGATTTTGTCCAGGAGTGTATATACCGTGTAAGTACGAAATTCACACAATATATGCAGATATATGTCACAAGCATGCCTGTCAAATTTCAGAACGATCGGAGTACGAGCCGCAAAGCTATGCTCAAAATACGAACGGACCAACCTAAAAACCCTTATTTTTCGGATGTCTAAGTATATTTCTCTTTAATTCTATCAAGTTTGTTATTTTCTCAGTTTCAATTGATATCAAAACTGAAATATGAAGAATTTTTACGGTAACAAATACATAAAATCAATATTTCCCCCATACATACTCAATATAAAATGCATTAAATAAATAATATATAATAATAACTTCTTTTCATTTTTTAAGAATATATTTTTTGTGCAAATGCGTATGTGCGTGAGTGTGGTCTTCATTATTGCAAAAATAAAATTTTAATAAGAAACACAATGCTGAAATAAGTCGTCATATCAGTTCAAAACATTTATTAAAATTAACTCTGATTTACGGAAGGTACTCTCAGAAATTCCTTTCGGGAGAGTTTTTTTACTGTTATAAAGAAAATAAAGGTAGTTCGGTTTACACGAAGTTCACAAAACTGCTATGAATCTCCATATTGATGTAGAAGAATTTGAAATACGCGCCTAAAGCTGAATTTTCAGCTGACGCTCGACTCTAGTCTCAAGGCTCAGAAGCTGGATACTAACCAGCTTCTATACGCATGGTAAAACAGTGAGCGTCAACAGAGCGTCAATGGTGTTTTTAAATATTTATTAATTATTACATGTTGGAATTAATTTATTTTAACTGAATTACATCAAGTTAATCTATTGAAGCAACGAGCAGAAGATTTTGCAATAAGTTATAATTAAATATAATAAAAAAATATAATAAACCTGATGGAATTAGCTATAATGCAATCATCCGTTATTGCTGTGATTGTGCTAATGTTCTGCGAACTATTGGCTGTTGTTCTCATGTAGCAGCCATTGTTTATTATTTATAGGGTAAATTCTCATTTTGTCGATTGACCCTTTCGTCGACTGGGCATTCTTACCTGTTTTGTTATCCTTTTGTCGACTGAGACCATTTGAAACCATTACCTTTTTGTCGACTCGCCGAATTAAAGCTACCAAGTAAAGCTGTAGGTGGCCTTAAACCCTACAGGTAGATTTACCTAGGTCAGGGGTCGGCAACCTATGGCACGCGTGCCATCTCTGGCACGCCAAGCAATTTTGAATGGCACTCGTACCTATTCAATGTTTACACATTAATTCGGTAATCTGTGACATGTTTCGAAATTAAGTAAATAATCGAAGACAGTATTACTTTAACGATACAAACAAAAACGATATATTATATAGGTCACTAAGTATTATTACCAAAAACTACAAAATATATATTTTGTAATTTATAATTTTACTGAATGCATTGGTTTGGCTTTAATTTCGGCAAGTATTAAAGACGCCAAGCCTCAAAATATAAGCCTAGGCAAAAACACAGATAAACGTCCTCAATTCAGATCAAAAGAGCCGTTATAAGGAGGTTTTTGTTTGACTTGACTTCAATCGTTCCGATGCGCGCCGCAACTCTTTTTATATTGCCGAACTTTAGTTTTTGTTAGATTTAACTTCTAAGCGGCCCTTTGATTGCAATGGGCGCGTTGTAGATAATAATTTTTGTTCTAAGAAATTTAATAAACGTAATTATTGGTATTTTCTGGAAACATTATTTTTCTATATATAGCAAGCGGCTTCACGTTTGGATCATTTAGTACAGAAGTAACATCTGTTCCAGTCAATAGTCGTCGAAAAGTTTAAAAATTAACATTACGTTGCGTTATGGCCGCGAAGAAACAGAAGGTAGACGTTCGATCATTTCAAACTTCATGGACAGCAGATTACGGTTTTGTACAGCAAAACGATCGGGCCATTTGTGTCCTATGTCGGGAAAGCGTAGTTTTCCGTCCGTGTTCAACGACATTTCCAGATAAAACATGAATCGTCATTTAAAGATAACGCTGATAAAAGGGAGGCAATACAAAGAGCAAGTAAACAATACGAGAAACAGTCAACATTCTTTAGTAAAATTTTCCAAGGAAAAAATCAGGTAACTGAATGCAGTTTCAAAATAGCACAATCGTTGGCACAAAAGGGTAGGCCGTTCACTGACGGAGAATTTATGAAGCAAACGTTTTTGAGTACTGGCGAGATTTTATTCGACGACTTGCCCAATAAAGATACAATATTGGCCAGGATTAGGGATATACCGGACCATCGAGAGACGAATTATCGAAATGACACAAAATGTCCAAAAACAGCAGAGAGACGCTATCAAACGGAGTTTTGTATTTAGTGTAGCACTGGATGAAAGTGTCGATATTAATGACATTGCCCGTCTGGCAATCGTTGCGCCATACTTCGATGATGGCAGTATGTATGAAGAGCTGATTTGTCTGCTCCCATTGCAGGGAACTACAAGAGGAGAGGATATATTTTCAGAATTTGTTAAACATTGTGAAAAGCGGAACATTGATTTAAATAAAATCTTTTGCGTAACGACAGATGGCGCTCCTGCTATGTTTGGGAGACATAAAGGATTTGTTTCCCTTCTTATTGAACGCATAGGTCGATCAGTTTTGAATTTTCATTGCATAATTCACCAAGAAAGTTTGTGAGCTGAAATCTCCGCTGGAAGTTTAAAATCCGTGATGGATAGGGTGGTTAAAATAGTTAACTACATTGTCGGTCGTTTTTCACTGATCCATAGACAATTTAAGGCGTTTCTGCAGGAATGAGAAAGTGCATATTGAGATATACCATTGCACAATAATGTGCGCTGGTTCAGCCGTGATAAAGTGCTCTCTAGATTTGCGCAATGTCTGGGCGAAATTAAATCGTTCTTGTTGGAAAAAATCAAGTGGGTGCTTATCCTGAACTAGAAGATAAGAACTGGATCTGTATGTTAATGTTTCTTACTGATATTACAAACCATAACAATGAACTCAACTTAAAGTTACGAGGTTCAGGCAAAACAGTTCTGGATTTATACAAATCCTGGAAATCATTCAAATTAAAAATAGATTTATTTATCAGCGATATTACTACAAACACATATAAATATTTTCCAAATTTAAAAACTTATATATCCAGTGTCGACGATGGTGCACTAATAGACGAAATTCTTAAATATATGACTAATTTAAAAGAGGAGTTTATCGAGAGGGGTCAGGATTTTGATAAACATGGTCCTATGTTCGCTTTTTTAATCAAACCAGATTTAATGGATTTTTCCAGCAGTTACTTTGACATATCTCTTTTCTAATGATGGACATTAATGATTTTGATCTTCAATATATTGAATTTAAAAGCTCCGAGTTATGGAACACGAAATTTGTAGAATTAAGAAGGGTATTAGAAGGTGACTGCCAGAACCATTCAAACGAGATACTCAGTTGTTGGATGAGTTTACCAGAGAAATTTATTTGTCCTAAGAAAGTAGCGTTTGCCATGCTTACAGCTTTCGGATCATCCTCTATCTGTGAACAACTTTTTTCCCATATGAGAGTGATTTTAAACCCGTACCGAAACAGGCGGACAACAGACAACTCGGAAGCATGTGTGACACTGAAAATAACCAGACATGAACCGGATATAAGAAAACTCTCTAAAGAACTTCAAGCACAGGGTTCACACTAGGTCCTAGGACTAGTATAATAAAATTGTTTGTTAAATGTTAAAAAAATTTTTGTAATTAAACTTTGTAAAAGCAATATTTTAAGTTAATTTAAGTTAATTTTTGTTAATTTTAGTTGTAGTAAGTACCTATGTCGGCACGCAAAATGTTGTATGGATGGAAACTGGCACCCCTTAGTTAAAAATTTGCCGACCCGTGACCTAGGTATTTATTTTCATACAATATAAGGGTGCGGTCGGTTAGATTATCGTAGGCGTTCAGGTTAGTTTAGGTTCAGGTTTGACAGTCCTAGGCCTGTAGAAAGTGTGAAGGAAAGAAAAAATTTTGTTCTATCGATTTTTTTAAGAAATAATTAATATTTACCCTTAATATAGATTTCTATAATAGATAAAGAGGTTTAGTGAATCGACGAACGGGGAATTGTTAATGACACCGAGGTATAGGTTAAAGGCCAGTCGACAAAACGCGAATCGACGAAACGGTACTAAATCATTTATACCATGGAAGGTACAAAGACAAAATAATCAGACCCCAACTGATATATTTCGACATGATAAGATGGAAATTGTGATAAATGATGAGAGTAATCAAGATTAAATAATTATTATTACATTAGTAAAAAAAAGTTAAAAATATTACTAAGTATACTACTTTTATAAAAGCTTATTTTTTCAACATGATCTTTTGAAGGTAAATTTTTTTTCTGGATATTACAAAAAATTATAACTGATCCTCAACTGATATGACGAATCTTATTATTTGAGCATTGTTAGTGTTCCGTACGGGAACTTATAAGATCACTTCGGTGTCTGTCTGTCTGTCCGTCCGTCTGCCTGTCTGTCACACCCGATTTTCTCCGAAACTATTCGTCATAGAAAGTTGAAATTTGGTAAGAATATAGGAATTGATGGCCTCATCAGAGCCGTGTAGTTTTGAAAGTTAAATTTTGACTTAAGGGGTTAGTTTTGGGGGGTGAAATCGGATGTGAAAAAAAAATTTTTTAGTAGGTCATCGAGTGTGGTGTCAAATGAAAGCTTGTGAAAACACGAGTAAAAAATATGTAAAAAAGTAATGATCAAAAAATTTTGAAAAAAGTCTGGAATATTCTCCACGGGGTGTAGACTGAACGAAAATTATCACGAGTGCATTAACTTTAATAATTTATCTGGTATATAAAAAAAACAAAAATTTTAAGGACATCAGTTTTCAGTAAAGATTGGAAACAAGCTTTGTTGAAAACTCATTTGGGGTGTGTTTTGTGAAGTCCCTGATCATTTTGTACCACCGTAACAACATTTTTAGTGTTCCGTACGGAACACTTATAAGATCACTTCGGTGTCTGTCTGTCTGTCTGTCTGTCTGTCTGTCTGTCTGTCTGTCACACCCAATTTTCTCCCGAAACTATTTGACATAGAAAGGTGAAATTTGGTAATAATATAGGAATTGATGGCCTCATCAGAGCCATGTAGTTTTGAGAATTAAATTTTGACTTAAGGGGTTAGTTTTGAGCATTGTTAGTGTTCCGTACGGGAACTTATAAGATCACTTCGGTGTCTGTCTGTCCGTCCGTCTGCCTGTCTGTCACACCCGATTTTCTCCGAAACTATTCGTCATAGAAAGTTGAAATTTGGTAAGAATATAGGAATTGATGGCCTCATCAGAGCCGTGTAGTTTTGAAAGTTAAATTTTGACTTAAGGGGTTAGTTTTGGGGGGTGAAATCGGATGTGAAAAAAAAATTTTTTAGTAGGTCATCGAGTGTGGTGTCAAATGAAAGCTTGTGAAAACACGAGTAAAAAATATGTATATAATGTAATACTTGTGCACACTTTTCTTTATATTATTTTTAAAAAATCGCGAAAAATCGCTGTCCCCCCACCTTATCTCGAAAAGTAATGATCAAAAAATTTTGAAAAAAGTCTGGAATATTCTCCACGGGGTGTAGATTGAACGAAAATTATCACGAGTGCATTAACTTTAATAATTTATCTGGTATATAAAAAAAAACAAAAATTTTAAGGACATCAGTTTTCAGTAAAGATTGGAAACAAGCTTTGTTGAAAACTCATTTGGGGTGTGTTTTGTGAAGTCCCTGATCATTTTGTACCACCGTAACAACATTTTTTATTTTAAAAGCAATCAACGTACGGAACACTAATTGTGCAAGTTCAACTTGCACTTAACCGGTTATTTTTTTTCTTATTAAAATTTCCTGTTTCCAATAATGAAGCCCACATATGTACATGCACATACGCACACATGAACATATGCTTAAAAAAAGGGAAAAAAGTTATTACTATATAATTAGGTATATTTATTTATTTAATGCATTTTATATTGAGTATATATGGGGAAATGTATTTGTCTCAGTAAAAAATCATCAAATGACAATGGTGACAAATGATAGAATTATAGCGAATTATATTTAGACAGTCGAAAAATGAGGGTTTTTAGGTTGGTTCGTTGGTATTTTGGGCATAACTTTGCGGCCCGTACTCCGATTGTTCTGAAATTTAACAGGCATGTTTGTGACATATATCTGCACATATTATGTGAGTTTCGTACCTAGACGTTATATACATTTCGATAAATATATATATATATATATATATATATATATATATATATATATATATATATATATATATGGATTTTTTTTTCTATCAAAATTTTTAATTTTTCCATCAAAATTTTGATTTTTTTTTTTGAATTTCGAGCCAAAAACAAAATTGGTTAGAGTACTAACTATTACCTACTACCTCCTCAAATTTTGAGTCAAACGGCCAAAAGCTGTAGGAGTACAAGACAAATAAAAATAACTGGACTTACGCAATTAGTGTTCCGCTTTACAAAACACATCCCAAATGAGTTTTCAACAAAGTTTTCTTCCCAATCTTTACTGAAAACTGATGATCTTTAAATTCTTGTTTTTTTTTATATTTTTTTTTTATGGGTCTAGCACACGTGCTACAGGGAAGTCCCTAAAAAGCTACAGGAGCGACACGTGTGCGGAGAAAGCGATTCACGTTGTTCTTAAATCGTTGTAAATTGTACTCGGTGGGAAACACAGTCCTGGGCAAATTATTCCAAAGGGATGATGTTCTCCATATAAATGACTGCTTGACAAGCGTTGTACGAGGAGTAACAAGCTGAACCTCATACGGATGTGAAGTATTAGGTGACGTGTACTTCTAACATGCACCGCTCTAGGAGGAATTAAATGGGCCACATCCTTCGAACACTTTCCATGAAAATACTTGTAGAATAGGCTCAAGTCGCCAACCGTTCTTCGATGTTCCAGCGAATCAAGGCCACCTGTCAGTTCCGGGTCTCCAATCAGACGAACAGCTCTTCTCTGAATAGAATCCAACAAATGCAGTGTATGTTTGGGAGCGGAGCCCCAAACATGGGAACAGTATCCACAGTTGGTCGAATTTGAGCTTTGTAAAGAATTAACAGTTGTTGTGAAGTGTAAAGCTTTCTGGTTCGAAATAATATTCCCAACTTCTGAGAAGCTCTTCTTGCTATGCCTGCAACATGTTCATGCCAGGACATATTTGCTCCCAAATTAACGCCCAACAAATTGAGTGACGATGTTAGAGGAATGGAGTGTCCCGACATAACTATGTCGGGTTCAGCAACGTTAACTTTTTTAGAAAAAACTGCCGCCTGGGTTTTTGTAGCGTTAAATTCCACTTGGTTACTGTCACCCTAAGATAGAGTTTCTTCCAAGTCTTTGTTAAGTTGAATGACTTCCTGCTGTCTGCGGATATTCGTCTAAGTAGCCGATGTCCGAGCGTTCAAAGTGAATGAAGAGATAAGTGTACTGTCATCTGCAAAGCTGTAGATTGGATTCTCGGTCTTTTCCAGCAGATCATTAATATAAATGAGAAAGAGAGTAGGAGACAGTATGGAGCCTTGGGGTACGACTGCCACTCGCTAAGAACGCTCTCTGAGGAAACATGAGACCCACAAACAGAACTTTTCAGACATACCATAAGAACGTAGCTTAGCCAACAGCCCATCGTGCCAAACACGGTCGAATGCTTTGGATATGTCAAGAGCAACCGCTCGAGATTCTCCAAAGTGTTCAATTGCGTTGTTCCAAACATGTGTTACATAAGTCAGGAGGTCTCCTGTTGATCTATTTTTACGAAAGCCATATTGGTGATCACTAATAATGTTGAATCCTTCAAGATATTTTAGAAGATGCTGATTGATAGCCTTTTCCATGACTTTCGATATTATTGAAAGCAGTGCGATTGGTCGGTAGTTATTTGGCAAGGTCTTCTTACCTTTTTTAGGTATCGGCTGAACTGTGGCACATTTCCAGCAGGAAGGAAATATTCCCTTTCTGTAAGATAGGTTGAAAAGTCTACAAAAAACTGGTGTTAGTTCCCTCGCACAATTTTTGAGAACTATGGCAGGTATTCTGTCAGCGCCAGAAGCCTTTTTGGTGTCTAGCTTCATCAAAATACGTTTTATGATACGTTACCTGAAGACAATATCGGGCATCCTTGACTGCGCTATGGGAGTATTAGGTGGTGTTTTTCCTTGGAAATCGACAGTAGAATGTGAAGCAAAGAGTTCAGCCAACAAGTGCGCTTTCTCAACAGGTGTCGTTGCAATAGAATTATCTGGCCGTGTGAGTGGTGGTATGGTGGATTTGGTGAAATTTTGACTAACTGCCTTAGCGACTGACCAAAAGGATCTGGAATTGTTGGGACAAGCGACAAGTTTGTTTTTAATCCGTTGATTGTGTGCCTCCTTGGTTTCGTCGATAATTTCTTTGCATCTGTTCCTGGCACGAACAAAGGCGTTTCGATTTATGGTGTTAGGATTTTCACGCCAATGTCGGTATGCAAGATGTTTAGAAACAACATCTTCTTTGCATTTTCGGTCAAACCAAGGCTTGCCGTTGGAAGGGCATTTCTTCGAAAAAGGGATGTAAGCCTCCATACCGGCCAAAATAACATCGGAAACCTCCTTGGCGCAGTCAGATGGGTCATCGGATCGAAAACAAACGTCTAACCAAGGGAAAGTTCGAAAATATTTCATGAGATCTTCCCATTTAGCAGATTTGTAGTGCCAAATCTTGCGCGGTTTAGGCGCCTCTCTGTCACTGATAGGTAGGATACTCGATGTCGATAATAGTTTATGGTCGGAAGAACCTAATGGCGGATTTACGCTGACCGTGTAAATCTCCGGATTGGTGGTTAAAAACAGATCAAGAAGACAGGCGAACTCCCCGTCTCGATCAGGGATCCGTGTTGGTTCGTCAATAAGCTGAGTTAAGCCACAACTGATTGAAAATGATTCGGCTTCACGACCTTGTTCGTCGATAGTATTTGAATATTTAAGCCAGTTGATGTTGTGGACATTAAAGTCGCATACCAGATAAATTATTGAAGGCAATACCCTTGTGATAATTTTAGTTCAATCTACACCCTGTAAAGAATATTCCAAAATTTTTTCAAAATCTTTTGATCAGTACTTTTCGAGATAAGGGGGTGACAGCGATTTTTCGCGCTTTTTAAAAAATAATACAGAGAGAAGTGTGCGCAGGTATTACATTATATATATTTTTGAACTCGTCTTTTTACAAGCTTTCATTTGACACCCCACTCGATGACTTGGCAACCTTATTTCAAAATTTAACTTCCAACATTACGCAGCTCTGATGAGGCCATCAATTCCTAGTGCCAAATTTCAACTTTCTATGTCAAATAGTTTCGGAGAGAACCGGGTGTGACAGACAGACAGACGGACAGACACCAAAGCGATCTTATAGGTGTTCCTTACGGAACACTAAAAAAACATTAATTTTGAGGTTATGGCTGAGTTCGAGATCTGAAAATTTTAGGATAGGTTTTTCCCAACAATACCTACAAGACGTATATACACGTACTACATTGTATTTGTTTTAAGGGCCGACTTTAGTACCTTATCCGGTTAGACCCTTTACGCAGCATAATACGAACAAAATTTTTACATTAAATTTCTTTTTGATGCTGAAAGTTATTCGATGTGGTTGGACCTATTACGCTAATATTAATTTCACGTTAAGTTTCTTAAATATATCATTGCTCAGAAAATTGAATGACAAAGGTTACCAGTGAATTTTGCTCTTGTATTAAAAGTAATTGCTAATCCGGATTTTGCTCTAATTGGCGCTATTCAGCTGGATTGCATATATGAAATAAGACTGATGCTAATAATGCAAGAGCAGAACACACTGATGAGGTCAATTTAAAGAACTATAATAGCTGCAACTATGAAACATGTTTCTATTTATGACCATTTCAAACAGTTCATAGGCGAATAACACGAATATATAGTTTGTGAGTTTCTAATTAAACTAATTTCATGTTTCAGATCAAAGGCAGGTGCAAAATGGCTGTCAAAAGTCAAGAAAGGTCACCAAGTTGCTCCCAAGGAAACTGCCGGTCTTTCTATTGGTCAAATGAGTCCATTAGGATCGCAGCTCAGCTTAGCAGCAGCTACCACTAGAATAGAGCATGTTACTGATTGGGAAGCGATTGCTAAAAAATATAGAGCGCTTATGGGTCAAGTGGATGAAGTTAAAAATGCATCAAATGATGATAACGATGAGGAAGATGATGAGGATAATAATGTCGTACCTCCGACAATGGTGCCTACGTCGTCAATGGGTTAAAAATATGGGGTTTTAAAGTTAACTTTTGTAGTCAAACCAATATTCTATTTTTTCTCTGGTCGTTTTTTTCTGAATGTTGTTTTTTTTGCTTCCAAAGCCCAACATTTTAGGAATTAATAAAATAAAATGAATGAAAATTAATAAATAAACATTTTTTTCCTCTAAAACAGCGTTACAAGATTGCCGCCGTCTTTTCAAATATGCAAAATGTTTGTTCTTATTTGTTTTTACCTTAAATTCTCTAATTATTTTTAAGATGAGAGCCGGTCAGCGATATGTTCAGATTATTTTGAATGCAGGTACAGTTGAGACATGGTATGGAAATATGTGAGAATACGTTCAAAATATTATCGTCTCTTATTCTTAAAAAGTTACTACGTACATTTATCTAAAAAGGCTAATTTCGGGAATTTTTTTCAAGAGTATAATAAAAGCAGTCGAAAATTTATTTGGCGTACTTCATTAAATAAACATTTAAGTGTACAAAAATATTTTTTTACCTTTTTAATTCAAAATGGCCGCTTCAGAATCCAAGACGACAAGGCAGGCACCTTTTATGAGATCTGAAACTGGCGAAACGATTGCTCCCGTAGATTTCAACCTAGAACAACAAACCCAAAAATGTTCACTAATATATGAAAACTAGTGGATTTTGCTATAAGTTATAAACTACTTTTTATAAAAACAATTTTTAGTAAAATTTTTGAGTGAAAAATGAACATTTTTTTTTAAAAGTGCACCAGTTTTGGAAAAAACGATATTTTCAGATTTTCGTATGTTATCCACCAGTTTTTGATAAATATTAACTTTCCCTAACTAATAATTGGAATTTGTATGGATTTTTTTTGAAAACGTACCCTTCATAATATCTATAATATTTATAATATATATATATATATATATATATATATATATATATATATATATATATATATATATATATATAATGCAACGTCTCTCTGTTTGTCTGTCTGTCCGTTAGTGCGTTTATTACTGGAGAACTATTTATTTTACCTGCTTTTTTTTAAACATACATATGTTCTCTGGCCAGGTTATAGGCTATATTTTATTACGTTAGGTAGCATAAGGAATAAGCAGTGACGATAATAGTGAATCAAGTCGGCAAAAAGTTTGCTGCTAGCACGTTCTCTTGCAATTCACTGCCTAAACCATTAAATAATGGAACAATATATGTTTCTCCGTTAGTGCGCTTATCATTCGAGAACCACTATGTGTTTTTTTTTTTAATTCATACATTTGTTTTCTGGCCAGGTTATCTATAATCTTCTATAATATATATAAAATGCAACGTCTTTCTGTCTGTCTGTCTATATGTCTACCTGTCTGTCTGTCTGTCGGTTAGTGCGCTTATCACTGGAGAATCACTTTTCCGATTTAAGTGCTTTTTTTAAACATACATATGTTATCTGGCCATATTATAGGTTATATTTTATTACGTTAGGTAACATAAGGAATAAGCAGTGAAGATAATAGTGAATCAAGTCGGAAAAAAATTTGCCGCTAGCGCGTTCTCTTGCAATACACTGCCTACACCATTAAAGATGGAACAATATCATATAGCAAGGTATACAATACATATAAAATGCAACGTCTCTCCGTCTGTCTGTTCGTAAGTGCGCTTATCACTCGAGAACCACTTATCCGGTTTTTCGTGTTTTCTTTTAACATACATATGTTCTCTGACCAGATTATAGGCTGTATTTTATTACGTTGGGTAACATAAGGAATAAGCAGTGACGCTAATAGTGAATCAAGTCGGAAAAAAGTTTGCCGTTAGCGCGTTCTCTTTCAATACGCTGCCTAAACCATTAAATATGGAATAATATCATGTAGTAAAGCATATAATATATATAAAATGCAACGTCTCTCTGTCTACCTGTCTGTCCATTAGTGCGCTTATTACTCGAGAACTACTTATCTGATTTACGTTTTTTTTTTTTTAATTTATACATATGTTCTCTGGCCAGGTTATAGGATATATTTTATTTCGTTGAGTAATATAAGGAATGAGCAGTGACAATAATAGTGAATGAAGTCCACGCGAGCGGAGCCACAGTCACTGTTAGTAATAATATAAACGTTAAAAATCTGGCAGTTTTGGTTATGGATGAGTGAACAGCAAGAAATGGACATTTCGACATATACATCCTACATATTTCCATACCATGTATGTATTTTGTAATGGAATATTTTTAATACAAAATCATTGGTATTTAAAGGTTTTTTAGTACTTTCCTATTATATTTATACAATGTATCATGTTTTTAATTATAGCGATGTTTTCTTCGCAGGATTTGAAATGTGTGAAATTTCAAACGCAGGTATGAAATAAAATATGTACTTGAGTAAAAATTTACTATTTTACTATTTGTCTTAGTAAAAAATGATAAATTTGAAATTTTAAAAATTTTGGCAATACTGATTATTGCTGTTCCATCCAAAAGCTTGAAAAGTAAAATTTAATGAAAAAATCATATTATGAAGTTATCCAATTTGAGTAGCTGATCCAAATATTACTTAACTGAAATTTGGCCTAACAAAGAAAATGTGCATTTTAATAAAAAAAAAAATAAAGAAGATTCTTTGCGTCGAGAATCCTATAAAATGCATGCCAGTGTCTTCAGGAAACGTGCTAGTTGATATACGAATTTATAAAGAGATTTTCCTGGAAAACTGACGAAACTACGTTTAGATATAAGAAGGTTGTTATTCTACAGAATTTCAACAAACATAAAATAACGTGACGTTCATCAGCCCTCTAGGCATTATGGCTGGCTTTGTTTTTAACAATATTGTAATCATTTCTAATAACTTTCAAATTTGATGGTTGTTTTATGGCAGCTAAACACACGTTTATATAATTACAAAACCCTTAGTAACTAAATATTATCAAATCAACCAGAACTGATTTTCTTGTAAATATACATCATTTCTCTATAGTTAATAAAAAATAAACCAAAAAAAAAACATTTCTAGAACAAAATCCTTACATTTTACAATAATTCCTCTACTATGTATTTATGTAAAAACTTTTTCCTAGTAAATAAATCTATATAAAAAAAGGATTGCACTAAAAGTATACTATTTAGAAGATAGTAGTAGAGTGCTTCCAGAAAAAAATATAAAAGTAGATTAGTTTTGAGTAAGCTACGTAAATATATTTTTAAATAAATTTGTATCTAGAAATTGGTATTTGTTTATTATTCCTCCAAGTTTTTTTTAGTGTTCCGTACGGAACACTTATAAGATCACTTCGGTGTCTGTCCGTCTGTCCGTCTGTCTGCCCGTCTGTCTGTCCGTCTGTCACACCCGATTTTCTCCGAAACTATTTGTCATAGAAAGTTGAAATTTGGTAGTAATATAGGAATTGATGGCCTCATCAGAGCCATGTGGTTTTGAAAGTTAAATTTTGACTTAAGGGGTTAGTTTTGGGGGGTGAAATCGGAAGTGAAAAAAAAAATTTTTTACTAGGTAATCGAGTGTGGTGTCAAATGAAAGCTTGTGAAAACACGAGTAAAATATATATATATATATATATATATATATATATATATATATATATACATATATATATATATATATATATATATATATATATATATATATAATATATATATATATATATATATATATATATATATATATATATATATATATATAATGTAATACTTGCGCGCACTTTTCTTTGTATTATTTTTAAAAAATCGCGAAAAATGTACTTACCAACAAATTTTGAAAAAATTCTGGAATATTCTCCACGGGGTGTAGATTGAACGAAAATTATCGAGTGCATTACCTGTTATAATTTATCTGGTATAAAAAAAAAAACAGAAATTTCAAGGTCATCAATTTTCAGTAAAGTTTGGAAATAAACTTTGTTGAAAACTAATTTGGGGTGTGTTTTGTGAAGTCACTGATCATTTTATATCACCATAACATAAATTTTGACTTAAGGGATTCGTTTTGAGGGGTGAAATCGGAAGTGAAAAAAAAATTTTTCACTAGGTCATCGAGTGTGGTGTCAAATGAAAGCTTGTGAAAACACGAGTAAAAAATATATAATATAATGTAATACTTGCGCACACTTATCTTCGTATTACTTTTAAAAAATCTTGAAAAATCGTTGTCCCCTGCCTTATCTCGAAAAGTACTGATCATAAAATTTTGAAAAAATCCTGGAATATTCTCCACGAGGTATAGATTGAACGAAAATTATCATTACCTTTAATAATTTATCCGGTATATAAAAAAACCAAAATTTCAAGGTCACCAGTTTTCAGTAAAGATTGGAAACAAACTTTGTTGAAAACTCATTTGGGGTGCGTTTTGTGAAGTCACTGATCATTTTTTACCACCCTAACAAAATTTTTTATTTTGAAAACAATCAACGTACGGAACACAAATTGTGCAAGTTCAACTTGCACTTGACCGGTTTTTTAATAAATAGTATAGTCAGAGACAGTTTTAGATCTTAAGGAATATTTTACATTACAAAACAAAGTTTTCTATTTATTAGCTTTTTTTTTAATGGCAAAGTATGTTTTAATTTCAATACATTGTGTCTTTGGAATATAATAACACTACACAACTATATCAAATACTTTATTTCTGTGCTCAAGCTGAGTTTCGTTAACCATGTTAGCATCATCAGGAGCGATGACTGACTCAATCTAAGAATAAAACTAGACTATACTAAACTTGGAATCACTCGAGTGAAACTAGTTTCCTTCTTCCACTTTTATCACGTTCGTGAGTTTTATCCTTTGGATTTTCTAAGGTCTTTAAGTTTGCATATGCCTAACAAGTGTTATAATTCTTGGTTGAGCTTTTGTCAAGGCCAATCTCACGTCATTTTGAACATTCAGATTATTCCTGGCTTTTGTCTTGATCTGCAGAAGAGAAGAGAAAATCTACTTTCGCAGAGGTAAGTAGAAGCAACTAATATTCGAAAAGAAAGCATGGGAATTTTAGAATAAGAATGACGCGTAGCAAGCACACCAAAATTGGGGTAACCATTTTTCCTGAAATAAATCACGCGCTGAGGAGACATTCCGCAGCTTCAAAAGTTCATCCTGTACTTCATCGACAATGTGTTGGTAATATCCAAAGATACATGAAATAAGTTTCGTACTAATGCAGCTTCAAGTTCAGATATATATATATATATACATATATATATATATATATATATATATATATATATATATATATATATATATATATATATATATATATATATAAAACACATGGGCTGAAAAGTCCCGGGCCTAACAAAGAAAACACGGTTTTTTTTGGTTCAAAATTAGCTTTATTCATCAACGTAATCTCCATCAAGAGCAACGCAATCATTCCAGCGCCGCTCTAACAATGGCCAAACACTGCTCAGAATCATCAACACGTTCTTGTTTTTGATAAACAGTGAGCAAACGCGGCACCCACTTTGAACAGAGCTTTCTCATAGTCAAATGCTCATGCAATATAAAGCCAACACGTTCTTTTGATATCTTTATGATGTCAGCTAACTCACGCAACTTCACTTTTCGATCATTCAAAACGATTTTATGGATTTTTTTGATGTTTTCTGGTGTTACCGCCTCATTTGGACGTCCACTACGTTCTGCATCATCGGTGTCTCTACGACCACGTTTGAAGTCAGCAAACCAACGTTTTATTGTTGTTTCTGATGGAGCGGAGTCCCCATAACACTTTTCAAGCCATTGCTTCGCTTGAACGGTATTTTTTCCCATCAAGAAGCAGTGTAAAATTAAAACACGAAATTGTTTTTGATCCATTGTTTTGAAAATAACAAAAGTAGCGTCACTCTTAGCACAATAACTCACAAACTAATGAATAGAATATCATGAAATTTTAACAGCTGTCTTTTGAAGGTTAGTATTAACTGAAAAAAAGGTGACTGCAATAAAACTAGCGCCATCTATGTGTTAGGCCCGGGACTTTTCAGCCCATGTGTTATATATATATATATATATATATATATATATATATATATATATATATATATATATACATATATATATATATATATATATATATGTATATATATATATATATATGTATATATATATATATATATATATATATATATATATATATATATATATATATATATATATATATATGTACATACATATATATATATATATATATATATATATATATATATATATATATATATATACATATATATATAATATATATATATATATATATATATATATATATATATATATATATATATATATATATATATGTACATACATATATATATATATATATATATATATATATATATATATATATATATACATATATACATATATATATATATATATATATATATATATATATATATATATATATATATATATATATATATAAACTCCTGGACAAAATTAACGCAACAATCTGAAAATTAATTTATCTTTTTCTTATGTCAGTTTTAAAGTTTATCGAGTATTTGAATAGTAGGCTATGCATATTTTGTTTCGTCGTTCATGACAGAAATCAAAACAATTCGTTTAGATTTACAGTTTTAAAGAATTTTTTAAAAGATAAACAATTTTCTGTAATAATGCGATAGATTTTCTTTAAAAGTAAGCTTATAAATTGTTCCCTTTTTCAAAGTAATAAGTTTTTGTGGTAGACTGTTTTATTTTTGACCCCGAAGAATTAGAAAAATGAATCGAACAAGGAATTTAACTGAACACGAGGTAGTGCGAGCCTCAGTTTTATTGGACGTTCCACAATAAGTCGTATGGTAAGACGCTTGAAGTAGGAACTTATTCTAGAAGGCTAGGGCAAGGACGAAAACGATGCACTAGCGACCTAAATGAACGTTTCATATGCTTTAAGAAACAGGACTGTCACTAGTTCTATAATAAGATGGGCGCCAAATAACCCTGTAGTTGACGCGCCCTCAAATCAAAAATCAAATTAAATCTATAATAAGAAACGAACTCGAAGCTGTTTGCAATGTCACAATTTCTTCTAAAACAGTTAGAAGACGGTTAAATGAAGCTGGATTAAACAGTAGGAGACCAGCCACTGCGCCCTTGCTTACTAGAGAGAACAGAGTTGCCAGGTTACGTTTTGCTCGAAATCACGAAAACTGGTCTGTAGATGATTGGAAACAAGTTTTCTTCACAGATGAAACTAGGGTTAATCTAAAACATCCAGATGGTCGTGAGCGAGTATGGCGAAGACCAGGAGAGAGGTTTGCTCCTTGCAATATCTGTGCAAGGATTCCATCCGGCGGTGGCTCTGTTATGTTCTGGAGTGGTATCTGCTTTGATGCTCGCACAGAGTTAGTTCCTGTCCGTACGAGATCCATGAATGCTGACTACTATCTTGAGAATATTGTAATAGAACATGTGATGCCTTTCGGTCATTTTGTGAGGCCCAATTTCCTGTTTATAAGACAACGCTCGCCCTCACGTGGATAGGGAGGTACTCGATTATCTTAATCAAGTTAATATACCGATTATGCAATGGCCACCAAAAAGCCCGGATCTGAATCCGATAGAACATGTATGGGATCACCTTAAGAAAAATGCGAAACGTCAGATACCTGCACCTAGAAACCTGAGGGAACTTGAAAATGCAGTTAACACAGAATGGGAGCAAATTCCTCAACATTTTTTATCCAAAATTTAATTAGAAGCATGCCTAGGCGCATAAACGCTGTCATCCGAAGTAGAGGAGGCAACACACGCTACTAGTGTCCCAGTTACACCATTAATTTTGCTATTAGTGTCCCCAGTTTATTTTTTTCATTATTACATAATTTCAATGATTTTGTTATTAGGTCTTAAGAATAATTTTAATTCGAATCTTATAGGGAAATTTGGTAGCTAATTCACTTTTAAAGTATCCGAATAAGTTTTTTCTAACTTTCAGTGTAACCAATGTTCATAAAAAATTATTAAAATTAATTCATTATAGAGATTAGTATGATTTAATATATTGTTGCGTTAATTTTGTCCAGGAGTGTATATGTATATATATATATATATATATATATATATATATATATATATATATATATATATATATATATATATATATATACGTAGGTTTAAAACTAACAATAAAAGTCCCTATTATTTTTGAAAATGCCAAAACGCCACTGAGTGTTAATTGTTGTAACGCAATAAGAGTATAAGAAATAAATTAATTTTCGTAAATATAAAAATAATATATTAAAATATGTTAATCTTAAAGTTTATTGTATGTAGGTCTTTATGCAATCCCTTACACGCTTAATTGTTGTTATGATTAAAGATAATAAGCTCGCCTTGTAAAAGCTATAGTGAACAAAAGCCAATTAATATTTCGACACTTTAAATCTTTCAATACTAACTAGGAAATTACATTACTAATTTTATACCAGGGTTACATTAAAAGTAAAATTATTGCCGATACACTAAGAGTTTAAACAAATTAGCACTTGTCTGCTACTCCGTTCGGCTTTCAACTTATCTTACTTCCGACGGCTTCCCCCCCCATATCATCAGTGTAGACAAAAATTGCTATTTCTTCGGAACCATCTTTATAATTAAAAAGAAAATAATTTGTCTATTTGGAAATGAAAATGATTAATTGGTTCGCCGTTATAACGCACACATACAAAAACACACACACACACACACACACACACACACGGATCCATACATACAAACTGACATGATGAGCAGGTAAGCACTACAACCACTCACTATTTTTTTTAATTTACTTTATGGTGGGATGTTAATCATAACACAAAATTGAAGAGGCAAGGGTGAAATTTGGAAATAATTTTAAAAAATCACATACTATACTACTCCAAGAATCCTGATTTTTTTTTTATTTTATGTGATCCAAATTTGAAATCAATATCTCTGACACATCGGCGGAAATGGGAATCTATATTTTTCGTGAACGTGAAGAAATGAAAAAATATCAGAGGTTAGAAATTTTACTACACCTTTCTGGTTTTAGATCTCTTGATTTCTCTTGCTGACTGAAGGAATATAGTCTTAAAAATTACCTTTCCAGGCCATAAAAGACACAGTAGTCTGTGCGCCTGACATTACAACTATTTGTGGTTGGAATTTTGGAATCTCTGGTACAATGACACTACACAACAGTTGTCAGCACCACGCCAAACATTTTTTGCACGAGTCAAGCGTTTAGTTAACTATATTAGCATTATCGGGAGCGATGATTGAATAAACCTAAGGTGATTAATTAGGCTATTTACGCTAAAATTGTGATTTACTGGAGTAGAACTGACCAATCATAGACAGCGGTTTAGTTTCGGTCTAGTAACCAGTATAAAGACCTATAACGTCTTCTATACTTTTTAGATTATTTTTAGTGTTCCGTACGGAACACTTATAAGATCACTTCGGTGTCTGTCCGTCTGTCACACCCGATTTTCTCCGAAATTATTTGTCATAGAAAGTTGAAATTTGGTAATAATATAGGAATTGATGGCCTCATCAGAGCCATGTAGTTTTGAAAGTTAAATTTTGACTTAAGGGGTTAGTTTTGAGGGGTGAAATCGGAAGTGAAAAAAAAATTTTTTTACTAGGTAATCGAGTGTGGTGTCAAATGAAAGCTTGTGAAAACACGAGTAAAATATATATAATGTAATACTTGCGCGCACTTTTCTTTGTATTATTTTTAAAAAATCGCGAAAAATCGCTGTCCACCCGCCTTATCTCGGAAAGTACTTATTAAAAAATTTTGAAAAAATTCTGGAATATTCTCCACGGGGTGCAGATTGAACGAAAATTATCACGAGTGCGTTACCCGTAATGATTTATCTGGTATATAAAAAAAACAGAAATTTCAAGGTCATCAATTTTCAGTAAAGTTTGGAAATAAACTTTGTTGAAAACTTATTTGGGGGGTGTTTTGTGAAGTCACTGATCATTTTATATCACCGTAACATAAATTTTGACTTAAGGAATTCGTTTTGAGGGGTGAAATCGGAAGTGAAAAAAAATTTTTTTTACTAGGTCATCGAGTGTGGTGTCAAATGAAAGCTTGTGAAAACACGAGTAATATATATATATATATATATATATATATATATATATATATATATATATATATATATATATATATATATATATATATATATCTATATATATATATATATATATATATATATATATATATATATATATATATATATATATATAATGTAACACTTGCGCACACTTTTCTTCGTATTACTTTTAAAAAATCGTGAAAAATCGCTGTCCCCTACCTTATCTCGAAAAGTACTGATCAAAAAATTTTGAAAAAAACCCTGGAATATTCTCCACGAGGTATAGATTTAACGAAAATTATCATTACCTTTAATAATTTATCTGGTATATAAAAAAAACAAAATTTCAAGGTCACCAGTTTTCAGTAAAGATTTGAAACAAACTTTGTTGAAAACTCATTTGGGGTGTGTTTTGTGAAGTCACTGATCATTTTATACCACCCTAACAAAATTTTTTATTTTAAAAACAATCAACGTACGGAACACTAATTGTGCAAGTTCAACTTGCACTTGACCGGTTCTTTAATTTAATTGTTGTTGTTGTGCAGCGGGTACTCAACGTTTAGAATATACGAAATAGGAAAAAACTTTGAAATTCAACAGCACAAAAAGAGTTCAACATATCAATGGCAGCTTGGGTTGAGGAGGTCAATAATTTAAACATTAATTATGAAATGAATATACTGTTTTCGCTCCGCCACTGGTAAACTAAACAATAGGACCGATGTTAACAACTAAACCATAGGACCGATGTTAACAAGAACGTGGCATTTACAGGTGAGATTTAACTCAGCGCAGGTAAAAACTGCAACAATGCTCCTATTTTGCTCTTTTTTTCTTAAATTTCAAAAATTTTCAAATTTGAAAAAAGTATTGAAAGTTCTGTCACATGATCCCACGAGTCATGTGTTTCAATGTATGCAATGATTTCCGTAACACTCTATATATATATATATATATATATATATATATATATATATATATTATATATATATATATATATATATATATATATATATATATATATATATATATATGCTCCAGTAAAAGAGCATGTTTACCTTAAAAGCAAATAGCAGGAATTTTCAATTCTAAAAAATAAATGTCCGTTATTTGATTGTAGACGATGAGTCAACGATAAAGTAAAGTTCATTATCTCATTTGTTTCGGGAATGACGAAAAAATGTATAGTTTTAGAGAATGTTAAGATGCACAGTTTAAAATCATTTTCGAGTGTACAGGGTACTTCAAAAAAGTGTGGCCGATATAACATATGCTTTTTTAAATAGAACATCCTATTTTCTTATTTATTTTTAAATTTTGCGTAAAATTTTATGACTTTTTTTATTAATGATGTTATATATCTAAACCTAGTAGTTTTTTTTTTCCAATATTTCAATTTTTTTTAAAAATACTAGTTTTCAGTTTTGTAAAAAATTGCCAGTAGCGCCTGTGTTTCTGAAGGTGGAATACTCATATTGGAGCGAGCATTCTATAAAATAGATAAAAAAAAGATATATGTAAAGAAATTTGAGTTAGATGCTACAGGGTGTTCAAAATAAATTTATGCATTTCGACCATTTTAAATTGAAAAATCTTTAAATGGCACATCCTATATATTATTATTTTTTCGGATACATTTTACAAAACCCTCCAACTTTTATTAAGTATGTCATATACCTATTTCTAATAGTTTTCGAATTATTTTGATTTTTTTTTCAATTTTTACCCTTGTTTTTAATACTTACTTACGCTATTGTGAAAACATAAACAAATAGTTAATAATAATTTTAATAAAGTTTATCTAATGATTAAGGACATCCAAATATGCAAAGCGCATATATTGCATATTTTGCATATTATATGCATTTTTCTAAATATTTGCATAAATGCTTTAAAAATAGCATATATGTGCATATTTGAACGAATTTATAATAATGTAGGTCTTTGGCAGGCGTTTTCATTCATTTTTCGGAATAAGGGTCAATGTTTAGGCCATCGCCGCCGCGCCGGTGGTTTTCCCCAAATAAATTTTATAATTTCATGGTCAGTAAAAACCAGTCAGTAAACAAAACAAGGAGATAAAACAACAACTTTCCTTTCTTAAAACAAATTATAGCTTTGTTTCTAAAACCATAACTCAAATGGAGGAATCTAATTTGCCATTAACCCGAAGTGTTCAACTAATAAAACAATGTGAGGTCACTTTTGAAAATGTCGCAGGTAAAATTAGGAGCAAAATTTTTCAAAAATTTCGGAATGTTATGGAAAAAAATAGTGGGTTTCAATTTGTCAGCCAAGTAGCTAATGTTTTAAAGGGGGATTTTACTGATTGCATTGATTTAGATCCTATGCTATTAAATAATTTTAAAAACGCCCCTATTACATCAGTCGATGTGGAAAGGAGTTTCTCAATTTATAAATTTTTATACGATAGAAGACAAAACTTTTTAATGGAGAATTTTTATAACTAACGTCTGTCTTTTGCAATATTTGCATATTTCCGCTTACTTAGTTGCATCGCCCTGTATGTATCAAATTTAAAATGTACGTTTTATTATGCTGTTTACTACGTATATAAATTTTTATAATATGTACCTACATTATTATTATTATTATAACATATGTTCATCTTTAAGTAAAGTAATAAAATACATTATTATTTATATTTATTTTTTACATTGTATAATATTATATTTAGATTTAGTTCATTCGCCCTGTATGTTGAAAATTTAAAATGGGTTTTTTTTTGCTACATTTGTATAGTACTCGTATCATGTAATGTGAAACAATAAATTTACATTTTTCAAGTCTATTTCGATTTTTTTTACTGCATATTTACAACATGTATGTGCATATTTTGAGAAAATTATTTGCATATTACTGTGCATATTTTAAAGTTTTTCACTTGTATATGTGGGTTTCCTTACAATGATTAATTATTATGACGTAATAAATGTTCAAAAATATGCACGTCTACTTGAATACACATGTTTAGTCGTTTTGCTATATTTTCCTTCACTTTCCTTAGCATAAAGGGCGTTATTGTCCTGTACGCATCCCGTATCCCTTTTTCCATATATACTGGTGTTGTAGGGGGATTTACATAAACACGATCTTTAATGTAGCCTCACAAAAAGAAGACTAAAGATGTTAACAGGTTGACTGCCGACCACTCCGATCGGAGTGCGTCGGGTCTCTTCGCCAACGCCGTCTACTCCGATCGGAGCTCGACATGCGTCCTTACGAAACGTTTTAGTATTCCATCGGCGTTGTATATGAAACGTGTTTCTAGTGTGGCGTTGCTTAAAAACGCAAGTTCTAACAGGTGCTTAAGTGGTTCCGCGGATTTGGTTTGGTTGTAATCTGCCGTACAATATGGACAATCAACCTGGGCCTTCTGGTATTAAAAAAAGACATTGTAGTGATGAAAAAAAGGTATATGATAAGAAAAAGAAGCTAACTGACACTGAATTATTGCAGCTATTGGAAGAAAGCGGAGGTAGTAGTGACGAACATTACGTACCAGACACAGACGATAGTGATGTAAATTCAAGCTCCGAGTCCGAAGAAGAGAATTTTATAGACCCTATTCGGCCACATCAAACACTTCCTAGCCTTAATGAGATAAAATGGAACGACAGAGGTGCGTTAAAACAAATTTTGTTCCAGAAAACCCAGGAATTATTGGTGCAAATTCCAGGACAGGGTGCACCTATCGATTTTTTCGAAATGATCATTGATGATGATTTTTTTACAAACTATTGTAGAACGAACGAACTCTTACGCAGCCGAGGTTTTGCTACGCCCAGAAACAAGTACAAAATCACGTATTACTAATTTTAAAGATCTTACTCTTGACGAACTAAAAATTTTTTTGGCCCTGTTACTTCACACTGGCACAATATCCTTGAGCCGTCTTAACGATTATTGGAAAACTGATCCGCTATTTAATCTACCTGTTTTCAGAAAATATATGTCAAGGAATAGATTTTTGCTTATCTTGAGGTGTTTGCATTTTACATCTCCAGATATGGATCCGGCAGATCGGCTAGGAAAGATTAGATTTGTGGCAGATTTTGTTAACAACAAGATGGGAGAAATTTACTATCCTGGAAGAGAGTTGTCTTTGGATGAAGCTATGGTACTTTATCGGGGTCGTCTCCAGTTTAAACAGTATATCAAGAATAAGCGTCATAAGTATGGTATGAAGTTATACATGCTGACAGAGCCTAATGGACTTATTTTGAAAATTCGTGTCTACGAAGGTGCGATAGATGTTTATGGTGGAAAGCGGACATACTGAAAAGATTGTTTTACATTTATTGGAGGAAAAATTGGGTGTGGGACATGCTGTTTATCTAGACAATTTTTACAATAGTATTAATTTAGCTAGGAAATTACTTCAACAAAATACATACTGCACTGGTACGCTGAGAGGTGAGAGGAAAGATAATCCGAAGGAGGTAATGAGTGCAAACTTAAAACGTGGTGAGAATAAATCTATGTTTTGCAATGGAGTGCATGTCGGAAAATGGCGCGATAAACGCAATGTTCAATACATTTCAACAGAATTTGGAAGCGAAATGGGCATTTTTAAAAACAAAAGAAATCAAGAATCTGAAAAACCTTCCGCAATCATTGGATATAATGCTTTTATGTCCGGTATAGATAGACAGGATCAAATGATGGCATATTATCCTTGCAGCCGTAAAACCATTCGGTGGTACAAAAAGTTATTCATGCATGTGCTGCAAATGAGCATGATAAACGCCTATTTTTTGTACAATAAATATTCGCGGTCTGACCAGTTACGATTATATGACTTCCGATTGGATGTCATAAGAAATTTACTAGCCATACGACCAATTACTAATTTGCCGCAAATTCCTCCAGGCCAAATAAATGTCCACAGCATTAGCAGAGCAGAAAAAATTGTTAGTGAAAAAAAAGGAACTAAAGAAACTAAACGGGTAAGCAGAAAGCATGTTTTGAGTTCATGAGTTCGATTTATTATTTCTTTACTTATTTAATTGGACACTCCGATCGGAGTGTTCGGCATCTAGTAAAAATTTTCACTTGCAACGCCGATTACTCCGATCGGAGTGAAATTTTTTTTTTCTAATATTTTGAATGGCACATAAAAAAAAACACATCCAAGACTCATTTTAATTCATATTTACCACAATAAAATAAAAATATATGGAAAAATCTTACCGGCGTCAACCACAAACTCAAAAATATAGATCGGCAGTCAACCTGTTAAGTCACATGATCGAGGGGCCACTGAATGAATCCATCCCTACCGATCGATTTTTGTGGGTAACGATCGTTTAAAAATTCCCGAACTGCCCAGTGGTAATGAGCAGGAGCTCCGTTTTGTTGAATCCACATTTGTTCACTTTCAAAGCTATCAACTTCTTCAAGAAGCTGGGGTAATTCGTTTTGCAAAAAATTTAGATATCTATGCCCGTTAAGCGGTTCGCGAAAAAAATATGGACCAAGAGTTTACTCGTCGTCCAAAATCACGGTCTTGAAGTTCTTGGTGTAGTTCCATATGAAAAGGATGATACTTTTTGATAAGTCAGCTAGTTGACGGCTGCTTCAAAATGAAGTAAAATCTCCATTTCTTTTTCCTCATTGGTAGAACTACTTTCCGTTTCGTATACTCAACGCGACCACTACCATCAAACCGTTGTATTAAGCAGTGAAAAGATTTTCTGGAAGGTATACGTCTATTGCGGCACGTAAAGCCTTACTGCCAAAAGATAATCTTTTCCCGCCTCGCTCAGTATATGAACCATATCAATTAATTCATTTCTAGGAAGATCCATAACTATTACCTTTATACGTCACTTACTACAACAAATTAAACTATTTTTACTTGCTTAATAGACGTGTCAAAATTTGACAATGCCTACATTTTTGTTTTGTCTTGGCAACTATTTTGTTTGCTTAACAGACATGTCAAAATTTGACAATGTCTTGGCAACTATGATGTTATAGCGTAGGTGTATTAAAAATTGAAAAATTCAAAATAAATCGAGAACTACTAGAAATAGGTATATGACATACTTAATAAAAGTTGGAGAGTTTTATAAGATCTATCAGAAAAAATAATAATATACGGGGTAATCAATTTAAAAAATTTGAGATTTGTAGCATCTAACTTAAATTTCTTTACAAATATCTTTTTTTTCATCTTAGAACGCTTGGACCAATTGTGAGTATTCCACCGTCAGAAACAATGGTGTTACAGGCAATTTTTCACAAAACTGAAAACTAGTATTTAAAAAAAAATGAAATATTAGAAAAACTACTAGGTTTAGGTATATAACATTATTAATAAAAAAGTTATAAAATTTCTCACAGAATTTAAAAATAAATTAGAAAATAAGATGTTCCATTTAAAAAAAACATATGTTATATCGGCTACACTTTTTTGAAGTACCCTGTATACTCAAAAATAATTTTAAACTGTGCATCTTAACATTTCCTAAAACTATTGTATTCAACATTTTTTCGTCATTCCCGAAACGAATGAGATAACGAACTTTACTCTATCGTTGACCCTGTACAATAACTGTCTACTAATACTGCTTACTATTATTGTAAACCTACATGGAGTTAGAGAATCAACAATGTCCAGGCTTACAATACAATGATATTCTTAACATGAATAATAGGACTCTAGACTTAGTCCTATCAAACATCCAATGCGTAGTATCTAAAGAACTACTACCACTGGTGCCAGAGGATACTCATCATCCTGCTTTGAACATTTCATTGCTTTTCGATGTTGCTAAGGTCCGCCAATTTCCCATCGGCACAGGTCATACGCGGTATAATTTTCGAAGAGCAGATTTTCCACAGTTGTACAGCGGGTTGCTGAGTGCCGACTGGTCTAATACTTATGGTGCCAGAAATGTTGACGAGGCCTGTAAATTTTTCTATGAAACAGTTGCGAGTGTATTTGGCTTGTATGTGCCCACGTCGGTAATTCATAAAAGAAACTTTCCAGTATGGTTTACAACGGATATTATTAAATCAATTAAGCGCAAGCATAGAATTTTTAGAAAACTAAAAATATCTGATACAGAATTACGGCGCAACCAATATCATGACTTGAGGTTGGATATAAAAAGGAGAATAAACATAGCATACAAGAACTATCTGTCCAAGGTTGAAAACTCTGTGCAGGGCGATCCCAGTACATTCTGGGCCTTCGTTAGCTCGAAAAGGTCTTCAAGCTCTTTTCCGACCCTGTTTACTGAGGGGGGAAAAGATTATTCAGATCCTATTGAAATTGTTAACCTCTTTGCGAATTTTTTTTCTTCGGTCTATAACAACTCTGCACAGAGTAATGCTTTCCAACACCCTCCAAACAATAATTTTAATATAAGCTCTCATGTAACTCTTAATTGTGTATCAGAGGAAGCAGTCAGTAGGTTCTTGAAAAAATCTAAAAACAAAATGTCCATGGGTCCTGATAATATTCCCAGTTTCATCGTCAATGACTGTGCATCCGCGTTCTCGAAGCCATTGAGCTTCATTTATAACATGGCACTCACAACACATTCATTTCCTCAGGTATGGAAGGAAGCTAGGATAATTCCTCTCTTCAAAAAAGGCAATGGAAATAACATCTCTAATTATAGGCCCATATCGATGCTATCGCCATTTGCGAAAGCATTAGAGGGGCTGATTCACGAAGATGTGTTTAATCAAGTAAAACATTTTGTATCTGAATCTCAGCATGGCTTCTATAAAAGTCGCAGTACGATCACGAATCTGGCCAGTTTCACTCATTTTGTAAGTCAGATCTTAGATGCTCGTGGTCAGGTTGATGCTATTTACATGGATTTTTCGAAGGCGTTCGATCGAGTAGATCATTCTGTCTTCCTTCTTAAATTGAGGTTGCTTGGTTTCGATGACAATCTTATTCGACTGTTTGCCTCCTATTTGAGTGACAGGTATCAATATGTCGATATTCGTGGTAATCACTCCTTCAGATTCAAAGCTACAAGTGGAGCTCCTCAGGGCAGTATATTGGCTCCACTGATATTCTCTCTGTTTATTAACGATATAGGCATAAATGTTTCTAGCAATGTTCTATTGTTTGCAGATGATTTAAAGATTTTCAGACAAATATATTGCGTTTCTGATTGCATTGCACTGCAAGATGATATACGACTAGTTAGCAACTGGTGCACAGCTAACAACTTACCTCTAAATGCCGAAAAGTGCTACAAAATGACGTACGCTAATAAAAAGACCCTAACTCATTCTGACTATTATATAAATCTTGAGATATTGAAGAATTTAAAATCCATCAGGGACCTCGGCGTAGTTTTTGACGAGCGCCTATCATTTTCGGAACACATAAATCAGGTTTACAAGAGCGCAATGCAAATGCTGGGATTCATATTTAGAAACTCTTGTGATTTCTCAAACATTGATACAATTAAATCTCTGTACTTTCTATATGTTCGATCAAAATTAGAATACGCAGCAATAGTGTGGCATCCTATACACTCAAAGTACACTTCCCAAATAGAAGGGGTACAACGAAAATTTTTAAAATTTCTTGTATATAAAATGGAGGGTGTTTTCCCACCACGAGACTCGCCACAGGAAACTCTGCTTCGCAGATTTCAGATATCGTCATTGGCCGATCGTCGCAATTTTATGCTGGTTTTGTTTTTGTTTAAATTTGCAACTCGGCTATCGACTGTCCCTACTTATTGTCAAAACTAAACTTTAACGTACCATCTCGTGCGTTAAGACATTATCCCGTGTTCAACTTACCGTTCCATGCTTCAAATTTTCAGTTAAAAGACCCCCTTTTTCAAGCTATGAAGATTTTTAATGTGAATTGCAACGGCATTGATATTACCAATCTAACATATTCTCAGTTTTTGAAGGTTGCACGGGATCGTTGTCTTGGGAATGTTATTAGCTAACATTGTAGCGTATATTATTAGAGCTGAAACTTAATATTGTAATGTGTTTATCCGAACAGACTCGTTTAGATTTAACTTAGCTTTAGTCACATTGTCTTGTTAATGGATGTATTTATCTGTTAGACAATAAAGATTATTATTATTACAAAAAGTTCTTCTTTCTCACATTTGATCAATGTGGTTCCATGTTTGGCTGACGGGCCAAAACCAAGTCAGCACAAACGCTATTACTATTCCGTATTAAGGAATGACCTGACAATGTTACATGTTTTCAAAATCACCGACTTCTGAATGTTTCTGTGTATGTCTGTGTTGAGTCCCAATTGCACTAAATGTGGTGTGAATGTTATTGGTGTAAGGCCTGTGGCTGATATAATGAGGGGGACAATGATGACTTTTTCCTGTCTCCATAGCCTTTTTATTTCCGTTGCAAGGTCTGTGTATTTGGAAATTTTTTCTGTGTATTTCGCTTGGATGTTTGTGTCGTTGGGGACAGCTATGTCAATCAGATAGGTGACTTTTCCTTTTTTCCTTTCCTTTATTATTATTATTATTATTATTATTATTCGGGAGAGAAAATGCTTTGAAAATTATCACAAAAACAATAGAAATTGATGAAGTAATTAATGAAAACAAGTACACTAATTTTATTTATCAATAAAAATTGAAAGGTTTGATAAAATTTTAAAATCTGTGAAAGAAAACGAAAATTTACCCAAGATGAGGAGAAAAATATTACAAGAATGTTGCGAGAAATAAGTTTTTGTTGAAATAATCGAAAATCAGTGCAAATAGATAGCGCAGAAATAATTTGTTGAAGACGACGTATCTAATGGTGTAATAGTGAATATTTAATTTAATTAGTCAACAATTAAGACAAAATTTTAGCAAATTTGAGCGGAATCACTCTTCCATAAGATTTTTTTTATGGCGTCTTTTGCCATTTTATCATTCACCCTGGTAATTATTATTTGCAAAATCGCTTGCAAATCTATAGTAGCTTATATTTCCTAAGAAGACATCGCAATCTATAATCTACACCTCGACTGATAATTTCTTAGTATATTTTCATAACAAACGATAGATTAAATCTTTTTTGTTCGTCTGTAATTCAACACTTTATTGAACAAAGTCGCGGTCACTCGGTTAAAATTGTTCTGCCAATGTCTTTGGAGTTTTTTATAAAAATTGAGTTTTGTCTTGGTCAAGTTGACAAGTTCATGATTTGAAGAAAAATCACTGTATTTTTAATTGATTTTTTGTGGAAAAATGTGAAACTTTCAAGTGATATTATCGTTTATCAACTCTAAACTAGAAATATAATTTTTGGAACTTAAAAGTTTAGTAATAAATTCAAAGTAGTGTGGCGGCATCAAACATTTACCTATCAAGTTCCACATCTTAACTACCGACTTTAGAGTTCAAATAAAAAACCGGCCGGATTTGCGCTATTAGTGTTCCGTACGGTGATTGTTTTTAAAATAAAAAATCTTGTTATCTCAAATAAGTTTTCAACAAAGTTTGTTTCCGATCTTTGTTGAAAACTTATGATCTTGAAATTTTTGTTTTTTTTTTTTTATATACCAGATAAATTATCAAAGATAATACACTCGTGATAATTTTCGTTCACTCAACACCTCGTGGAGAATATTCTCGATTTTTTTTTAAATTTTTTATCAGTGCTTTTTGAGATAAGGTAGGGACAGCGATTTTTTGGCAATATTTTAAAAATAATACAAAGAAAAGTGTTCGCAAGTATTACAACATATATATTTTTGAACTTGTATTTTTATAAGCTTTTATTGACACCCCACTCGATGACCTGGAAATTTTTTTTTAACTTCCTTTTTCACCCCCCAAAACTAACCCCTTAAGTCAAAATTTAGCTTTCAAAACTACACGGCATATAGAGTCAGAGAAAATCGGGTGTGACAAATTATCGGTCTGTAGGCAAGTTAGCATCATACTGTTTGAACGAAATGATATATATGGTAGAAGGGATATACGATTATATATATATATATATATATATATATATATATATATATGTATATATATATATATATATATATATATATATATATATATATATTTTATGCATATATATATATATATATATATATATATATATATATATATATATATATATATGTATATATATATATATATATATATATATGTATATATATATATATATATATATATATATATATATATATATATATATATATGTATATGTATATGTATATATATATATATATATATATATATATATATATATATATATATATATATATATATATATATATATATATATATATATATACATATACATATATATATATATATATATATATATATATATATATATATATATATATAAATAATATACATATATATATATATATATATATATATATATATATATATATATATATATATATATAATATATATATATATGTATATGTATATATATATATATATATATATATATATATACATATACATATATATATATATATATATATATATATATATATATATATATATATATATATATATATATATATAATCGTATATCCCTTCTACCATATGGTGTAGGGCAGTTATACATTCTCCTTTTTTTCCCTCTCAATCTCCACATATAAACTTCTTCCATCTGTCTCTATTCTTTGCCATTTTCATTGCTTCTTTACAGGATTTTCCGTTCTCCTTAAGTAAACTTCCAATATTCCCATTCCAGGTTTGTCTAGGTCTTCCTCGCTTCTGTTTTCCCTGTATTCGGGCTTCATACACTTGTTAAACCTGTCTATCATCCTTCATTCTCTGTACATGTCCCCACCATCCCAGCTGTCTCTGTTGTATATATTCCATAATTGCTTGTACTCTCAGCCTTCTCCTTATTTCTGTATTCCTTATTCTGTCCTTCCGTGTAACTCCTTGTACTGCTCTCAGGTATTTCATTTCGACGGTTTGTATCTTGTTTTTTCTGCCTGTCTGTTAGGGTCCATGATTCACATCCATATGTCAGGATTGTCCTAAAAATTGCCTTGAACACTTTTATTTTTGTTTGTTTCGTCACCTCTTTCTTCCTAATGAATTTATTATTTATTGCATAGTAAAGTTTGTTCGTTTTTTCAATTCTTTCATCAATTTCTTTGTCTTGTTTTCCAGTTTCATCCATTATCACTCCCAGATACTTATATTGTTCCACTTGTTGTATTTTATTCCCTTCTATGTAAATGTTTGTTTGTTGGTTTTCCATTGTCATTACTTTTGTTTTATCTATATTAATTTTCATACCTTCTTTCTTAAACGCTTTATTCCAAATATCGAGTTTTCCTTGTAATTGTATCTCACTTTGCGCCACCAGCACAATATCATCAGCAAAAGCCGCTTCAGATACTTCTATTCTTTTCAGCTTCCAGTATCCTATTGTCATTCTTTTCACTTTTTTTCGCATTTCTTGATTATTTTATCCATGTATACAGTGAACAATGGGCTCAAGTTTCCTCTTTGCCTCAAACCTTCCTGTGTTGTAAATCCCTCCGACTTCATGTTGTTTTTTATTACATACTGCACATTGTTGCTGTACAGTCCCTGGCCAAATTATTAGACGCACTGCAAGATTTCATGTAAAATATTAATTACCGAGTGATATTGTACCGTTTTATTATTTTAAATTGATTTGTTTTTTATTTTTATATTATCCAATCAATTACCTATTTATTTGACATAAATAAAACAGCATTAATTTAGAAAAGCATAAGTTTATTAAGTTTTAAAGAAAAGTGAAATTAATGTTGGTAAAAGTCAATATTTAGCTGAGCCACCTTTAGCCGCTATCAAAGCTTTAATTCTGCGCGGCATGCTATCAATGCAAGATTGTACTGTCTCCTGCATTTGAGGATGATGATTCCACACATGAATAATCTTTTCTAGGAGCTGGGTTTTGTTGGTAATCACATCTTTAGCCACTTCTCTTTTCATCAGCTCCCACACATTTTCAATGGGGTTCATATCAGGGCCAATCCAACAGAGGGATATTTTTTTCTGCCAAAAAAGCTTTAACAGACCGAGCAGTGTGGCAGGGAGCTCCATCTTGCATGAAAGTGAATGGTTCCCCATTTGGAAACCATTCTCTGAGCTGCGGAATCAACCGATAATGTATGAATTATTGATTAAATTATTGTATCTTACCGATCTCCAGAAGTCCACATCTTTGTCTTGCCATTGTTTGGCCCACTTCAGGCGCTTTGCTTTCATTGCAGCTGTTAACTTGGCGGGGCGACAGGCCTTAAAATCTAATTCTTTCAATTTTCTTCGAACAGTGCGCTCAGAAGCATTTACGCTAGCATCCTGGAGTTGTGATTTTATTACCTTTGTGGTAGCAAATCTGTTTTCTACACAAATTTTCTTCAAACATCTCTCTGACCGTGGAGTGAAAATTGGTTTTCTACCGCATCTTTTCTTTCTTTTCGGGCTTAATTCCTTCCCTGACTCAATTTTCTAAAAAAAAAATCTTTTTTATGCGTCGTACACTAGCTTCAGAAACCTCCAATCTTCGTGATATTTCTCGGTTTGTAAATGTTTTCGCAATCACAAGGGCCTTCACTTCAGCTTTTTTACGTGGTGAAAGATCGCCTTTTCTACCCATAATGAAAATAATCCAATTACTTTTTTAAAACACTGCATACAAAATAAACTAATGACTGAGTAGTATAAAACTGTTAAACAAACAATCACAGTCCATAAAGCCACAGAAACACGTCCGTACCTGACTCGATTCCGATCGCGACTGATACAGGTTTGTACTTATTTACGTTCATGTATCACTTTGTCAACACAGTGTTGCCATATGTTAAAAATAAATACAAATATGTAGTCTACAACAATTCTTTTAAATAAAAATCAATAATATTGTAGTTCAAATATACCATTATTGCATAAAAACTTTTAAGAAACATAAAATTACTAAAAAAAATACAGTGCGTCTAATAATTTGGCCAGGGACTGTATATTCCCTTTATTATTCTTATTGTCTTTTTGTTTATTCCTTTGTTTTTTAGGCTTTTCCACACTTTATTTCTCGGTACACTGTCAAATGCTTTTTTTAAGTCTATGAAAGCAAGGTGTAGACTCTTACATTTGTATTTGAAATGATGTAACCTATAGTTTTTGAGCGATATCATTTCAGGGGAAGAGGATGGGTGTCCACATGTTGCTCTGTTGCTCAATTATACGTATTTGCTTTCTCTTTACTTGAGAGTGACAAATTTACTACTTATTTTAGGACTACATGTTTGCAAGAAAAGTACTGAATAAAACGCTTTACAGATTTCTTCAATTAAGTTTAAAAAAAACGTTCACAACTGCAGATTTTCTAGCCATTCAAGGCTCTTAAATTTAATCAAAACCATTTTAATTTATATTGCCTATCTTTGTCATTTGCAAGCTATAACATAATAGCAATCCTGAAATTTTACAAATTAATAACCGGTCAAGTGCAAGTTGAACTTGTGCAATTAGTGTTCGGTACGTTGATTGCTTTTAAAATTAAAAAATTTTGTTACGGAGGTATAAAATGATCAGTGACTTCATAAAACACACCCCAAATGAATTTTCAACAAAGTTTGTTTCCAATCTTTACTGAAAACTGATGACCTTGATATTTTTGTTTTTTTTTTCATATACCAGATAAATTATGAAAGGTAATGCACTCGTGATAATTTCCATTCAATCTACACCGTGGAGAATATTCCAGAATTTTTTCAAAATTTTTTGATCAGTACTTTTCGAGATAAGGGGGGGACAGCGATTTTTTGCGATTTTTACAATAGTACAAAGAAAAGTGTGCGCAAGTATTACATTATATATATATATATATATATATATATATATATATATATATATATATCTATACATATATATATATATATATATATATATATATATATATATATATGTATATATATATATGTATATATATATATATATATATATATATATATATATATATATATGTATATATATTTTAATCGTGTTTTCACAAGCTTTCATTGGACACCACACTCGATGACCTAGTAAAAAATTTTTTTTTCACTTCCGATTTCATCCTCCAAAACTAATCCTTAAGTCAAAATTTAACTTTCAAAACTACACGGGCCTGATGAGGCCATCAATTCCTATATTATTACCAAATTTCAACTTTCTATGACAAATAGTTTCGGAGAAAATCGGGTGTGACAGACAGACAGATGGACCGACACCGAAGTGATCTTATAAGTGTTCCGTACGGAACACTAAAAAAGCTTAATAACGTTTTAAATTTTAAATTATTTTGTTAATATTAGTTTACCTTGCGTTATAATAACTCGCAAACAAAATGAAGTTTAAAATATCACGCTTAGCTAATAAAGTATCTTCAATTTTAACGAGCTGTATGTTACATACTTTTTATTGATGTTCAACCTGTATAAGGATAATTATAACTGTTTTAATCAGAGACCTGGTTTTTGTAGGAAATCAACTACAGAATTTAAATTTTAAAAATACTAGCCTGTATGTGACATGCATTGTTAAAAAGCTCTTCTTTATTTGTGACAATTGATTTTGATTTAGTGAATGAATTATTTTTATTAATTGACTTTCTTTAAGTAATGTTATATGGTTTTGCAAGAACTTTGTTTGGCAATTAATTAAGTGTATAAAATTAATAATAAATTAAAAAGGAAATGTGTAGAGTTAAATAATGTGGCGGAAAAACTGTGTAAAATGATGTTGGGATCTTTAGTTGTCTTGGTGCTAGGTACTTTTCTGGAATGTAAGTATATAATTAATTGTGTTTTTTAATGATACAAAATTTTTTCAGAGCTCTAAATTTCTCTTACTGATATAAAATAAGTATTGTAATTTTGAACAAATCACTTTCTCAGTTTTAAAATTGAACAACAAAAATATCAATCACAAAAACATAGTTCCTCACTTATGTAGGTAGTAACTCTGGAAGGAAGTGAAATATGAATTTCAAATTTAGTATGGAAGTGCGAAAGAATCTATAGTTTTTGAGCGATATCATTTGAGGTAAGGGTGGTGAAAGAGATGGAAGTCGATAATTTTATAGGGTCTCAATGTTAATACATATTAGGGAAATTCTTTCTTATTTTTGGATGAGAAATTGAAGAATTTTTAAGCATAATGCTTTATAGTCAAATTTCTATAGGTGAAAGACGAGGTTGGGTGAGTAGCTTAAAATGTCTTATATCGTTTCTCAGGGTTCTTAAAGTTGAGGAACCTGAAAATCATGTATTTTTTTTATTATTTCCAATCTTAATAGAAATAGCAAAAGGAAGTTAGAATGCGATTTAGCGAGTATCACTAAGTGTTTATTGTCTTTGGTTTAAAAAAAAACTAATTTTGACCATAATTATTTTAAATCAGACATAATTTGTTTACGAGGTTTGAAAAGAGGTGGGAGGGGATAGCTTCCAGTACTTTCTGCTGTGTGCATTTTCAGTGTTTTTGGAGTTAATAAATATGAAAAAAATTTAAAAAAAATCATGTCATGGGACGTGATTAAAAGAGACCTTCCAAAGTTTTTTTTCAGCTGTACAGTGTTTCAATTACTTTATCTATAAAAAATGTAAACGCTGTAATTGGTGGAAACTTAGTTACTAGAGAGTACCCTATACTAATTTATTCTTGGTTCTGCTCTCCTAATCAAAATAATTAATCTTTATTATATATATATATATATATATATATATATATATACATATATACATACATACATACATACATATGTATATATATATATATATATATATATATATATATATATATATATATATATATATATATATATATAAACTCCTGGACAAAATTAACGCAACAATATGAAAATTAATTTATCTTTTTCTTATGTCAGTTTTAAAGTTTATCGAGTATTTGAATAGTAGGCTATGCATATTTTGTTTCGTTGTTCATGACAGAAATCAAAACAGTTCGTTTAAATTTACAGTTTTAAAGAATTTTTTAGAAGATAAACAATTTTCTGTAATAATGCGATAGATTTTCTTTAAAAGTAAGCTTATAAATTGTTCCCTTTTCAAAGTAATACGTTTTTGTGGTAGACTGTTTAATTTTTGACCCCGAAGAATTAGAAAAATGAATCGACTAAGGAATTTAACTGAACACGAGGTAGTGCGAGCCTCAGTTTTATTGGACGAGGGATATTGTCAGAGTTATGTTGCCAATTTGTTAGGCAAACATCGTTCCACAATAAGTCGTATGGTAAGACGCTTGAATGAAGTAGGAACTTATTCTAGAAGGCTAGGGCAAGGGCAAAAACGATGCACTAGCGACCTAGATGAACGTTTTATAAGACAATATGCTTTAAGAAACAGGACTGTCACTAGTTCTATAATAAGAAACGAACTCGAAGCTGTTCGCAATGTCACAAATTCTTCTAAAACAGTTAGAAGACGGTTAAATGAAGCTGGATTAAACAGTAGGAGACCAGCCACTGCGCCCTTGCTTACTAGAGATAACAGAGTTGCCAGGTTACGTTTTGCTCGAAATCACGAAATCTGGTCTGTGGATGACTGGCAACAAGTTTTCTTCAAAGATGAAACTAGGGTTAGTCTAAAACATCCAGATGGTCGTGAGCGAGTATGGCGAAGACCAGGAGAGAGGTTTGCTCCTTGCAATATCTCTGCAAGGATTCCATTCGGCGGTGGCTCTGTTATGTTCTGGGGTGGCATCTGCTTTGATGCTCGCACAGAGTTAGTTCCTGTCCGTACGAGATCCATGAATGCTGACTACTATCTTGAGAATATTGTAATAGAACATGTGATGCCTTTCGGTCATTTTGTGGGGCCCAATTTCCTGTTTATGCAAGACAACGCTCGACCTCACGTGGCTAGGGAGGTACTCGATTATCTTAATCAAGTTGATATACCGATTATGCAATGGCCACCAAAAAGCCCGGATCTGAATCCGATAGAACATGTATGGAATCACCAAATGTGAAACGTCATATACTTGCACCTAGAAACCTGAGGGAACTTGAAAATGCAGTTATCACAGAATGGGAGCAAATTCCTCAAGATTTTATCCAAAATTTAATTAGAAGCATGCCTAGGCGCATAAACACTGTCATCCGAAGTAGAGGAGGGCAACACACGCTACTAGTGTCCCAGTTACTCCATTAATTTTGCAACTAGTGTCCCAGTTTATTTTTTTTCATTATTACATAATTTCAACGATTTTGTTATTAGGTCTTAAGAATAATTTTAATTCGAATCTTATAGAGAAATTTGGTAGCTAATTCACTTTTAAAGTATCCGAATAAGTTTTTTCTAACTTTTAGTGCAACCAATTGTTCATAAAAAATTATTAAAATTAATTCATTATAGAGATTTGTATGATTTAATATATTGTTGCGTTAATTTTGTCCAGGAGTGTATATGTATATATATATATATATATATATATATATATATATATATATATATATGTATATACACATATATATAATATATATACACATATATAATATATATATATATATATATATATACATATATATATATATATATATATATATATATATATATATATATATATATATATATATATATATATATACATATATATATATATATATATATATATATATATATATATATATATATATATATATATATATATATATATGTATATATATATATATATATATATATATATATATATATATATAGATATATATATATAGATATATATATATATATATATATATATATATATATATATATATATATATATATATATATACAGTGGCGAACAAAGGTATGGAAACATTTTGGTATAAAATAAAAATTCCAGTAAGATGTCGAAAATATTTAATATTTAGTGGGATATCCTTTTGCGTCAATCACTGCTTGACATCTTCTGCCCATAGAGTCAATTGTTTTAATGCGATCCAAAGTTCGTCCCAGTTTTTTATATTCCTTTTCCTAATTTGTTTATCCAGATAGTGCCAAAGATTCTCTATCGGATTCCAGTCAGGAAGAGCACCGCATCATCCGAATCCTTTGTTCAGAAAACCAATTCTTGGCCAAGCGAGATGTGTGTTTTGGGTGATTGTCTTGTTGAAAAATCCATGAGAGTGGCAAATCTTCTTCATAAGGAATCAAATTATTTTCCAACATCTCAAGAAACATTCGAGCATCTATTCTGTCATTTATCTTTGCCAATGGCCCTGTGCCAGACCGTCGAAAACAACCCCATACCATGATATTTCCACCGCCATGTTTGACAGTAGGTACAAGGTACTTTGGGTCATATCTTAGACCAAGCGATCTTCTTACATAACCAGTAGAATCACTTCCAAAGAGACTGAACCTACTTTCATCACTAAAGATTACTACAGACCACTGGTTTTGAGTCCAGTCTTTATGTTCCTTAGCAAATTTCAGTCTCTCTTTTCTGTGACGCTTTGTAAGGAGTGGCTTTTTAACAGCACGCCTACCATGAAGATTTTCAGATAACAGACGACGCCTAATAGTCATATCTGACACCAATACACTCTGATATTTCTGCCTTAGTTCTTTATTAATATCAACAGCAGTTTTCTTAGGATCATTTTTCGCTTTTCGAATTATAATTTGGTCTACTCTCTTACTTATTTTTCGAGGTCTACCACTTTTAAATGCCGGATCAACAGTGCCCCTTCTCGAGAACTTCTTAACAATTTTGCTGACAGTGTCTCTATGCATGTTTAAGAGTTTGCTATTTCAGTTTGCTTCTTTCCACTTTGATACAGAGAAATAATTTTATGTTTCAGATCTGAACTATAATATTTGCACTTTGGCATTTTGGCAAAAACTGCACCTTTACCAATGCTACTAAATTACTTCGTATCAACAATAACGTACTCTTAAAGCAGAATGATAAAATTATTTCAATGCTTTCGATAAGGACAAAACGCGTTTTTTAAAAACCTTATCTACTAGAAAGGTTTAACAAAGTTTTTATAGTCAATAATAAAATTCTATAAAGAAATTGTCAACAAAACAAGACTAGTTTTTTTATTCCTAAAGGATAGTATTTTATATTGTTGAGCCCGGCCGATTGACGCAGTGGGTTAAGGCGTCAGCCTTGCCCACTGTTGTCCGAGAGGTACGCGGTTCGATTCCGCGTCTGGGCTGGGTGTTGTGTGTGTCTTTAGGTTTAGTTTAGATTTAAGTAAAATATATATTCAGTTCCAGTGCCATAAAAGGGGTTCACCCCATTTAAAAAAAAAAAAAAAATATTGTTGATTAAGAAAATGTTTCCATGCTTTTGTTGTCACTGTATATATATATATATATATATATATATATATATATATATATATATATATATATACATATATATATATATATATATATATATATATATATATATATATATTATATATATATATATATATATATATATATATATATATATATATTATATATATATATATATATATATATATATATTTATATATATATATATATATATATATATATATACATATATATATATATATATATATATATATATATATATATATATATATATATATATATATATATATATATATATATATATATATATATATATTTATATATATATATATATATATATATATATATATATATATATATATATATATATTTATATATATATATATATATATATATATATATATATATATATATATATATATATTATATATATATATATATATATATATATATATATATATATATATATATTATATATATATATATAAATATATATATATATATATATATATATATATATATATATATATGTATATATATATATATATATATATATATATATATATATATATATATATATATTACAATAAAGATTTTCACGAATGGTAGAATGTAATTAGAGAATTCGATCTCGGTCGATTTTTCTATTCCCGAGATTTCGGGATTATCTACAGTTAATCTCGGGATCCCGGGATAGTCCCGGGATTGTATTGGTAATAGAAAGTGGTAACAAAAAGTCAGTAAAACATATGAAAATCAACTCTTTATTTTAAATCTTTAGTTAAATCTTCGAAAAACGAAACAAAATTATACTTTCTTCTGATAAAATAAACAACAAACTAGGCACTTCTGTAAATAATTTATGAAATAGTTTCATAATTGCCTAATTTGTTTTTATTTTATTTTACAATAAACTTAAAACAAATCAACTTCTTAAAATTTGTTTAGTTATATATACTATAAAAAAGACTATATGCTAAAGAGATCAAAGTTCATAGGTACTCAAATTTTAAATTAAATAGACCAGAAACTTTATGAATTACTTATTTAAGCCACGAAAATAAAATCTAAGGAATAACAACGCATCCAACGTCTCATCCGAAAGCATACTTCTCAATTTGTTGCACAAATATGAAGAGGCGGAAAAAGCGCGTTCAGGCTCGATGGAAGTTGGAGGAATCGTCAATAAATTTTTATAAGTCTTCTCCTAATTACAACCTCGTGAGGAACTATTCTCATAAAGATTCATTTCTTGTTTGATGATTTTAGAAAGATCAGTTTCTTTATATGCTTCTGGATTTATAGTTTTCATGCTGTTTTCTATTTCGTTCTGAAGCTTTTCTTTCAATGTCAAATCAGTTTTACTAGTTGTATGCACAGGTTCAATTTTCATGTCATTTTCTTCATTATCATTGTTTTCCATCCTTGCAGTTAATGAAATAATCTGTTTTTTTATTGCCATCTTGCTTGGACTTGAAAATAACCCCTTTACATCACAATCAGTATCCAAATTGTTACTCTCAGTAGTCTCAGTCTTCTCAGTATGAGGATTTTGTAGATAGTTTAATACTCCAGTTAACTCATTTCGTCGACGATCTTTCATGCGGTTCAATAAATGTGTCTTCAATTTGGAAGCCAAAATTGAGCCATTTTCACGCAATTGTTGAAAAAGAAACCTGAGTGTCGCATCAGCCGTGCACAAATTGGCATCAGAACGACAAAGTGCTTCTACGAATAATTTAACTGGCGCCAAGACCTTGATTATCTCATTAATGAGTTGAAAATCTGATTCCTCAAATTGTACAGCATTATTTAGGTCAATAAGTGCCTTTTTTACGCTATTTTTTTAAATATCAAATCGCTCCAGCATTGTAAAGAGACTATTCCAACGCGTTTTACAGTCGAGCAGTAAATTAAGCTCTCTTCCATGTTCTTTTTAGTGTTCCGTACGGAACACTTATAAGATCACTTCGGTGTCTGTCTGTCTGTCTGTCTGTCTGTCTGTCTGTCACACCCGATTTTCTCTGAAACTATTTGACATAGAAAGTTGAAATTTGGTAATAATATAGGAATTGATGGCCTCATCAGAGCCATGTAGTTTTGAGAATTAAATTTTGACTTAAGGGGTTAGTTTTGGGGGGTGAAGTCGGAAGTGAAAAAAATTTTTTTACTAGGTCATCGAGTGTGGTGTCAAATGAAAGCTTGTGAAAACACGAGTAAAAAAATATATATATAATATTATACTTGCGCGCACTTTTCTTTGTATTATTTTTAAAAATTCGCGAAAAATCGCTGTCCCGGGCCTTATCTCGAAAAGTACTTATCAAAAAATTTCGAAAAAATTCTGGAATATTCTCCACGGGGTGTAGATTGAACGAAAATTATCACGAGTGCATTACCTTTAATAATTTATATGGTATATAAAAAAAACAAAAATTTCAAGGTCATCAGATTTCAGTAAAGATTCGAAACAAACTTTGTTGAAAACTCATTTGGGGTGTGTTTTGTGAAGTCACTGATCAATTTATGCCACCGTAACATAAATTTTGACTTAAGAGGTTCGTTTTGAGGGGTGAAATCGGAAGTGAAAAAAAATTTTTTTTACTAGGTCATCGAGTGTGGTGTCAAATGAAAGCTTGTGAAAACACGAGTAAAAATATATATTATATATATATATATATATATATATATATATATATATATATATATATATATATATGATGTAATACTTGCGCACACTTTTCTTCGTATTACTTTTAAAAAATCGCTGTCCCCTACCTTATCTCGAAAAATATTGATCAAAAAATTTTGAAAAAATCCTGGAATATTCTCCACGGGGTATAGATTGAACGAAAATTATCACGAGTGCATTACCTTTAATAATTTATTTGGTATATAAAAAAAAAAACAAAATTTCAAGGTCACCAGTTTTCAGTAAAGATTGGAAACAAACTTTGTTGAAAACTCATTTGGGGTGTGTTTTATGAAGTCACTGATCATTTTATACCACCCTAACAAAAATTTTTATTTTAAAAACAATCAACGTACGGAACACTAATTGTGCAAGTTCAACTTGCACTTGACCGGTTTTTTTATTTAACATACTTTTGAAGTATTGTATCATTTTTCAAGGATGCTCTTTTGAAAATAAGAACTACTTTACGAATTTTCTTTATTACTTCATTAATATTTCGATCATTAGTCAAATCCCGTCCATTTCCAGTTTCAATGGCTAATCCTGAGTCTAGTTCTTCATTATCATCATCCGAGTCATCAATGGTAGGCTCATTTGCAGGTGTGTTTTTATACAATAAATCACAAACGGCTAAATGAATACCATGTGCAAAACAAACTTGGTGTTCTGTATTAACAAGTTTTCCAACCTTCAGCATTACATTTGGACCATCGGTCACTATTGCCACAATATCGGTATCTAATGAGATATGGAACTCCAAAAGCCGCTTTTTTAGTGTATGAACACAAGTTTCGGCTGTCAGCGATTTATTAATTCGAATAAGTCCCAAATTCCAATTTTCTTTGCCTGAATGAATATTTAAATTCATATATCTCTTATTAGAGCTAGACGTCCATTCATCAAAACTTAGACTAAATCGTCGTCCTCCTTTTTTTAATGTAGATAGTTCAGCTGTCATTTGTTTTTTTATGTTTCGACTGTAGTCTACTACTCTGTTGCGGATTGTTGAAGCAGATTTAGGTAAGTCTGAGTAACCTTTTGCTAATAATAACGATCTTAAATCTTTTGATGTCACAAATACGCTAAAAGGAAAACCATCTAGCGCAGTCATACGGGCCAAAACATCGTCAAGGGTTCAGACTTCACAAAATAGTCGGCGACTGACGTAATTTTTCTTTTCAAAGATGGTCCTTCATTATTTTGGCCCGTTGAGGAAAATGCCTTAGCAGAATCTACTTTCACAGAATGTTTTAAAGATAGATGAGTATGTAGGCCTTTGGTTGATCCTCCTAAAGTCTTTAAAATAGCGAAACAACGCTTACATTGTGCTGAGCTACCCGCTTTATCGACTAAAAAATGACTCCACATTGACGAAACATCTTCATCTTTTTTTATGTTTGACATAAAAACTTTCTTTGGATAGTGACATTGTTTACTTCTTAAACCTAAACAAAAAAGAAAAAAAACATTTAAGTCTATGCACAACATAAACAAAACCTCTTAGAGCTACAGAAAATAACACTCGTTGTTTTTCATCTATATTTATTCAGACACATTTATGCATTGTTGTTTTTTAATAAATTCATTGCTTATCACCAATTAACAAGAAAAATATCAATACTTACACGACGAGAAGCGAATATTTTACACACTTTTACACATAACCCGGCACCGGTCGTTAGCAAAAACAAATGAAATCAGCTGTGTACACAAGATGGCCATCAAAACGTCAAATGAAATTAAGTGCGTTTCGTTTCACGCACATTTTTATTGACTTATATACAAAAATAATTTAATCCCGAAAATCCCGGGATTCATTAAATTTAATCCCGAAAATTTCGGGACTAAAATACGACCGGGATCCCGGGATCCCGGATCCCGAGATCGAATCCTCTAAATGTAATACATTAAAATTCCGGGTTTCAATCCGTTCGTCTAACAATGCATTTGCACGACGTTTCGCCAAAATCTCATTTGGCATTTTCAAGTGCTCTTGCTGCAGCTGCTACTCGATCTTGCTGCTGCTGCCGCTCGAAGCTAACTCAAAGCAAAGAAGTTTTTCTTATCTTGATTTTTTGTAATTAATGTTACCATAATGTTATTTAAGTTATTCCGTTTAGATCACATTTGTTTTGATTTTACAATATTTGTTTCCGCGTGGAGTACGAGGTCAATAACTTTACCATTGGTATTTTAAATTAATTTTGGTGTAATTACATTTAAGAATTCGGTATTATCCAATTTCAAGAATATTTCAAAATCTGTGTATACAATTAAATTATATAATTTTAGTAGTATGCGAAATGGAGCATTTAATTTTTTAGAAAATCAATTTTTTATGTTAAATAACATTCATTAAAAATAATAATAACTATTGAGTGGTATCTACGAGGGTATTTTTTAAGTTAGCTACGTAGACATGAAAATTACGTGATTTCTGAAAAATATGTGAAAGAAATCTGGAGCATCGGGCAGCGATAAAATTTGCAACTGGACAAAATTATTCACGAAAGAGGTCCCAGATGTACGGTAATGATGACTCATTTTATTTTCAACTAAATTTTGGTCTAAACAATTTCGTTGGGGCAAGAGACTCGATTCAGGATGATCCCGGATCAGAAAGATCGGTTGAGGCAAGAACTGAGGAAACCATCAGGTTTGTTGTGGACTATAGATAAATGATGACGCCAGAGTTTTCTAAAGAAGCTAAAGTATCCGGAATTAGAGTTTTCAAGATCATACACGAGAATTTACGGATAAAAGAAGTTTTTATTCCTAAATTATTCCAAAAACTCCTTACAACAGAATAGAAAATGGCGAGGAAAGACATTTCTCAAGAATATTTGGTCGGTTTAGAGAACGATCAGAATTATTTTTTGTAAATTGTCACAGAAGGCGAGTCTTGAGTGTTTTATTGGCATCCTTCCACGAAACAAGAGCTCTCTATTTTCAAAGAAGATAAAAACTCATTCGTCCGTTTCTTTCCGATTTTGCCTTCAAACGAACCAATAACTTTATATGATATTCGCTATTGATGGTTTTTCCCTTCTTAGCATAGACGATGAAAATTGTTCCATGCACATCCCAAAATACAGAGGCCAAAACCTTCCCAGCCGACTTTTGGGTCATTGGTCGCTTCGGACGGCTTTCACCGGCTGCTGTCCACACAGCTGACTGCCGATTTGATTCTGGTGTGTAGTGGCGGCTCCATGTTTCATCCATTGTCACATATCGCTTGAAAAAATTATTTTTATTTCGCTTAAACAAGTCCATACAGCGCTCAGAATCATCAACACGTTGTTGTTTTTGGTCTACTGTAATGGAACGCGAACCATTTCGAATAGAGCTTTCTCAAGCCCAAACGTTTATGCAAAATATGACCAACAAGTTCTTTTGATATATTTAGGGTGTCAGCTATCTCACGCAGTTTCACTTTACGGTCATTCAAAACAATTTTGTGTATAGTACTTGTCAAGCCATTGCTTCGCTTGAACAGTATTTTTCCCAATAAAAACCGGTGTTTAATAAACACACAAAATTAGGTTTTTTCAATTGTTTTGAAAATATGAAAAGTAGCGTCACTAAAACCATTGTAACTTGTAAACTAACCGAAATGTCATGAAATTTTGACATGTATCGTTTGAAAAACGGCGTCATTTATATGTCAGACCAAAAACCTTTTAGGCTACGCGTTATGTAGAAGGGATTGAGATCTGGTTTACACAGTAACTTAAAAAATATTAAGTTGATTATATAAAAGTTTTAGGAATACAAACTGTTAAAATGGCCGAAACTTACTTACCTCTGGAACAATAGGTAGGTTATTGTTTTTACGTCTCTTGCTAAAGGGAAAAAATTACTCCCTACAATTTTTGCATTTCTTTACTTTTTATTGTTCTTAGATTACAAAAAAAATGTATTTCTATTTTTATTGGTCTGTTTATCCAACAGTCAGGCTATCGGTCTGTAGGTAAATTAGCATCATGCTGCTCGAACGAAATTATATTATAATATTTGAAATAGGGATGTAACCTATAGTTTTTGAACGATATTGTTTCAAGGAAAGAGGGTGTAAGGCATGAGTGTCCATATGTTGTATGATTTTATTTATATTATACATATTTGCTTTCTCTTTACTTGAGATAGTCAAATTCACTATTTATTTTAGGACTACATGTTTGCAAGGAAAGTACTGAATAAAATACTTTACAGATTTTTTCAATTAAGTTAAAAAAAAACGTTAACAGCTGTAGATTTTCTGGCCATTCAAAGCTCTTAAATTTAATCAAGACCATTTTAATATGTATTGCCTATCTTTGTCGTTTACAAGCTACAACATAATAGTATTCCTGAAATTCTACCAATTAAAAACGAAATTTGCCTCGTCGGATTTTAGAGATATTATAAAATAAACCGACACCTCACTGTAGTTTTGTCCCTAAACTAAACTAACCGGCCAATGCAAGTTGAACTTGCGCAATTAGGGTTCCGCACGTTAATTGCTTTTAAAATATTTTTTTTTATAAAATGATCAATGACTTCACAAAACACACACCAAATGAGTTTTTCAACAAAGTTTTATTCAGATTTTTACTGAAAACTCATGACTGAATTTTTTTTTTTATATACACCAGATATTTTTTTTTTATGGCTCTAGCACACGTGTTGCAGGGAAGTCTCTAAAGCGCTACAGGAGCGACATGTGTGCGGAAAAAGCGATTCACGTTATTCTGGAACCGCTGTAAATTGTACTCGGTGGGAGACACAGTCCTGGGCAAATTATTCCAAAGGGATGATATTCTCCGTATAGAAGACGGCTTGAAAAGCGTTGTACGAGGAGTAACAAGCAGCGATTTTTCGCGATTTTTTGAAAATAATACAAAGGAAAGTGCGAAAGTATTACATTATATGTATATTTTTTACTCGTGTTTTCACAACCTTTCATTTGACATCACACTCGATGACCTAGTAAAAAAATTTTTTTTTTCACTTCCGATTTCATCCCCCAAAATTAACCCCTTAAGTCAAAATTTAACTTTCAAAACTACATGGCTCTGATGAGGCCATCAATTCCTATATTATTACCAAATTTCAAGTTTCTATGACAAATAGTTTCGGAGAAAATCGGGTGTGACAGACAGACAGACAGACAGACAGACAGACACTGAAGTGATCTTATAAGTGTTCCGTACGGAACACTAAAAATTGATTACCGGAGCGAAGAAAATCTCCCCGACTTCAACGAAAAGAACCCTTTGTTTTAAAAAAATTTTATCACTTTCTAAAACTAACGGCTGGGGGGTAAAAATAAGTTTTTTTTTATGGGTCTAGCACACGTGCTACAGGGAAGTCCCTATAGCGCTACAGGAGCGACACGTGTGCGGAGAAAGCGATTCACGTTGTTTTTGAATCGCCGCAACACAGTCCTGGGCAAATTATTTCAAAGAGATGATGTTCTCCATATAAAAGACTGCTTGAAAAGCGTTGTACGAGGAGTAACAAGCTGAACCTCATACGAATGTGAAGTATTAGCGCGACGTGTATTTCTAACATGCACCGCTCTGGGAGGAATTAAGTGGGCTACATCCTTCGAATATGAAAATACTTGTAGAATAGGCTCAAGTCGCCAACCGTTCTTCGATGTTCCAGCGCCGCCGGTCAATTTCGGGTCTCCAATTAGACGAACAGCGCTTTTCTGAATAGAATCCAACATATGCAATGTATGTTTGGGAGCGGAGCCTCAAATATGGGAGCAGTATTCCATAGTTGGTCAAATTTGAGCTTTGTAAAGAATTAACAGTTGTTGTGGTATCTAAAGCTCTCCTTGCTATCCCTGCGACATGTTCATGTCAGCACATATTTGCTCTCAAATTAATGCCCAACAAATTGAGTGACGATGTTAGCGGATTGGAGTGCCCCGCCATAACTATGTCGGGTTCAGTAACGTTAACTTTTTGAGAAAAAACTGCCGCCTAGGTTTTTGTAGAGTTAAATTCCACTTGGTTACTGTCACCCCAAGATAGAATTTCTTCCAGGTCTTTGTTAAGTTGATCGACTTCCCGTCTGCGGATATTCGTCTGAGTAGCCGATGTCCGAGCATTCAAAATGAATGAAGAGATAAGCGAACTGTCATCTGCAAAGCTGTAGATTGGGTTTCCGGTCTTTTCCAGCAGATCATTAGTGCAAATGAGGTTATTGAAGATAACACAGGGCAACAAAAAAATATTTTTGTTTTGGTGCCTGGGATTTTAGAGCTGATTTTAACTATATTTGGGACGCTAAATCTATACATGCAATCCGTTTTTCTCTATCAGCTCTACTTTTTTAGATACATCAACTTATCTACCAATGTGGTTTTTATTCAGTATATTCATTTATGAGAGTTCTAAAATTATTATATATTCATTAATGTAGGTACAATGGTTTTATTGTCAGTCTGTAATTGAGTAAATTCCAGGTAAATCTATAAATAGTGGAACCATTGCCTATCAGGTACCTGAAGTGACCCTTTTAATCACCTAACTCGGGTAAGTCTCGTCAGTTTGTGCGTTCTTACTAATGAGAGTAGATCGAATTCGGCGTGTTATTTTATGTTAAGAAAAGAGTGTTTTTGTGTTATTGAACAGAATTAAAAATGAGTTCAGGTTCCAGTTCAAGAAGAAGTTGTGTAAATCAACCTGATGTGTTTTGCTATATATGCGGAGAATACATGTTTCAACAAAACAGACAAACTATTACTGACTTTGTAAAGCGAGCGTATCTTGGATGCTTTGGAGTTAAGCTTGGTGATCAGGACAAAACGTGGGCCCCGGATCTCGTATGTAAAACTTGTACAGAGCATTTACGGCAGTGGACTACCGGGAAAAGAAAATGTCTAAAATTCGGCGTACCAATGGTTTGGAGAGAACCAAAAAACCACTTCAATGATTGTTATTTCTGTTTAGTAAATACTAATGGAATCAATCGAAATAACCGCAGTAAGTGGACTTATCCCAATTTAGACTCGGCAATACGCCCTATCCCGCACTCAGATGAAATACCGATTCCAACATTTCATCAGCTACCACATATCTCTGATGACGAATATTTTCCCTCTGATCGCTCTTCTGATGCTAATAAAAGTTCTGATGCTAATGAAACTAACAGTGACTATGAGGGAACGTCATCAGTTCCTCAACGCTTCAATCAAAATGAATTAAATGATCTCACCAGGGATCTCAATTTATCGAAAAAAGCTTCTGAAGTACTGGCTTCTAGGTTGAACGACAAAAATTTACTGGAACAAGGAACCAAAATTACCTTTTACCGTACAAGAGAAAAAGATCTGCTACCATTCTTTTCTCAAGAAGACAATCTTGTATTTTGTCACGAAATTAGGGGACTCATGAAAGAAATGGGACTTTCTGAATATATTCCAGATGATTGGCGCCTATTTATTGACAGTTCAAAGCGAAGTTTAAAATGTGTCCTTCTACATAATGGGAATAAATATGGTTCAATACCACTAGCTCACTCAACGAAACTGAAAGAAGAATATAATACCATAGCTTTGGTCTTGCAGAAGATAAAGTATTACGAACATCAATGGATGATTTGTGTAGACTCAAAAATGGTAAACTTTCTTCTTGGGCAGCAAAGTGGCGAAATATCCGTGTTTCTTGTGCCTCTGGGATAGTAGGGACAAAACACACCACTGGGTTAGAAAAGATTGGCCTCAGAGAGAAAACATGGACGTTGGGGAAAAGAATGTCATTAACGACGCTTTGGTTGAAAGAGAAAAAATCATACTTCCTCCGTTACATATAAAGTTGGGCTTAATGAAGCAATTTGTAAAGGCTCTTGATAAGAATGGGTCTTGTTTTGCACATATAGGGGTAAAAATGCATCAGTTGAGCACAGAAAAACTCAAAGCAGGGATATTTGACGGCCCACAAATAAGACAATTAATTAAGGATCCTGCCTTCATAAATTCAATGAATCAAGTTGAACGAGAAGCTTGGACATCATTTGTTGCAGTTGTAGAAAATTTTCTAGGCAAACATAAAGCTCAAAACTATGTTGAAATGGTTAACAAGATGCTTAATAGTTTCAAATCCTTAGGGTGCAATATGAGTATTAAAATACACTATTTACACAGCCACTTAGACCGTTTTCCAGAAAATTTAGGAGACATGAGTGAGGAACAAGGTGAAAGATTTCACCAAGATATTAAAGTTATGGAGGACCGCTACCAAGGAAGATGGGACATGCACATGATGGCAGATTACTGCTGGAGTTTAAAAAGGGACTGTTTAAAAAAACATTCAAGAATGTCGCGGAAAAGAAGCTTTCCAAGTGTTGAGTGACTATTTCATTTTTTTTTTGTTTGTAAGTACGACATAATATTGTATTTTGTATAACTAAAATAAAAATGTCGTATCTACTTTTGTTTACTACACTTACGGATTTGAGTTACAATAATGTAACTTATATTTCTCTAAAATTGTATATCTTAAAAATTTGAGCTCCTAGGTACAAATGAATACGTTATTTGAATTCAGGACATCAAATTGATATAGAATCAGCTCAAAAAACCTCGACAACACCAAAACAGCTGTTCCCCTGTGTAATGCACTCGTGATAATTTTCGTTCAATCTACACCCTGTGGAGAATAGCCCAGAATTTTTTCAAAATTTTTTGATCAGTACTTGTCAAGATAAGGGGGGGGACAGCGATTTTTCGCAATTTTTTAAAAATAATGCGAAGAAAAGTCTACGCAAGTATTACATTATATATATTTTTGAATTTGTGTTTTTTCGAGCTTTCATTTAACACCCCACTCAATGATCTGGTAAAAAAATTCTTTTTCACTTCCGATTCCACCCCTCAAAATCAACCCCTTAAGTCAAAATTTAACTTTTAAAACTACACGGCTCTGATAAGGCCATCAATTCCTATATTATTACCAAATTTCAACTTTCTATGTCAAATAGTTTCGGAGAAAATCGGGTGTGAAAAGCAGATAGACACACAGACAGACAGACGGATATATACCGAAGTGATCTTATAAATGTTCCGTATGGAACACTAAAAATGAAATTTCAAGAATCTCGGACCAAACTACTTAAAATAATCATAATTATTTTTGTTCACTTAAATATTGATATTTCATTAATCGATGCGTAATAACGCAACAAAAAATATTGCAAAAGAGTGTTTATTGCTTGGTCTGTTATTATAACCAACAAATAACAAGGTTGAAGTAATTGGAGCATACATTTTTGGTTAAATTTTTGCAGATTCATATTTTTTTTTCGAATTTCTGCTACAATCTCTTTTGACGAACGTAACATTTATTATTGTTGTCAATTCCCAAAGGTATATTAATTATATTTTTGACCATTATAATAGTATATGATTTGTTTACTTCCAGATGCGTATGCCCAAAATCAGACTGGAACAGTTTATCCTCATCAGGTCCCAAATCCAATGCAACAGACGGTAACCATTGGTCCTTGCCGAATTGTATTAAACCCGTAGGTATACATATATGCAATTTGAAGAAAAATATACCTATTTACTATATCAAAATTGTTTTAACCCGATTTTTTTAGACAATGTCCAGATCCAGACGTCACTTTCTTTATGTACACAACAGCTCATCCAGAGAACCCAGAACCGATCTACATCGCTTCACATTTGAGAAGCACAAATTTGGCAAAAACTGCTTTTGATCCTGCCAAACCCACAAAAGTTGTTATCCATGGATACAACTCCAATATGTTTCTTAGTGCGTTGACTGAGCTTAGAAAAGGTAAAAGAACAATATATGTCAATGTTAATCCATTTTACTTAATATTAGTAATAGTTTCTTTCATATAGTATTTCTTAAGTACTTTCTTGGAACTCAACATTATCTAAATTTATCATATTTTGAAAGGGCACCGTTACAAGGACTCTTCACCTTTCTCTTTCTTAATCTTTAAATCTGTTCGACACTCCCTTTCACCTCTAATTAACTTCAAATATGTTCTTTACTACGTCATTTATTCAAGCTTTAGCTCAGGAGTGTCCCTGACTTTTCCATCTTATGTCGTTTGCAGTATTTCTTATTATGTTAGATTTGCATGTCACAAAGTAGACCCAATTCTCTTGTATCTACCTTTACGTTAGAAGAAAGCCATATATACTGAAAATTTTAAAAACCATGGTTACCCTTTGATGGCGAGTTTCATCTAAAATGCAATTTTTTGACCCTAATTTTGAAATAAAAAATTTTAAACTTTGGCTATACTACGTGCAAAAATCGATGCACTTTGAGAAGGTGCTATGATATAATTTTAACTTTTTTTAATTAAATAAAAAAATAATCAGTGAAATACCTGATTGAAAAATGCTAATGTAAAAATTTTTACTTTCATTAGCCATGATCTTCCCGCCTACCTTAATTTTTAACAGGCTTAAATAAAATTGCCAATTGGTTATTAAAGGTTAATTCCCTAAACCTCAATAGATTCCTAAGCCCCGATAAGGAATCAATCGTAATAGATGAGCTGAGTTTGACTTGTTGTTCTGTTAAAGGCAAGCCTCCAAACCGTTAGAGTAAATTCTTTGTAACTATTCCTAAATAACTGACTTTTCCCACATGCATTGTCTTGCTCTATAATAAATAATAATTAAATATTTATTTTAGAATATCTCAAAACCAATGACTACAACATCTTTGCAGTGGATTGGAGTCCCTTAAACCAAGCTCCGTGTTATCCAGCTGCCGTTTGGAATGCCCGCCATGTTGGAACATGTACTGCTCAGTTATTGACTAGAATTCGAGAAATGGGAGCTACGGATATACATATTATAGGATTTAGTTTAGGTTAGTTTTAAAATTCCCTATCTTCCTCAGAATGGGCTATTCTGCGCTGGATTACTATTTATATGTACGTAATATTCTGTGATCTAAATAAAATTACAATCATTTTGTTGAATAACACAGGATCACCAAAAAAATAAGTTTTATAGTCCGAATTGGCTCATCACCCAAGAATTTTGAGATAATCTCGAAAAACACCTCGAAAATGACCAAAGATACTTTTAAAAATAATTTAAAAATATAAACGTGCAAATCACCATATCAATACGTATCTTGGGTTGCTGAAATCGACTCCAAGGTTAGAATTCACCCATTACGTCAGCATTTTGACATAACCTCAAAAATGATCAGAAATACGTCTGTAAGTAAATTTTTCTCACCCCAATGGACGAACTTTACAACCGGAACTCTCTAAACCTAATGCAAGAACTATACTCCAAAAACTCTAAACCTAACACAGCTTAATGCAAAAAACTTACACCAAGAGCTTTAAACCAAGAAATCTAAACCCAACATAGCCTAATGCAAGACACTTACACCAAGAACGCTAAACTTAACATAGCCTAATGCAATCAATTTACACCAAAATCTTTACACCAAGAACTCTAAACTTAACATAGCTAAACGCCAGAACATTACACCAAGAACTCTAAACCGAACATAAGCTAATGCAAGAATCTTACACTAAGAACTTTACACCAAAAACTCTAAACCTTACATAACCTAATAGAAGAAACTTACTTCAAGAATGTTGAACTATAACCATAACATAACCTAATGCAAAAAAAATGAGCAGACCACCATATCTATACGTATTTTGGGTCACTGAAAGCAAATATGTCAACAGAATTGACCTGTTACGCCAGGATCTTGAAATATCCAGTCCTTTCATTCACAGGATGCTGGATTATGGTGAGTACCACTGCTTTTCACCCTTGGAGTGCTTTATTAAAGTGAGTCCCATCGCTTCTCACCTACGATGTACCTTATTATGGTAATTGTACTTACAGGAGTAATTCTGACCATTTTTAGGTGTTTTTTGAAGTAATGGCAAAATGCTGACTTCTGACCTTGGATTTGATTTCGGCACCTCAAAATACATACAGGTATGGTGGTTTGTTCTGTTACAGTTTTAATTTATTTGTAAACGTACGAGGCATGTTTTTTAAGTAAGTACCGTTTTGGAATTAAAAAAAGACGTGCAAAGATATCGCTAAAATTTATTTTTACATGAAAGCCTGTACCTTAATCTACTTTTTTACATAATTTCCGTGAATATTGAGGCACTTGTCATAACGTGGCACCAGTTTTTGAATACCCTCCTCATAAAATTCTGCCGCCTGACTTGTTAACCACTGTATCACAAATGTTTTGACTTCGTTATCGTCTTGAAGACGCTGACCACCCAGGTGCTTCTTCAAGTGCAGGAACAAATGGTAGTCGCTGGGCGCCAGATCAGGGCTGTATGGAGGATGATCTAGAGTTTCCCATTTAAAAGATTTGATGAGATCTTTGGTCCGATTAGCCACATGTGGACGGGCATTGTCATGCAGCAAAACGATACCCTTACTCAACTTGCCACGTCTTTTGTTCTGGATTGCACGACGCAGATTGTTCAATGTCTCACAATAAGACGCTGCATTGATTGTCTCATTACGAGGCAGAAACTCCACTAGCAATACTCCTTTTCTGTCCCAAAAAACTGTGCACATGATTTTGCGGGCAGAAATTGTTTGCTTAAACTTCACTTTTTTGGGTGATGATGAATGTCGCCATTCCATGGATTGTTGTTTCGATTCTGGTGTGACGTAGGCCACCCATGTTTCGTCACCAGTAACAATTTGGTCTAAAAAATGTTCACCTTCATTGTGGTACCGCTCAAGGAAAGTCAATGCACTGCCTAAACGTTGGGTTTTGTGCAAATCCGTCAACATTTTTGGAACCCAACGTGAACACAATTTCCGGTAATTCAAGTTCTCGGTCACAATGCGATACAAAACACTACGAGAATATTGAGGAAAGCAGTCGCACAATGATGAAATTGTAAAGCGTCTGTTTTCTCTCACCTTTTCGTCCACTTTCTGCACCAAATCTTCATTAACGACTGAAGGACGCCCACTCCGTTCTTCATCATGCACATTTGTGCGGCCATCTTTAAATGCTCTCACCCATTTCCTTACCATTCCATCACTCATAATGTTTTGTCCGTAAACTTCACAGATCTCACGATGAATATCGATCGGTTTTACGCCTTTAGCACTAAGAAATCGTATAACAGCCCGTACTTCACAATCGGCGGGACTCACGATTGTCGGAGGCATCTTAAACACTCAGTAAACAACGTATACAATGAAGAATCAGACTGTAATGGCGTCAGTGCGTAGACATGAGATGTAGGTTACCAGCGCGCATGCGCGGAACGCCGACCGTATTGCTGCGGCGGCGGAATCGCAAAACGGTACTTACTTAAAAAACATGCCTCGTATTTTTGGTCATTTTCGAGGTGTTTTTTAAGGTTATATCAAAAGCCTTAGGTGATGAATCAATTTTGACCTCGGATTCGTCTTTAGAACACCAAAAAACAGATGGTATTGTATCTTACCTTTCAATTACAAAACTTTTTTTTTGTGGTCCTCTTAATTAATTTCACAATTTGGAAATACTTGATTTTAGGTGCCCATATAAGTAACTATCTTGCCGTTGCTCTTCGTCCATATAGGCTACCCAGAATCACAGGTTTGGACCCAGCTCTTCCTGGATTTATAACAGCAAGCACGGATGATAAATTGGATAAATCCGATGCTGAATTTGTCGACGTTTACCACACGAATGCATTTATGCAGGGAAAAGCTGAAGAAAGCGGCCATGTTGATTTTTACTTCAATGGTGGGTCAATTCAGCCTGGATGTTGGGGAACAGCAAGTAAGTTTCAGAACTGGGCATTATTGTGATAAGCTTATTCAAGTTTAGCGCCATTTTATTTTCAATCTGTATGTTATTCTATTTTTAGTGTTCCGTACGGAACACTTATAAGATCACTTCGATGTCTGTCTGTCTGTCTGTCTGTCTGTCACACCCGATTTTCTCCGAAACGATTTGACATAGAAAGGTGAAATTTGGTAATAATATAGGAATTGATGGCCTCATCAGAGCCATGTAGTTTTGAGAATTAAATTTTGACTTAAGGGGTTAGTTTTGGGGGGTGAAGTCGGAAGCGAAAAAAAAATTTTTTTACTAGGTCATCGAGTGTGGTGTCAAATGAAAGCTTGTGAAAACACGAGTAAAAAATATATATATATTATTATACTTGCGCGCACTTTTCTTTGTATTATTTTTTAAAATTCGCGAAAAAATCGCTGTCCCGGGCCTTATCTCGAAAAGTACTTATCAAAAAATTTCGAAAAAAATTCTGGAATATTCTCCACGGGGTGTAGATTGAGCGAAAATTATCACGAGTGCATTACCTTTAATAATTTATATGGTATATAAAAAAAACAAAATTTTCAAGGTCATCATATTTCAGTAAAGATTGGAAACAAACTTTGTTGAAAACTCATTTGGGGTGTGTTTTGTGAAGTCACTGATCATTTTATACCACCGTAACATAAATTTTGACTTAAGGGGTTCGTTTTGAGGGGTGAAATCGGAAGTGAAAAAAAAAATTTTTTTTACTAGGTCATCGAGTGTGGTGTCAAATGAAAGCTTGTGAAAAACACGAGTAAATATATATATATATATATATATATATATATATATATATATATATATATATATATATATATATATATATATAAATATATATACATATATATATATATATATATATATATATATATATATATATATATATATATATATATATATATATATATATATATATATATACTCGCATATAATGTAATACTTGCGCACACTTTTCTTCGTATTACTTTTAAAAAATCGCTGTCCCCTAGCTTATCTCGAATAGTACTGATCAAAAAATTTTGAAAAAATTCTGAAATATTCTCCACGGGGTATAAATTGAACGAAAATTATCACGAGTGCATTACCTTTAATAATTTATTTGGTATATAAAAAAAAAAAAAAAAAAAAAATTTCAAGGTCACCAGTTTTCAGTAAAGATTGGAAACAAACTTTGTTGAAGACTCATTTGGGGTGTGTTTTGTGAAGTCACTGATCATTTTATACCACCCTAACAAAATTTTTTATTTTAAAAAACAACGTACGGAACACTAATTGTGCAAGTTCAACTTGCACTTGACCGGTTTTTTTTCTTATCAAAAGGCACTTAGGCTGGTATTTTCGCAAACAAGAAAAAAATAATATATTTTCCACATAATTTTGAAAATTAAAGTAAGATAAAAGCTAAAATTTATCAAATATATTCGATAATAGGCTTTAAGATTTTTCTTATTAATTAAATAGGGTACAAATTGTCGGTTTTTCTTTTACACAATTACTAGGAAACCCAAAATCCGTTTGAGAATACTTTACATTTAAATTTTGAATGGTCCCCAAATGCAAGAAAGTCTGTTTAAGATATTTTTGCCCTTGAAACCTTAGTTAGTTTAAAAATTTTATGTCCCGTCACTATCACAATCCTAAAAAATAGTGAAAAATTACAAAAGATTTTTTCATTTTCCTCGATTCCAGTTTCCGCCAAGAGATTTAAAGGGATGACAGAAAGATTTTTGCTTTATCTGCCAAGTACAAGTCGGACTTGTGCAATTAGTGTTCCGTACGTTGATTGCTTTTAAAATAAAAATTTTTGTTACGAATTTATAAACTGATTAAAGACTTCACAAAACACACCTCGAATGAGTTTTCAACAAAGTTTTTTTTTTGATCTTTACTGGAAACTGATGACTTTGAATTTTTTTTTATGTACCAGATAAATTATTAACCTCCTCGGGCCCCGGGTATCATATATGATACCCCGAGTTCTAAATTATTTAACAAATCTGCAGCTCGATTTGGACAACGCTCCGCGTTTATCATATATGATATGCGTATATTAATGCGCAGAAAATTGCCGGCTCACGTTGGGGCCAATGTAGTCGAGATATTTAGTTGTTTACATGCATGTTTCGAGTCGCCATGGCCGCTGCTAATAAATTTACGCAAAATAAACGTAAGTACCTAGTATTTGTGTCGTTTTTTTTTAATAAGCTTTCTAATTATTAGTTAAAGAAAGGTGGGGAATATTTGTTATAGTAGGCATAGTAGGATAAATAATATTTTTGATTCCTGGAACCCAGGGTATCGCCGTTGATACCGTGGGACCCAAAACGATACATTTATCATTTTTATTTTCAGCGCTTTCTCTTCAAGAACTACAGGATATCGCAGATAATTTGAATTTAAATGATTCCGATTTGGACGAAAATCTTCTTGATGACGACGACGAGTGGGGCGCGTGGGATGAGCCTTCAGAAATCCAAACTTTTGGCGCCAGCCAAGACCAAATGATCCTTGAAAATGACCAAGAAGAGGACGATAATTTAGGCTGTGAGCTTGAAAACAGTAGCAGTTGGGACGACGACTTGCCGTTAATAAATTTGATTCCAATTGGTAAAAAAAGGAAATGGAAGAGAACCAATTTTCAACCACAACGTGAGAAGTATGTGCCTTGTGATCGAGATCCGTTGAGCCTTGAAAATATTCCAAAGCCTATTGACTTTTTCAATAAATACCTTGACGATAATTTTTTTCAATCCATGGCTATGTACACAAATATGAAGGAAGTGAAAGTATCAGGAAAATCGCTGGGGGCCAGTCCAGAAGAATTAAAAACGTTTTTTTTTGCGTGTTGCATGCTCATTGGTATTTACAGTTTACCAAGAATCCGAATGTTTTGGAGGTCGGATACCAGGGTACCAATCGTTTCAGATAATCTGTCAAGAAATCGCTTTTTCGCTCTGAGAACACGGCTAAAAATTGTGGACGATGATTCTGTATCCAACGAGGCTAAAGCACTTGACAGATTTTGGAAAGTCAGACCGATGTTGGATTCAATCCAAAAAGGTTGTCGACAAAATAAAAGATCTCAAAACGTATCAATTGATGAACAGATGATCCCATTTCATGGAAAGGTACTGATGAGACAGTTTGTGCGGGGAAAACCTAATCCTGTTGGGCTGAAAAATTTTGTTATGACGACGACTACCGGGATACCACTTGATTTTCATTTATATGAAGGGAAGGGCAAATCCACAGAATCCAGTCTAATCCATACACCAGAAAAATTAGATGTTGGTGGAAAGGTGGTGTTGAAACTAACAGATACTTTACCAGTAGGAGTATCAGTATTTGTCTACAGATACTTCACATCAGAAACATTGATTGATACTCTGTTTTCTCGGAAAATATACGTAACTGGCACGCTAATGAAAATGAGAATACCAAAAAACAGATCTGCAGTTGTTATCTGACAAAAATTTAAAAAAAAAATCTGGAAGGGGCAGTCATGATATGTTGGTTACTGAAGATAACAAAAAAGCTCTTACAAAATGGTTTGATTCTAAACCAATTCATTTGGCTTCGGGAGAATTTGGAACAGAGCCCTTAGGTTCATGCAAGCGCTGGTCAGTGCAGGAAAAAAAAATACATAGAAATCAGTCGTCCATCAGTGGTTCAGCAATACAATGAAAAAATGGGAGGTGTGGACTTGTTGGACAGAGTTATGTCAAAGTACCCTACGAGCAGTAAAACAAATAAATGGACCATCCGATGTATTTACGCTTTTGTTGATTTTAGCGCTGCAGCTAGTTGGCTCCAATATCGAGAAGTTTGCGCTGCTGAAAAAATTCCCAAAAAAAGACATCGAAGACTATTTGTCATTCAAATTTTCGCTTGCTAAGTCTCTTTTGTACAGTGAAAAACGACATGAATCAACTTCGACAACTACTGAAGAAGAGAACAATGAACCTCCAAGGAAAACAAAAAAAATTATGCCAGTTCCTGACAAACGTTTACGAAAACAAGAAGCGAAACATCTCCCGGAATTCGTTAGCGAGAAACAAAAATGTAGGTCAAAATGCAGATATCCTGGGTGCACACACTTAACCTTTTGCAAATGTGTTGAATGCAATGTATTTTTATGCTGCAGTATTAAAAGAAACAAACTGTTTTTCTAAATTTCACAAATAAATACTGAAAAAAAAAACCTTAATTGTTTTAATAGCATCGTACAGACCCAAAAATATCATTTGTGATACCACAATTTTTGGAAAACTGCGCTTTTAAAAAAATTTTCTCTATATGATTAATGTTTTGGGACCCCTGAAGAGTATTTATTTCACTTGGCAGCAAAAAATTTACGTCAATTCTCTCTTGGGCCCGAAGAGGTTAAAGGTAGTGCATAATTTTCGTTCAATCTACACCCCCCAAAAATTTTTTGATCAGTACTCTTCGAGATAAGGGGCAGTAAAGCGATTTTCTACAATTTTTTTAAAAATATCATAAGGAAAAGTGTGTCTAAGTGTTACATTATATATACTTTTGAACTCGTATTTTTACAAGCCTTCATTTGACACCCCACTCGATGACCTGGTAATTTTTTTTTTACTTCCAATTTTACCCCCCAAAACTAAGCCCTTAAGTCAAAATTTAACTTTCAAAACTACTCAGCTCTGATGAGGCCGTCAATTCCTATATTAGTGCTAAATTTCAACTTTCTATGTCAAATAGTTTCGGAAAAAATCGGGTGTGCCAGACAGGACACCGAAGTGATCTTATAAGTGTTCCGTACGGAACACTTATAACTCCAGATTGTTGTTACGTTCCTTTACCTTTGAGAGCCACTTCTTAGGATGTAGGTCGAAAAGTTTTTTGAAGGATTTTTTAGTATTTTTTTATTTTTCTTGTTCTTGGGCTGGCTATAATTCAGTTTCACGCATTAACATTACAAACATAAACGTATAAGACTTAGACCGTTAGACCGGCGGGAGGGGAGAGTGAAAAGGATAGCTTTAGTTATCTACATGTATATTTTATTATGATTAATATCTCACCATAAGCTATTATCTTGTTTTTTTAAGTACTGAATGGTAATTCTTATATTAAACTTACTGTAAAAAAACTATAACTCTTCTTTAGATTTCTTTTCCTGTAACCATCATAGAGCCCCATTATATTATGCCGAATCTATTAACTCAAGGAGAGGCTTTTGGGATGGAGATGCTTCAATTATTTTGATTATTTAAACTGGTGGATGCCCACCTAATGAAATCCAAGTTGCTTTAGGAAACAATGTGGACAAAAGTGTTTTTGGAACTTACATGGTGAGTAAAATTTTAGTCCAAAAGTTATTTACTACCTCACTGGCTAACGCTCATCTAGTGTGACTAATTAGCTACTAAGTTTTTGTTCATATAGTTTCAGTCAGAATTCGTTGTAACTAATACCCTGGTATATAGGGGGTGAAAAGTCCCGAGACTTTCCGAGAGATGGCGGCACAAATAAAAAAAACATATGATTTTTAGTTAGTGTCAACTTCCAGAAGATTCGTGTAAAAGTTTCATGTCATTTGGTCTATATTGCATGAATATTAGCATATGACAAAGTTATGTGTCCGATGGGTGCTGTGCACTCTCACGACTGATCCAAGATAGCAACGTGTCGAGGATTCAGTACGGTGTTTGGTACTGTTTCAGCGTAATCTATAGGAGTTTTTACATCGATCCGTGACAACGGAAGAAACATGGATCCGCCACTACACGCCTGAGTCCAACAGGTAGTCTGCAGAGTAGCTGGAATCGTATGAAAGCCGATTGAAGCGTCTAAAAACAAAAACATCAGCTGAAAAGGTTTTGGGAAGTATTTTTTGGGATGTGTATGGAATAATACTAATCGACGGTCCTAAGAAGGGGTGAACAATCACCAAATTATTACGTGGATTTATTGGGCCGTTTGAATGTTGAAAACAAGAAATAAAGGTCGCATTTAGCGAAGAAAAAGGTGTTGTTTTACCAAGATAATGCATCAAATCGATGGTAAATTGGACCAATCGGGCTATGAGTTGCTTCGTAATCCGCCGTATTTACCAGATCTGGCCAGCGGCGATTATTGCCTCTTTCCAAATTTAAAAAAGTGTCTTCAGGGAAAGATATTTGGCTCAAATAAATAAGCCGAATGGGAAAGTGAGTCTTATTTTAGAGATCTCGACAAATCGTACTATATAAAAGGTATTGGATGGTTGGAAGATCACTGAAATAAATTTATCGCTGTTGAAGAAAACTAAGAATAAAATTGATTTTTGGAAAAAACATTCGTAGGAAGTTTCCACTCTTTTCACCCCATGAGTAAGTCAAGAACAATAAACAAATTTATTACCATACTAGCCGTGCTCGCGCAGACCTGATTCACTACTATCGTCACTGCTTATCCCTTATGTTACCTAACGTAATAAAATATATCCTATAATCTGGCCAGAGAACATATGTATTTTATAAAGAACACGTAAATCGGATAAGTGGTTCTTGAGTGTTATGCGCACCAAAGGACAGACAGACAGAGAGACGTTGCGTTTTATACATATTATAGATTTTTTTTGATAAATATTAAGAATTAAAAAAAAAAACGTAAATCGGATAAGTGGTTCTCGAATGATAAGCACACTAACGGACAGACAGAGAGACGTTACGTTTTATATATTATAGAGATTATTATCCAAAAATATCTTCTTTCTCACATTTGGTCAATGTGGTTCCATGATTGGCTGATGGGCCAAAGCCAAGTCAGCACAAACACTATAGTATCAAGGAATGACCTGGAAAATCACTGACTTCTGAATGTTTCTGTGTATGTTTGTGTGGTGTGAATGTTATTGGTGTAAGGCCTGTGGCTGATATGATGACTTTTTCTTGTTTCTATAGCCTTTTTATTTCTATTGCAAGGTCTGTGTATTTGGAGATTTTTTCTGTGTATTTCGTTTGGATGTTTGTGTCGTTGGGGACAGCTATGTCAATTAGATAGGTGACCTTCCCTTCTTTGCACTGGAAAGTAATATCAGGTCTACTGGCTCAGACTGTTTTATCTGTATGGATACTGATATCCCAGTAATCTTTATTTTTAAATATGGATGTTGGTGTGTATTTGTAGTAGGGATCTGTGTTTTCTATGAGTTTGTATGTTGTGGCTAGTGCTTGGTGAACTACTTTTGCCGCTGAGTCATGTCTGGCTGTGTATTCCGTTCCGGCTAATATTTTACATCCGCTTGTTATGTGTTCGATCGTTTCTTTCTGCTGGTGGCATTTCCTGCATCTATCTTTTGTAATAGTTGTGTCTGGTTAATATGACATTATCCTGGTAAGAAGCCTTCTGTTTCAGGGAATAGCTGCCCATCCTGTAACCAGGTGTGTGATTGTTTTTTATTTACGTGGTCTTGTTCTATGTGGTATCTGCGTTTTCCGTGGACTGTTTTTTTTTACCACGTTATCATCTTTTCCTGTTGATAGGTTATTATTATTATATAACCTGCCAGAGAACTTATGTTTGAATTAAAAAAAAAAACACGTATATCGGATAAGTGGTTCCCTAGTGATAACCGCATTAACGGACATACAGACAGACAGAGAGACGTTGCATTTTATATATATATATATATATATATATATATATATATATATATATATATATATATATTTTTATTCTTTGTTACATGATAGTATTCCATATTTAACGGTTTAGGCAGCGTATTGCAAGAGAGTGTACTAGCGGCAAACTTTTTTCCGACTTGATTTACTATTATCGTCACTGCTTATTTCTTATATTACCTAACGTGGCCAGATATATGTATAAATTTAAAAAAAAAAAACACGTAAATCGGATAAGTGGTTCTCGAATGATAAGGGCACTAACGGACGGACAGACAGACAGAGAGACGTTGCAGTTTATATATATTATATTCTTTGCTACATAATATTGTTCCATATTTAACGGTTTAGGTAATGTATTGCAAGAGAACGCGCTAGCGGCAAACTTTTCTCCAACTTGATTCACTATTATCGTCACTGCTTATTCTTTATATTACATAACGTAATAAAATATATCCTATAACCTGGCCAGGGAACATATGTATGTTTTAAAAAAAAAGCACGTAAATCAGATAAGTGGTTCTCGAGTAGTAAGCACACTAACGAACAGACAGACAGAGAGACGTTGCATTATATATATATATATATATATATATATATATATATATATATATATATATATATATGTATTATAGAAGCATAATATTAACATAACTTCCAACATTTTAAAATGTATTTACATAATACGAGTATGCTGGTACTTATAATGTTCTAAGTATCACTATTTTAATTTTTTTATTATCCTTTCCTGCAAATTAGAAGTATTTTATATTTGCCATATTTATATAAGCCAGGGCTTCTGTACTATCTATGAGCTGTGACTTGCAGGTAGTAGGAAATAGAAGGTTAGAGATTTCTGAGTAAAAAGAATTTTAGCTCATTTGGTAGGTCTTATAAGTGCATATAGTATCGCCGAAGTGTCCTGAAGTTTGATTGAAATTTTGTCCTTGTAAATATCATAATTATCCTTTAAGAAGAGTTTAATTTTCATTATAGGTAATAACCAGTTCAGCACCACCTTTTGCCTTGGGCAAATACAACACAAGTTTTAGCTATAACAGATTACAACTTAGCCAACCTATTGACGAAAGTACGGTCACTAATATTGATAACATTGTGGCTAATTCAGAATCACCAATACTAGAACAGTATAAACAAGAAATTGTTCAACCATCTACCGTGGAAGAACATGAAATGTTCAATGAAATATTGATGGATCAATTTACAAATGATATGGGTATTCAAAATGATATGTTTGGAAACGATTTTGGACTTTTCAATGACATCTAAAGTGAGTGAATATGACGTAAAATAAAAGTATTTTAGCGATGAAATTTTTAAATAATTTATTTTGTAATAATTTATTTTAATAAACTATTTTTTACAAACAGTTGGTCGTTAGTATAAATTTTCATTTTAATATGATAAAAAACCGATCAAGTGCAAGTTAAACTTGCACAATTAGTGTCCCGTACGTTAATTGCTTTTAAAATAAAAAATTTTGTTACGGTGCACATTGGGACCGAATGCCGAAAAGGTGGCCATAAGTCCCTAAAATGAATGTTCGATTGAGGGACTTTTCAGGCTCTAGGTATGTGGGTTGGTACCTGCGCTATTCGAAATGACCGGTTATAATAATCAAGTCTGCACCCGTGGCTCTTGACACCTATTGTTGTTAGAGCGTCGAGCTGGCCAGATTCTGAGCTTGTTCTGTTTGAGTTAGACAGGCAGATTCAATGGCACTCAAATGTTTTGTATTTGAAGTTAATTTAATTTCGTGAAATGGATTCTCCGAATAAAAGTGAGTACATTTAAACGATATAAATTGAGTACAATAAAATTGATTATCATTTAATTATTGTAACGTTTAAAATATCACTTTTTAGAACTTTTTAGTTTCAAACATCAAAATTAAAATATACGAGGCCGGTTTGAAAAGTCCGTGCAAAAATAAAAACTACTTATGTGTTTGGAGTAAACCTTTTTTATTTTTCGACATAATCTCCTTTTAGGCTTATACACTTCGTCCAACGATGTTCTAGTTTGTTGATCCCTTCCGAATAATAGGATTTGTCCAAGTCTGCAAAATATCCATTAGTGTCTGCAATCACCTCCTCGTTTGAATAAAAATTTTTGTCCCGCCAGCCATTTCTTCAAATTGGGAAACAAATAGTAGTCCGAAGGAGCCAAGCCTGGAGAATAGGGGGGATGTGAAACGAGTTGGAATCCTATTTCCATTAATTTTGTGACCACAACTGCTGAGGTGTGTGCTGGTGCGTTGTCGTGATGGAAAAAGGACTTTCTTGTGGGCCAATCGCGGGCGTTTTTCTTGCAGCTCGGTTTTCAAACGGTCCAATAACGATGAATAATATTCACCTGTAATAGTTTTACCCTTTTCCAGATAGTCGATGAGGATTATCCCTTGCGAATCCCAAAAGACAGTCGCCATAACCTTTCCGGCCGAAGGAACGGTCTTCGCCTTTTTTGGTGCAGATTCCCCCTTAGTAACCCATTGTTTAGATTGTTGTTTGGTCTCAGGAGTATAGTAATGTATCCATGTTTCATCCATAGTGACGAAACGACGTTTTAAAGTCCTCCGGATTCTTCTGGAACAGCTGCAAACCATCCTTGCAACACTTCACACGATTCCGTTTTTGGTCAAGCGTGAGCAATCGCGGCACCCATCTTGCGGATAGCTTTCTCATGTCCCAAATGTTTATGCAAAATATTATGTACCCGTTCAGTCGAGATGCCCACAGCACTAGCAATCTCACGCACCTTAACTCTTCTGTCATCCATCACCATATCATGGATTTGATCAATGATTTCTGGAGTCGTAACCTCCACAGGCCGTCCAGAACGTTCAGCGTCACTTGTGCCCATATGGCCAGTCCGAAAATTTTGAAACCACTTATAAACTGTTCTAATCGAAGGTGCAGAGTCACCATAATGTTTATCAAGCTTCTCTTTAGTCTCCTGAGGCGTTTTAAACCCTTTCATAAAGTAATGTTTAATCACCACACGAAATTCTTTTTCGTCCATTTTTTGAAAATCACTCGACTTCCTTGATTCACACGAATGCCAAACACAAAGAAATAGACCAATATGGCTGAAACTTGGTGTGCGTTCATTCAAGAGATGCTACTAACTAAACATGACCTCGATACGCGCCGGTGGTGCCATCTCTCGGACTTTGCACGGACTTTTCAAACCAGCCTCGTACATAAGTTAAAAGTCCCACGGCATCCCACTGTCAAACCAATTTTATCGTATTTTTCTAACTATTTTTTAATAATATAGAAGCAAAATCAGCTGCCCGTACTTGCATATTTTTTAAAAATAAATTTTATGTAAATAAGTATGAATTAATGTTATATCTATCTTTATAATACATAATATTCAAATCCGTGTTAATTTTCATTTAACATTAGTTAACCGAAACATTTTGTTATTCACATTTTTAATTTCAGATCCTTATCAGCGACATCGAAAAGCCCTATAGTCGAAATTTCATGAGAATATGACAAAAATTATCATTTTTGTCCGCACATGGGATCCACCATTTTGTTTTTCACATTTTTAATTTCAGATTCTTCATGCGCAACCTCGAAGAGCCCTATAGTCGAAATTTCATGAAAATTATGACAATTTTTATCAATTTTGTATGCCATATTGGAGCCGCCATTTTGTTATTTACATTTTTTATGTCAGATTCTTAATCAGCGACCTCAGAAAACCAGATATGCAAATTTTCATATAATTCGAATAAAACCTTCATATTGTGGCCACCTTTTTGGATTTTGGTCCCAATGTGCGGTGGTATAAAATGATCAGTGACTTCACAAAACACATCCCAAAAGAGTTTTCAACAAAGTTTGTTTCCAATCTTTACTGAAAACTGATGACCTTGAAATTTTGTTTTTTTTATACCAGATAAATTCTTAAAGGTAATGCACTCGTGATAATTTTCGTTCAATCCCCGTGGAGAATATTCCAGAATTTTTTCAAAATTTTTTGATAAGTATTTTTCGAGATAAGGTTGGACAGCGATTTTTCGCGATTTTTAAAAAATAATACAAAGAAAAGTGCGCGCAAGTATTACATTATATATAAATTTTTTACTCGTGTTTTCACAAGCTTTCATTTGACACCACACTCGATTACTCGAAATTTTTTTTTTTCACTTCCGATTTCACCCCCCAAAACTAACCCCTTAAGTCAAAATTTAACTTTCAAAACTACATGGCTCTGATGAGGCCATCAATTCCTATATTATTGCCAAATTGCAACTTTCTACGACAAATAATTTCGGAAAAAATCGGGTGTGACAGACGGACTGATAGACGGACAGACACCGAAGTGTTCTTATAAGTGTTTCGTACGGAACACTAATAAAAAGGAAGAATAATGTACGTGCTACAAAAAGAAGATCAAATTTGTGTAAAATGTTGCTAATTCACATTTCACAAAAAAAAAATAAATCCAGCTGTAATTAAAAACAAATTTCAATTTAAAATTTTTTATTGGTATTCTTCATCACTATAAAATTAATTGTTGACGCAATATTTGACTATAAAAAAATTCCTGATGCGTTTTTTTAGGGGTTTGATCCCCAATTGGAATTTTCTCTCCTGAACATTTTCTCTTTTTCTCGATTATCATCCAAGTTCTTGCATTTTATCGCGATTTGTGCTTTTTCACTGACAAGAGAATTGGCAAAAATTTGCCAGGAACGGCCATGACTACAAGCTTCAATAAACTAAAATGATTTGCGATAATTTTTTAATGTTGAAATTTACTTTTAAAGCTACATGTAATAGATTTTTTTACCTGCAATACACCGCAACCAGGTTGGGGTGGTCCACCACCATTCGGATAAAAATCTGCATGGCCGAGTGGTAATTTGTAACCTAAATATCCAGCACAAGTATGAATAATATCTACAAAATGACCGTCATTTTTGTTAAGTATTCCAGAAGAGACTAAGCCGGTGTCAAATCCCGGCAGAGCAGGATCTAAACCTAAAAATTATTATTTCTTAAAATCATGATTCTTGGGTATAAATTGCGTCGATTTGGGGAAACTTTCGGATATTTCGCCTAGGATTGCAAGAGATATCTTCAGGAATTTTTACTGTCTTAGGACAGTGAATGAGCTTTGACCCAGTTTAACGATTGTTTTTCTAATGCGATTCAGCCACAACCTGAATATGTATTAATGTTATCCCGACTGATTCTCTAAATCTTCCTCTATAGAACTGTGGTTTCTATTCCATTGCTGGTATAATCTGCAGAGTTCAGATACAGCTGATTGTACAATTTTTGTCTTCTTGATCCTTAATTCTATTTGATATTGATCTTCCAGTTTCTCCCATGTACACCGTACCACACGAGTAGAAAAATTTTTAGGCACTTTCAGTTGTAAGTGAATCGTATCTTTCGGTGATCTCAAAAATTTGTACAATTTTCATATAAACATTGAAAGATTGTGCAAAATGTTGAATTTGTTAAGTAATTTGGCAGTTTTGCCTGTAGCATCGTGTACGTAAGATAAAAACTGCATTATTTATTGCTGGATCTTTATTACTATCTTGTCTGGGAGCAGGGTTTCTAAGGCAGCTTAGTTCTTTAACTATAGTCAGCAATTCAGCTAGTTTTTATTTAATTAGTTTCAAAATTAGATGTAACAACAGCCCATGTGATATCCACTATTCCAATAACAATAACAAAAAATACCGAAAAGATCAACGTTTCATACTTACCTACAGAAGGAACATTATCCTCAGTTTTTACTCAGCACCCATATTTTACATTACCGCTCAGTACAGAAAAATCAAACAGTGTGCAGTCTAGTTGGACACCTAGTAGTCAAGATGCTGAGCTTTTTAATATATTTAAAGGAAAACAAACAGAGTGTAATAAAAGAAGACACTAGACCCGTTATCGTTAGTAATATTAAAGATATTAACAGTGAGACTACTGCCGTAAAATACATCACAACTCCCGCCAGCAATAAGATTGAGTTAATTATAGATAATGTATCAAATGATTATGATTTGGCTACGTTACAAAAGGAATATTGAATCAAAAAGTAATAACTAGCACAAACCAAGAGAATACTCCAACAACACAATTACCTCCATCTTTCTTTAAGTGACAACCAAAAACTATCAGCATCTACTTGATCAGCTCCTACTCACGACAAATAGTTACGGTGCAATGCGATATCCATTACTTTTTACAACACTGATCAATTTATTTAATTTTGATGAGGCAGAATATTAATCACATATTGATAATGTTTTTATATATTAATGAGTTAATAACAGATAGTTTTTGAGAATATTTAATTAGAATTCAGATATCTAATAGTATAAGTTTTACTTTCTGTAAATCAAATATCCCAATGTGCCTTTCTTTCTTCCGTTGTACCAGTAAATCTAAAAAAGAAAGGGTACCATGTGATTCAGTTTCCATTGTAAATTTTTTGTTGGAATATTGTCGAATGAAGCGATTTAAAAATGTATTCAGGTTCTCTACAACAGACATTAACATATATGTCCGTATAACATAACTAAATTTGGTTTAATAGGAGCTAAGAGTATCTTAAAGGCATCTATGAAAATATTTGGTACTACAGGAGATAGTGGAGAACCATGGCTGTACCTGAAGTATATGGACGACAGACATGTTTCTGTTAAGATGGGGCTCCGTTATTTTAACCAAAGTCCGTCCTGTTCAGTGGTGGCAGTACTTGCCCGTTAATATAATATAAATTATGAACTTGGGTATGGGGGTTGTTTTAAATTTTCTATAGTATTCTTTGTGCAGTTGAGTGGTCTTTCAAACGGTAGGTGCCGCCATAATATTATTAATAATAATATCATTTATATATTTGTCATGGGTGATACAAAAAATAGTTCTTCTTCTTCTTTCTCCTTTAATGGGTTCTATCCTAGGGAGGATAATTGGCCCAGCTTCTTCTGAGGGCGGGAAACTGTGTCTCACTCTAAGTGAATTCCTCTCCTCTCCCTGCCAATTAAGGATTTGTGAAAGGATTATTTGAATATGGATTTGCTAGTTAACATTTATTAATCATGTTCACTATTTTTTTATTGAGATTTGATAGGAAAATATGAATTTCTAACGGAGATTGTAATCCTGAGAAAACTAATTCTTGGTACAAATTAAAGTGGTCTACATGGTTTATTGGGCATTCCAGGATAAGATGATTTAGAGATCCTATTTGAACGCATTCACAATATGGATTTTCTTTTATGTTTAACTTGAATAAATGAGCTGGATTTAGACAATGTCCTGTTCTCATCCTGATTATTGAGGTTATGTGTCTTCTATTTTTATATGGAAATTTAATGAAAGTAGGATTGTGGTATTGTTGTTAGGATGATAAACTATTTTAGAATAACATGATCCTTGGAGACTGGGATTTTCCTTATATATATACATATATATATATATATAATATATATATATATATATATATATATATATATATACGAGTCCGTGCAAAGTCCGAGAGATGGCACCACCGGCGCGTATCGAGGTCATGTTTAGTTAGTAGCATCTCTTGAATGAACGCACACCAAGTTTCAGCCATATTGGTCTATTTCTTTGTGTTTGGCATTCGTGTGAATCAAGGAAGTCGAGTGATTTTCAAGAAATGGACGAAAAAGGATTTCGTGTGGTGATTAAACATTACTTCATGAAAGGCAAAACGCCTCAGGAGACTAAAGAGAAGCTTGATAAACATTATGGTGACTCTGCACCTTCGATTAGAACAGTTTATAAGTGGTTTCAAAATTTCGGACTGGCCATATGGGCACAAGAGACGCTGAACGTTCTGGACGGCATGTGGAGGTTACGACTTCCAGAAATCATTGATCAAATCCATGATATGGTGATGGATGACAGAAGAGTTAAGGTGCGTAAGATTGCTAGTGCTGTGGGCATCTCGACTGAACGGGTACATAATATTTTGCATAAACATTTGGACAAAGATTTTATTCAAACGAGGAGGTGATTGCAGACACTAATGGATATTTTGCAGACTTGGACAAATCCTATTATTCGGAAGGGATCAACAAACTAGAACATCGTTGGACGAAGTGTATAAGCCAAAAAGAACACTACGTCGAAAAATAAAAAAGGTTTACCCCAAACACATAAGTAGTTTTTATTTTTTGCACGGACTTTTCAAACCAGCCTCGTATATATATTATATATATATATATATATATATATATATATATATATATATATATCTATATATATATATATATATATATATATATATATATATATATATATATATATATATATATAAGAAAGTGTAGAGATTTCGGAAAGCGGTCTTGAATAAAATACTTATTTGTTGTTAAAGAAAAACTCTATATTTCGCTGATATTTTTTCAGCTTCATCTGGAGTTAAAAACTAAAAAATGACAAAGCAGTTTTTTTGGTAAGTTTATCATATTAAAAAACGGAAAAACTCACCAACCAAAGTATTCCTCCATTGGAAGAGGTATCACAAAAAAATACATTCAATTTAAATATATATAACTAACAGAACAACGAACAGACAAGACGAAACAACATACTGTGGCTCTGGCTGCAATGACACTGTTGTTATTTTATTGTGTTTATTTCTTCAGAAATCTGAACAGGGGTTCAGTATAGGAAAAGTTATTTTGTACATTGTTAGTAAATGAGATATGACTATTAATTGTGTGATGTTAAGTTATTTTAAAAATATTACAGTATATATTAGTCAAATTGTTGGTGTCTGACTTATAATTTATGGATTGTGTTTCTTTGTTAATGTGACACATCTCAAGGAACAAGCGTTTTTTTGTGATTGTTTTCTTGTTCCAGAATCTTTACATTCTTAAAATCTAATTGGTGTCCCGTTGATATATGATTGGTTCGTTGCAGCACAAGAGTTCTTTCCTATTAAGCAATCACTCCTGTGCTGTGTTACTCTCTGCTTGAGCCATTGGATATTTGTCCAATGTAGACACCATTACAATCTAGACAGGATATCTTGTATACTATATTGTTGTTATAAAAAAGAGGAGTTTTTTGTTTAACTTTACTGAACAGGGTCCAATTACTCAGGGTATTATATTTTGCAATCCTTAGGTGAGGAACTTTTTTAAAAATTTTTACTATTTTGTTAGTTAATTCGGGTATAAATGGTAGTTTGATATATTTAAGTTCGTGACTGTTGTCATCCAAGGGCCCATCATAAATTATTGCAGTTGTAAATAATCCTTTTTAGAATGTGTTTTGGAAATCCGTTATTGAGAAAGATATTAAAAAGTTTTTTAAGTTTGTGTGTAAAAAGCTTTCGTCACTGATGTGAGTTATTCTGTTTCTCATAGCTGTAACTGTATTAAATTTTTGGTTAGAGGGATGGTTGGAAAAGAAGTTGATAAATCTGTTAGATGCCGAGGGTTTTTGGAACCAGTCTAAAATGATTTTATTATCTGAAGCAGAGAGTAACACAGCACAGGAGTGATTGCTTAATAGGAAAGAACTCTTGTGCTGCAATGAACCATCATATATCAACGGGACACCAATTGTATTTTAAGAATGTAAAGATTCTGGAACAAGAAAACAATCACAAAAACGCTTGTTCCTTGAGATGTGTCACATTAACAAAGAAACACAATCCATAAATTATAAGTCAGACACCAACAATTTGACTAATATATACTGTAATATTTTAAATAACTTAACATCACACAATTAATAGTCATATCCCATTTACTAACAATATACAAAATAACTTTTCCTATACTGAACCACTGTTCAGATTTTCTGAAGAAATAAACACAATAAATAACAACAGTGTATTGCAGCCAGAGCCACAGTATGTTGTTTCGTCTTGTCTGTTCGTTGTTCTGTTAGTTATATGTTATATATTTAAATTGAATGTATTTTTTTTGTGATACGTCTTCCAATGGAGGAATACTTTGGTTGGTGAGTTTTTCCGTTTTTTAATATGATAAACTTACCAAAAGACTGCTTTGTCATTTTTTAGTTTTTAACTCCAGATGAAGCTGAAAAAATATCAGCGAAATATAGAGTTTTTCTTTAACAACAAATAAGTATTTTATTCAAGACCGCTTTCCCGAAATCTCTAAACTTTCTTATAAATTTTAACGGTCGAGAACATTTACTAAAAATATATATATATATATATATATATATATATATTTATATATATATATAGATATATATATATATATATATATATATATATCCAGCTTAACTACATTTCTTTTTTAATTGTTGGTAGAAAATTATCTTTATTTATTCTAAGATCTGCTGGAATTTTTTCAAGATGCGTCCTATGTTAGCAAGTTTGTCTGCAACTGAGTTGCCTATGATATCTGAGTGACCAGGGATCCAAGCTAAGATTATATTTATATTATTATCTCTTGCTACAATAATGCCTCTTTTAGTTAGAAAGGACATGTGATCAATATCCATAGAAAAAATGTGGAACGCTTCACGATATTGCGTGTCATCCTTGCGCAGGGGCCATGCTAATCTTCTCTGTATCGTTCCAATTTTAGTATAAGTACCGCCAAAGCGAGTACCAAAAAAAAAAATAGTTTCTTTTTCTTCAGACTGAAACATTTTTGCCAATTTGTGAATTTTTCACAGCTATCGTTCGATGTTTTTCTTTTTAAATTTACTATATATGTACAGGATTCCAAAGAATCATTCTATTCCTGGACTAAATAAATATATCGGTATTTTGTCACAAATATACCTATTTATTAGATAAATTAGTGCAAACTTTGCATTTGCAAATGTCGAAGGAAACCATTCTCTCTAGTGCGATTTTATATGTATATACATATAAATAAATATATATATATATATATATATATATATAATATATTATATATATATATATATATATATATATATATATATATATACATATATACAGTCCCTGGCCAAATTATTAGACGCACTGTATTTTTTTTTAGTAATTTTATGTTTCTTAAGAGTTTTTATGCAATAATGGTATATTTAAACTACACATATTATTGATTTTTATTTAAAAGAATTGTTGTAGACTACATATTTGTATTTATTTTTAACATATGGCAACACTGTGTTGACAAAGTGATACATGAACGTAAATAAGTACAAACCTGTATCAGTCGCGATCGGAATCGAGTCAGGTACGGACGTGTTTCTGTGGCTTTATGGACTGTGATTGTTTGTTTAACAGTTTTATACTACTCAGTTATTAGTTTATTTTGTATGCAGTGTTTTAAAAAAGTAATTGGACTATTTTCATTATGGGTAGAAAAGGCGATCTTTCACCACGTAAAAAGCTGAAGTGAAGGCCCTTGTGATTGCGAAAAACATTTACAAACCGAGAAATATTCACGAAGATTGGAGGTTTCTGAAGCTAGTGTACGACGCATAAAAAAGAAAATTGAGTCAGGGAAGGAATTAAGCCCGAAAAGAAAGAAAAGATGCGGTAGAAAACCAATTTTCACTCCACGGTCAGAGAGATGTTTGAAGAAAATTTGTGTAGAAAACAGATTTGCTTTGCTACCTTACAAAGGTAATAAAATCACAACTCCAGGATGCTAGCGTAAATGCTTCTGAGCGCACTGTTTGAAGAAAATTGAAAGAATTAGATTTTAAAGCCTGTCCCCCCCCCCCCCCCCCCTGAAGCCGAAGTTAACAGCTGCAATGAAAGCAAAGCGCCTGAAGTGGGCCAAACAATGGCAAGACAAAGATGTGGACTTCTGGAGATCGGTAAGATACAGCAATTTAATCAATAATTGATACATTATTATCATTTTCAGTTAAATAAAGCAAATAAACATGGAAGTTTATATATATTTTTCCTATTTTTGACAGGTCTGCTTCAGTGACGAAAGCACATTCGAAATTTTGCAGAATAAAGCTCAGTATGTGCGTCGTCGTCATGGAGAAAAGTTTCATCCTGATTGTGTCGTCCCGACGGTTAAACATCCCACCAAAGTGATGATTTGCTCAGTCATCAGCGGCAAGGGCACTGGACGTCTGTACGTTGTCAAAGGAATAATGAGGCAAGATCAGTACAAAGAAATATTACAAAATCGGTTGATTCCGCAGGTCAGAGAATGGTTTCCAAATGGGGAATCATTCACTTTCATGCAAGATGGAGCTCCCTGCCACACTGCTCGGTCTGTTAAAGCTTTTTTGGCAGAAAAAAAAAATATCCCTCTGTTGGATTGGCCGGGTAATAGCCCATTGAAAATGTGTGGGAGCTGATGAAAATCGAAGTGGCTAAAGATGTGATTACAAACAAAACCCAGCTTCTAGAAAAGATTATTCATGTGTGGAATCATTATCCTCAAATGCAGGAGACAGTACAATCTTGCATTGATAGCATGCCGCGCAGAATTAAAGCTTTGATAGCGGCTAAAGGTGGCTCAACTAAATATTGACTTTTACTAACATTAATTTATGGATGGATATATATATATATATATATATATATATATATATATATATATATATATATATATATATATCCATTCAATCCTGATTCTTGTTAAAATTTCATTCGAGATACTGGGCAAATTTGCATGAATTGAAGTTCGAATTGCTTCCTGATTCATCGTATTCTCCAGATTTGCCCCCCCCCCCCCCAGCGACTATTATCTATTCTCGACCTCAAAAAAATGCTCGGGGAAAAAAGTTATCGCCAAAACTGAAGCCTATTTTGAAAACAAAGATAAATCCTTCTACAAGAAAGTTATAGAAATGTTAGAAAAGCGAAAGTTATAGAAATGTTGTGTCGCTCTTGAAGGAGACTATATTGATGAATAAAGTCGAATTTTGCAAAAAAAAAATGTGATTTAAGTAGCTAGAACCAAATACTTTTCAGCTTACGTGTTATTTGTTAATAAGGAACTTAAATACAGGAATTAAAATGTATAGTATGTTACCGGTTATTCTTCCAACTTTTCCTTCCGAATCTCTCTTCCAGCAAAACCCAGAAACATGGGCTCCCAAAACTGTGTCCCACTAAATGAATATCTAGGGGATTAACACCAACTTCGTCTATTAAATAATTTAAAAATTTTCCGTAATATTTTCCAACTTCTGGGGTAGTCATCATTGGTATTGGGTAAAAAGGGTTTCCAGCTATTGCGCTCCAGTCCATAATAAAAACGTTCGCATCATATCTAGAAAAATAATTTTATTTTATAGAAACACACTAATGCTGAATCCTAACTATTTTCAGGATCATGTTCACATCCTAACAATCAAGGGGGTCGGCCATTGTATTAAATTCAGAATATAAATAATTATTTTTTAATTCTTACCTTTGCAAAAATCCATCTTTAATCAAGACACATGAATTTTTTTTACCACTAGACATCCATCCATGAGTCACAAATTTAGTTGGTTTGGAAATGTTAATATATTTTGATAAATCATCGAATGATGTTATTGGAATACCACTCAGATACTTTCTAAAAATATGTTCGATAAGTACAAAAATATACACAAAATACAATATCCTTCCTTCTTCAAAGTGTTTTACACCGTACACCCCTCACTCACAAGCAGTTCTGAAAACTAAAATGAAGTGACTTGTTTACACTCAAAAATCGCTTAATTCAAGTATTACAACATGATATTTTAATTGATAGGTACGTTATGATGGGATATTAATCACAAAAATATGAGTAAAGGAAATGCTTCAGAAATATTTATACTGAAACCTGATCAAAGTCTCATACTACTTGTATTTTTGCTAAGATTGGAAATAATGAAAAAACAACATATTCCGATTTACTGACTGCAAGAACTATGAAAAAGACGAATAATACGAATATGTTCAAAGGTTACGGATATAAGAAACTACGGTTTTCGTGATGTAGGGTCCTAAAACCTGAAGAAATGCCAACATCTTCGGGGATGTTTTTTTCATGAATACATAACTTCTCATTAGCAAGGGAGGTAAAAAAGGTTTCTCAAAATGTCGTATATTTAAAACAGATTTGTAGCTAATTCTATTTTCTTCTACTTATTTCTTGGCCTCTCTCTTTTTTGGCATATTGTTCTGAATTTGACGATTACCTTGAAAAATATTCAAACTTCACATCATTGTCTAAATTATTTTCACCATTACCGAATAATCGTGACTGATCATCCATGGTTAAATATCCTATTACAGTTTCGTTATTTGCATCTGGAAATAAAACATAATCTGTTCCAAACCAGGTGTAAGAATTCGGTCCTTTTTTTTGGTGATGTTGTTGGTTAAATGTAATGCATAGCGGTACTAAAAATCATACAAAAAATTGTATATAAATATGCCAATGAAAAAGAATTACGTTTGGTGTTTACAAGAGACCTAAATATGTGAGATAGAGAAAATATCTGAAAGCATACTATTAAAGCTGATGTGAATAATACATATAAAATTAAATGTTCTCTGTTGTAAAAACAACAATCGATTATACAAATTTTTTTTCTTAAAGGGTCCTCTGAGGCTAAGTCAGAGTCAATTAAATTTGGTTATGACATTTTCTGTGTTAAAGCTTTATTTGAAAACAGGCTTCTTGCCTATTCTTATAATTCCAAGTCTTTTTGGTATGTTGCTAAGGCTATTAGTCAAAATTTTCACTACACCCACTACACCATCTGTTCAGAAAACTAACTTGTTTGCTAAACTCTTTACCTCATACTCTTCTGCTAATTTTCAACAAAAAAACACCATGTACTAGTCTCAATGTGCATGTGCAAGCATGTCAGATATTGTCTTGAAGCAGGATATCAAAAAATATATTATAATGAAGTTAGAGACCAAAAAAGCTGGTGCTTATTACGGAATACTTGCCATAGCACTCAATAAAAACATCAGTTTTTATAGGTTTTTTCACTTATTCCATAAAAAAGGAAATTTTTCGTTGCTACAGTCTAGTCGATACCCAATTGAAAGCTATGGAAAAGGCTATCAATCAACATCTTCTAAAATATCTGAAAAGATTTAATAGTACTGGCAACCATCAATATCGCTTTCGTAAGCAAAGGATCAACAGGGGATCTTCTAACTTCTGAAACATATGTTTAAAATAACGCAAATGAACATTTTGGAGAATCTCGAGCGGTTTTACTTGATTTACCCAAGGCATTTGACCCTATTTGTCATGGTGGATTGTTAGCTAAGTTATTCTCTTATGGTACATGAGAGTGTTTTTTACGAGTTTGCAGTAGACGGATTTTTTTTCTAATACCTTCACTATAAACGCCGGTGTGCCCCAAGGCCCCATACTGTCTCTAACTCTTTTTCTCCTTCAGATTAACGATCTGCTGGACAGGACCAGGATCAAATCTATATTTATCTTGTTCGCTTGAACATAAGCTACCATGCGAATATCCGCAGACAGCTGGAAGTTGTTTAATTTAACATAACATCGAAGAAATTTCTATCTTGAAGTGACGATAACCAGATACAACTTAAAACTATTAATCCCAGGCAGCAGTTTTTTTCTAAAAAACGCCGTGGAATTTGACATAGTTACATCGGGTATTTACAGTCCCTGGCCAAATTATTAGACGCACTGCAAGATTTCATGTAAAATATTAATTACCGAGTGATATTGTACCGTTTTATTATTTTAAATTGATTTGTTTTTTATTTTTATATTATTCAATCAATTACCTATTTATTTGACATAACATAAAACAGCATTAATTTAGAAAAGCATAAGTTTATTAAGTTTTTAAAGAAAAGTGAAATTAATGTTAGTAAAAGTCAATATTTAGTTGAGCCACCTTTAGCCGCTATCAAAGCGGCATGCCTATATCAATGCAAGATTGTACTGTCTCCTGCATTTGAGGATGATGATTCCACACATGAATAATCTTTTCTAGGTGCTTGGTTTTGTTGGTAATCATATCTTTAGCCACTTCTCTTTTCATCAGCTCCCCTACACATTTTCAATGGGGTTCATATCAGGGCCAATCCAACAGAGGGATATTTTTTTCTGCCAAAAAAAGTTTTTAACAGACCGAGCAGTGTAGCAGGGAGCTCCATCTTGCATGAAAGTGAATGGTTCCCCATTTGGAAACCATTCTCTGAGCTGCGGAATCAACCGATTTTGTAATACTTCTTTGTACTGATCTTGCCTCATTATTCCTTTGACGACGTACAGACGTCCAGTGCCCCTTGCCGCTGATGACTGACCAAATCATCACTTTGGTGGGATGTTTAACCGTCGGGACGACACAATCCGGATGAAACTTTTCTCCATGACGACGACGCACATACTGAGCTTTAATTCTGCAAAATTTCGAATGTGCTTTCGTCACTGAAGCAGACCTGTCAAAAATAGGAAAAATATATAAACTTCCATGTTTATTTGCTTTATTTAACTGAAAATGATAATAATGTATCAATTATTGATTAAATTGCTGTATCTTACCGATCTCCAGAAGTCCACATCTTTGTCTTGCCATTGTTTGGCCCACTTCCAGGCGCTTTGCTTTCATTGTAGCTGTTAACTTGGGCTTCCTGGCGGGGCGACAGGTCTTAAAATCTAATTCTTTTTTCTTTCAATTTTCTTCGAACAGTGCGCTCAGAAGCATTTCCGCTAGCATCCTGGAGTTGTGATTTTATTACCTTTGTGGTAGCAAATCTGTTTTCTACACAAATTTTCTTCGAACATCTCTCTGACCGTGGAGTGAAAATTGGTTTTCTACCGCATCTTTTCTTTCTTTTCGGGCTTAATTCCTTCCCTGACTCAATTTTCTTTTTTATGCGTCGCACACTAGCTTCAGAAACCTTCAATCTTCGTGATATTTCTCGGTTTGTAAATGTTTTTCGCAATCACAAGGGCCTTCACTTCAGCTTTTTTACGTGGTGAAAGATCGCCTTTTCTACCATAATGAAAATAGTCCAATTACTTTTTTAAAACACTGCATACAAAATAAACTAATAACTGAGTAGTATAAAACTGTTAAACAAACAATCACAGTCCATAAAGCCACAGAAACACGTCCGTACCTGACTCGATTCGATCGCGACTGATACAGGTTTGTACTTATTTACGTTCATGTATCACTTTGTCAACACAGTGTTGCTATATGTTAAAAATAAATACAAATATGTAGTCTACAACAATTCCTTTAAATAAAAAATCAATAATATTGTAGTTTTAAATATACCATTATTGCATAAAAACTCTTAAGAAACATAAAATTACTAAAAAAAAAATACAGTGCGTCTAATAATTTGGCCAGGGACTGTAGGTGCAAGCATGTCTTGGCATGAACATGTTATACATATATGCCGAGCAAAAAGAGCTTCCCAAAAGTTGTAGTTAGTACGGGAAAGATTTAAAACTCAACGAAAACTTTTAATCCTGTACAAACATTAAAATTAACTGCTGATATGTTTGGGATCTGTTTCCAAACATGCATTGCGTTTGTTTGATTCTATTACGAGAACTATTCACTTGAATAAAAACCTGGAACCCATTAAAAACCTTAATTTCTTGGAACATTGAAGAACGGTTAGTGACTTTCGTTTGTTGATTTCTTTCAGCAGTCCATGCGTACTTTTTCTTATACTTTTGTAGATCTGATGATTAGTTAAGTGCGAGGTTGTGCGTTTTTCTTGAGAGGTAGATTGCGATCTATCTGTCCATCTTTTTGGTGCTTGTTGATTCTCCTTTCAGAGCGATCCTTGTTAGTCTATGCTCCTCCATTCTTTTTACGTGGTTATATCTCTGTTTTCCTCTTTGTCTTCCCCATCTTACTACGTCTTACACGCTAATGTTCCCTAATGTCAGTTATTTCATATTCTATGCCTCCTTGTTTTACTAATTATTGCTCTTAGGGTTTTCATTGCCTCCGTGCATTAGCATACTTTTACTTACTACCAGGAATGCACGTCGTGTTAATATATCACAACCGTATGAAGTTCAGCTTGCCACTCATCGTAGTACCATTTTCAAAAATCCTTGCACATGAAGAACCTCATCTCTTTAAAAAATGAATAACCGAGGGTTGTGTTTTTTCACCGAGTATAATTTGATGCGATTCAAGACCAACGTGAATCACTTGTTCTAGCGCAGTATGTGTTAAAAAAAAGGATAATTTCAAGATTGTATAGCAGATGTAAACGGCCTTAATAAATGCAGTGCTTCAGAAGCGAGTTACTTCTCGCTCTATTAAATGCAATTTTCGGCGATCGAATGATCGGAAGATTTTTATCTAAAAAACCTTGGCCCTGGGTTGCCACCCTTGAGTCGGTTCATAAGTACATTCCTTATTTCCCAATATCTTGTGACAACTTCAACCTTAAATCTATTACGTTGGGAATGTAGAATCTTTGGCACAATGACATTTCTCAGTATATATTCACAACAACACCAAAACACTTTATTATTGCACACGACACGCGTTTTTGTTAACCATGTTAGCTTCATCAGGACCGATGATTCGCTAAAAGTAAACTACAGATCTACTAGTACACCTGAATTACGCAGGCAGAACTAATGGCATGGGCGCGAGACCATCAGTTCCGGTCAAGTAACCAGTAGAGGTACCTATAAAGCATAGGCCTTCTGTCTTTATTTAAACTACCTTTACACTTCATAATTTCCATACTTTCGTATGCGTTCAACAATCTCCTATCAGATACATTTTTAGTGTGATCAGCTGCAAGGGCATGTTCAGTATTGCTAGACTTTTCTGTTCTACTGTATTTTGATTGTACTAAATATTCTTTAAATCATGTTTTAACTGACCTTTTAGTTTGCCTAACATATTCTTGTCGCAATCATTACAACTAATTTCATAAATTCCACTTTTCTCATAATTAGGAATCTTATCTTCGAGATTTCCTAAGGCAGGGGTGCTCAAACGGTCGTCGATCGCGATCGACAAGTCGATCGCGAGTGCTTTTTGAGTCGATCTCGAGAAAAAAATTTGCGATATAGAACTAGTGATGGGATATTTCCAATTAAAAATAATCGGTAATCCGATTATTGAAATAATTGGCATCATCCGATTATGAAAACCTAAGAATCGAATTATATACGAGTATAATCGGAATTCGCTTTATCATAAATCTAAAATCACTAAAATCGTAAACAAAAGTCAACAACAAATCACTCGGATTCTCGGAAGCGATAAAATCAAACATCCAAATTCGGACTCCTCACAGCGCAATGTTGCCATTAATAGGAAAATTTACCTAGATTTTGTTTTTAAAAAAAGTAAGTCTGCAATAGTTTGTACTATTTTTACTATTTTTAACGGATTGGACTTAGTGCTTGCACGCTCCATATTAGTGAATTGCGCACCACCTCAATATAGACTTTCAAAAATACACTCTTTGATCACAACAGAATTGTATCCACATCGTTGGCTTTGTTACTATCAATTTCCAAATCAGGCACCGGATAACCAAATAATTCAAATAACCTATTTTATCCTAAATGACATTAAAAACGATTTCACTCCACTAGCCACGGCACAGCCAGCAGCCATTACAAAAATTCAAAATAAGATTTGAATTTGTTACTTGGGGTTTTTATGTTTTATTTACTTTAATTGGTTGTATTATACATATATACTGGGTAAGTTGTTCAAAATTAGGCCGGCACAAATTTTCTAATTTGATTGCCTCAGCAGCTCCAGAAATAAACAAGTTAGCAATAGTACCGACTTAATTTTGAAAACCCTGTATATAAGAAAATTAATTTTTTTTTGGAGTGTTAATTTTTTTAAACCAGTTCCACTCCAGCGAATGTTTGTTACAACCAGGTCTCATTTTCTGTTTTCTTTATAAATTTTACTTTTAACTTTAATTATTCAACACTCAACTAACAGTTAACATCCAACACTAATACTCACGGAACGACGATTCATCCATACTACTAAAATAATAAATAATTGAATTAATCGGCATGCCTGGAGTTCAAGTTTCGTTTCGGCGAATCGGCAAAATCGAGCAATTCCGATGAATTTTAAATTTTATAATAAAGCGACGGACGCAACATCAAAAGTAGTAGGGGATGGGATGATTTTTAATTCGAATTATAATCCGATTATCAAAATCATTCATAACCTGAGAATCCGATTATTGCAATAATGCGATTATGCCCACCACTACTATTCACAGATTTTGTTTTAGGTAACTAAAACAAAATGTAATGAATAAACTACTAAAATTTATTCGATCCACAATTAGGCCAGAATAACCCCCCTCATCACTTTCTTTTATCGTAATAACCCCCTGCTAGTGGCAAAAGGCGGCTTTATCAAAGGAACGCGCGGTATTTGTCAAAGAAAAGCCGCGTTTTCGATTCCCGCCGATTTTCGAGACTTCGTTCGCGTCGATATAAATGTTGCGCCTGCAGGAATAGGAGTCAGTCTAAGTTGTAACTTGAAGGCGATACATCGATACAAAGTTTATTAATAAATAGTCCAAAATGAGTGCGGCGAAGAAAAGTAAAACTTATTATTTTAATAACGATTGGGAGGAAGAATTTTTCTTTTGTATGGTAAAGGAAAAGTTCATTTGTCTCATTTGCCGTGCGTCAGTTGCAATACCTAAGCGCGGGAACTTAGAGAGGCATCATAAAACGGTTCATAAAAACTATGAAAAGGATTTTCCGTCACAGAGTGAATTAAGAAAATGAAAAATACGTGATTTGATAACTTGTTTGAAAAAAGAACAAACCATGTTCACAAGACCAGCCAAACAATCAAAAGCTGCAACGATCGCGTCATTTAAAATATCTCATATATTGGCGAAAAAACACAAGAAACCATTTGATGATGGATTGGTTGTGAAGGAAGCATTTATTGAAGCGGGTGAGACTTTATTTGGAGATTTTAAAAATAAAACAGAGATTATGTCTGCTATTAGAGAACTTCAGTTATCTCGTCCGACTGTCACAAGGCGTGTTGAAGTCATGAGTCAGGACTTGGCAGATAAACTAAAACATGATATCATGGAATGTACATACTTTTCTTTACAGTTCGACGAATCCACCGATATGACAGACACTGCCCAGCTGTGTATTTTTATTCGAAATGGTATTCAATGACCTCATGTCGGCTAAGGAAAAGTTTTTGACAATGATTCCTCTGAGAGGAAAGACCCGTGGCGAAGATATATATGACGTTTTCTTCAATTTTGTAACAAACTACAAGCTACCAATATATAAAAACTAGTGTGCATTACAACCGATGGAGCACCAGCAATGACTGGAAACAAAAAACGATTTTGTGGCATTGTGTCGAGCTAATGATGATTTCCCTTCATTTTTCTCCTTCCATTGCATTATACATCAACAAGTTTTGTGTTCAAAAGTTCTAAACATGGAGGAGATTATGGGCATTGCAATAAAAATTGTGAATTCTATCCGTGCACGTAGCTTGCAACGACGGCTCTTTAAATTGCAGTTGGAAGATAGTGAGTCAGCTGAACACACCGATTTAGTTCTTCACACGGACGTCAGGTGGTTGAGTCGCGGAAAATTCCTAGAAAGGTTTCAAGAATTATTGCCCGAAATAACAGCTTTTCTGAACGAAAGAGGTGATGACACTCAGATGCTGAAAAAACGGAAAATGGCTGACTGATTTGGGCATTTTTGACAGACATCACAATGCATTTAAACACCATTAATTTGGAGCTTTCAAGGTAAAGGAAAAACTATTATTGAGATGATTAGCGCAATAAACACATTCAAAAGTAAATTGCAACTTATGATAGATCAACTGAAAAGAAAGGATCTAAAAAATTTTCCGTCTTTGAAAGCAAGGATGCCTCAGTTGAATTATGATATTTATGAGGCAGAATTATCAAATATTTTGGGCCAATTCGAAATACGTTTTTATGATTTCAGTAAATTGGCAAATATCGCATCGTTGAGTTATCCTTTTCGTGTAAAAAAAACATTGAGGAATTAGCTACTGAAATAGCAAGTCAGTTTAACATGGACTCATGTTCTGTTGAAAATGAGTTAGTGCAGATTATATCAGATATACATCTCAAAGTCACAGCATCTGATACAAAATTCTGGTGTTTTATATCTGAAGATAAATATCCGAATCTAAGGCAAATCGCCCTTCAACTGACGGCAATGTTTGGGTCAACTTACTTGTGCGAGTCTGCATTTTCTGAAATGAAGATAATTAAGTCAAAATATCGCAATCGACTAACTGACGAACATATGTCATCATGCTTGCGATTAGCACTCTGTAATTACATACCATCTTATGAAAAGTATGCTGAGGACATGCAGTGCCACGCTTCAACATCCAAAGTCACTCTTTAGTTAAGTTTAGACACTAGAACTCGTTTGTTTTGTAAGAACCAATAAACTCGCAATTTTGAATAAATATGAGATTTTTCATTGACATTTTAGAGCAGACCTACACTTACCTTGACTAAAAAAATGCATATTGTGCGGAAAACTAATATCTATGCCACGATACACCCTACCTAGACGACAATCCTGCATCACACTTACTTGCAGCCTCTCAGAGTCGATCGATCGTAGTCTAACAATATTGAGGTAGATCGCCAGCAGTTCAAGTTTGAGCACCCCTGTCCTAAGGTATTCCTCACATTGTCTGATGATTTATAGACTAAGTTGAGGTCTGCCTTATTAAATACCTTATTGAGTTCCCTGCTATATTTCGGATTATATGGTATGGAGATATACTTGGTCTTATTTGCTTCGCCTGTAAAAAACGTGGAATTCTGAATATTTAATCTAAACTTATGTCTATTTATTAACTTGTTTGTTAAGTCATCGTCATAACCATTACCTCTAGTTATATTCCTAATACGATTCCTTTCATTATTAAAGTTTACTCTATTCAGAGGAAAACTGACCAAACGGTGAACTAAAAAAAAACTGTAATGCGGCTAATTTGTGTTGTTTGCAATGAAAATAACTCATTAGGAATATATCTATCTGTTACTATGTCTTTGCTGTAGGTATCAAATTCTAAGCTATTATTATTTTTTAATAATTAAAATATTTAGAAATGGCAGTTGTCGTTTGTTGTCAATTTCGTAAGCAAATTTAATGGAGTCATATCGGCTATTTAATTTGGAAACAAAATCATCTATATTTGCTTTCCTTGTGTCAAAGATCGCCAAAACATTATCCACCTACCTATTCCCTTGGGAAATACTGAAATTCTTGACTGGCTTCAGTTTCAAAACTTACTTATGAATAAATTGGCTATGAAAGATGATAAGCAATTACCCATAGCTGTTCCTTCTTTCTGAACATAAAATTGACTATTATATTGAAAATAATTCTGTTTCCATACAAAGTTTATATAATGTTACGTATTCATGAATAATTTCGTCCTCAAAGTGATTCATACTAAATAATTCTTGGAAATATTGTAAAGTTTATGGCACTGATACACTTGGAAACAAAGAACTGACATCAGACTAACTTAATAAGTTGATAGATAGACGTAAGTTCAGGTTAAATATTCAGAATTCCAACTTTTTTACACGCAAAGCAAATAAGACCAAGTATGTCCCCATACCATATAATAAGGTATTTTAATAAGGTAGACCTCACCTTAGTCTATAAGTCATCAGACAATTTGAGGAACATCTTAGGAAATCCCAAAGTTAAGTATCCTAATTGTGAGAAAAGTGGAATTTATGAAATTAGTTGTAATGATTGCGATAAAAAGTATGTTGGGCAAACTAAAAGGTCAATTAAAATAAGATTTTAACAACATTTAGCACATTTAAAAAACCGTAGAACAGACATGTCCTTGAAGCTGATCATTTTGTAGCATTAGATAACCTCAGATTAATTAGAACTGTATCTGTTAAGAGATTGTTGAACGCATACGAAAGTATGGAAACTATAAAATGTAAAACAGCTTAAATAAAGATAGAGGGTCGATTTCTGCTGGTTACTTGACCGGAACTAATGGCCTCGCCTATGCCATTAGTTCTGCCTGAATAATTCAGGTGTTAGGCTAAGTATAAATAGGGTAGATTTGTAGTTTAGCTTTAGTCAGTCATCTCTCCTGATGAAGCTAACGTGGTTAGCGAAACGTGAGTCCAGTGCAAAAATAAAGTGCTTGGTGTAGTGAGTAGACTTAAATCTATTAGTTTTTCAAAAAAGCTTTTTCAAATTCTCATTTACCTACCTAAAAATAATAATAAAACGAATGGCATGTCTCCACGAATCATTTTCCTCTAACACACTATTTCTTACGACTAAACACCTTAATTTATAGAAACCTACCAAAATAGATATACCTGTAGTTTATTATTCCTTTTATGCCATTAGTATCTTTTTCTATCGCATATTTTATGCAAACATATTCAAAACCTTTTAAGTGTTGTATTTTCTTAGATACTACGTACTTTGCTAATTGCCGATTTTTTATTGCTCCTAATATTTTACAGTAGTCTTTATTATTATTTAAAATGTGTCAAGACAATTTGGTTATCAATAGAAATTTTACAGTATTTGTATGAAATTAGGTAAAAACGTTTTTTGACGGAGTTAAATTTTAATGGCATTCATAAAAAAGATTATTCAGTTACTATCACTTAACTGCGTCTCTGTCGGCGTGGAGTGAATATAAAGGACATAAAAAGTCACATTATCTAATATTAACTCAAATTAACCTCTTGGTGCTTTACCATATACGTATTGGAGGTAAGAGTTGCATAAGCAATTTTCTACGTCTGCGTAAAAACTGTTACGTATAAAGTGAGTTGACATATTTAACTTTACGCTATCTATATCATATTTGATGAAATACGTGCTTGATTTTATATTTTTGTTGCAGGTATCTTATTCTCCTATTCCTTAGTTTCGGAACAGCTATATAGATGCTGTAATGCAATTTTATCTTGTAGTTTTTGTTATGGGCGTCTGCATTTTCTTTTTACAAATTTTGAAAGAAATTTATGGATGTCATATTATAGGTAAATTTTGTAGAATGATCTTTTAGTTTTCGGAATTATAATTATGAAATTACTGCAATCCAACAAACAAACGTAACGTTGAGACGATGAAATTACCATCAATATTTTTGATAAAAACGCCTTAGAAGACCAAGGTGTATATGAAATTCCGTGTCAGGACTGCGCTGCGACTTTTCATACATAGGCTAAATGAACAGGAAAATCAGCGCCAGAAGAGACGAGCACAAAAACGCCTTAAAACAAAAATCCACCACCTTTTCTCTAGCACATAATACCGGCCACAAAATCGATTTTGACAAAACCAGAACTCTACAAAAAGTGAAAACCTATCCACTAGGGTAATCAAAGAAACTATAGCAATAGAAAAGAGGCCTAAGAACTTAAATAATCGGGACGATAGCCAACGTTTACCAAACTCTTGAAAACATATTCTATCCCAATACCAAGTCAAACCAAGAGAAACAATAATTCAACCATATGTTACTTCATCAACACAAACATACAAAGAACCACAGGACCGAAAACGCGCAGTCAAAACGGAGCCCCTATTGGCCAGATCAATTCGACCAATAAAGCCACGCGCGCAACACATAAAACCGGGGCCCTCGGACTTAGTCTCGATATTCAACGCCAAGACATCCTCCAGTGATCAACGTTTTGAAAAAGATGGATGAGATTCCATCGAAACGTCAGCGAAACCGTCCACTAAAGGACTTTAAGCTAACACGAGATACCCGAAAAACCACTACTACATATATATATATATATATATATATATATATATATATATATATATATATATATATATATATATATATATATATATAGTAGCCGTTGCCCACGGCTTAGCTCGCGTGGACTTGATTCACTATTATCGTCACTGCTTATTCCTTATGTTACCTAACGTAATAAAATACAGCCTATAACTTGGCCAGAGAACATATGCATGTTTAAAAAAAAAAAAACACGTAAGTCAGATAAGTGGTTCTTCAGTGATAAGCGCACTAACTAACTAACTATCCAGAACCCACACTTAAATTTACTCCCAGTGAGCCAATTTAAATGGTAGTTTAAATTCTACTACGATATTAGATGGAGTCACTTTCTTGACTAATCTAAGTACTCTCAGATTTGAGGGGGTTAAACCCCGGTTAACCACACTCACGTGTATGCGAATAAAAATTTTTCGATCTATGATGCATGACTTGTAAAACCCTTAAGGGGACCCCGAAGGCCGCCGAAAATTTTAAAATTATCATTTTTTTTATTGCTTTAAATCAAAGTTCAACCTTTTCTGCACAATTTAAGACAATTTTCATCAATTTATCTTAACTAGAAGTATTTTTAAAAAATTTAAGAAAAAAAAAAAAAGTTAATACTTTTCACTTCACAGTCAGATTTACACGTTTACAACCAAACTGGCAGGTTTCCAAGGTTTCCTCTAGCAATAGAAAAAAATCGATATTTTCTACGCTAATAATCGATAGTTTCGGTAGGTATTGAAAACGCCGAAAAACAAGAAAAAGGTCCGGTCGTGGCGCTGTATCAGAGACGAACCCCGCGCTCATTGAAAATCGCTCGTCCTGAAAAGTTGTGGTTTTGACTTTTCGGTAACGTTTCTCAAAATGTAAACACCCAAACCTACTAACTAAACTTTGTGGACATATTTAATGATGTTAGAGGATTATTTGCCAGCAATTTCACGTTCGTTGATGTAGTAGAAGGCAAGAAAAAAAATCATGAGTGAGAGAAAAAAAAGTACATTTTTTAAACTCAAATTAAAAAAAAAGTAACGAGTATATTTAAATGAAATTGCGAACACTAATACAACAGGATACCCTTAATCCAGTAAAAAAAAATACATCAGTAACCCATTTAGAACCCGAGGAATCGGTACCGAAAGTGAGCAATCTCGCTCATAAGGATAAGGTAGCCTTCGGGTTCCCCTTAAGAGGTTCTACCCTTGTGTAAGCATGTTCCATGAGAAAAAATCCAATAAAGTAACAAAAATTTAACGATCCTAGATATGCGACTTGTGAAAAAAATGTAAGGCAGAACTAAAGCCCAGTAGTGTACAATATTTAATCCTTTTATCAGGCCCTTGCAGGCATTTGAGGGCCGCATTGACATTAATCTAAAAAATTTATTAATTTTCAAAAAAGTACGTGTCACTGTTCGGTTCACCTTGTATGTAGGTCCAGTGACTTATTTTGGTAAATGCTAAAACCTGGTAAAATCAATGCTCCAACTTAAAGGACAAGGTTGGGTAAATAAATATACTGCCTGAAATTAAACAGGCTACTTACTTCGCATTTGCATTGCAATTTTTCTTGACTGTCGTAAAATATCGATTGCTGAAAAACAGTCAATTTTTTATTAGTATTGTTTTATCGAAGGAAAAAATGACAATGTTTTGTATTATAATAACAATATGATTGCTCGACTGACAGTTGTACGAGAAATATAATATAGGTGATTGAATCATCGCACAGTGATTCGGCAAGAACATGCTAGCGGGACAATATTCATGACGTAATTTCCAGGAACCACTGATAACGACTTGTAAACAACCCCCCCCCCCCCCCCCCCCCCCCCCCCCCCCCATTTAACGAATTCCAAGAATTAATTTGTTTATCACCTCATAAAGGTATCTTATCAGGGGGTCAAAGTAACCCTTATAAGAGAGGTCATTTTCATTTGCAAATCAGTTGCATTTTATGCACACTTGTGACAACATATTTTAAAATTGGTAGCAAAGTGAAACGAGTTTTTTGTGATGGAATATTCTGTTGAAGGTATGTACTCTATTATGACTTATATTTTTTATAAAAAATATGTATACTTTTGGTGTAATATCAATTTGTAAATGTATAGATAAATCCAGCAAATTTACATTAATTTTAAACTTTAAAAGTAGCAACTTTTTTTATCCACATATATCCACCTAGATTTTTCTATATGTAATACCTACAACATTCAGGCACAGATTCATATATATTATAGACCCCGAAAAGGCCGAAAGTAAAATTATTTTATTTTTTTCAGAACGAGTCGTGACTATGACGAAAATGGAGTTTTTTGAAGAATGGCTAAAACAAGACAAAAACTGAACGAAACAGTGGCATTTTTTATTATATAAGTGAAAAATTCAATATGTCTGATGTTTCTGCCGATTCTCTAAAACGACTCAAAATGAAAATATCAAGCCTTTCAGCAAAATTCAATCAAAAGTGGACTTCTTTAAAGTGTAACAAAGAAATGTTTCTAATCAAACATAAAGATTGGTTAGAGGGATCCGGAATCGAAATAAAGATTTGTGTTAACCCAGCGTGCACTTCAACATCATCAGCGGCTCTTTCCGTAGGGCGACCCAGAAAAAATCATTTGAAGACTCATCAACGAAAACGGAGAGTAGAAGATCTTTTGGAATCGCGAAGTGCAATTGAGCTTATTACAGCAGCTGAGTTAGCTACTCGAAAAGAAGGGCATCGAAGTGTTGCTAAACAGATCCATAACGTCGCGGTCAGTGAAACTAGAGAAAAGAATAAGTGTTCTGAACAAAGTCGGCAGTTAACACCAGACGAAACTTTAGCTTATTATGTGGACTCGAAATCGACTTCTCACTCATATAAACAAACAAGGAAAATGGTCAATGAAAGCGGGACATCAAGTGTATCCATCGTTTTATAGTTTAGGTAAGTCCAAAGCTTCTTGTTGTCCTTCTGACGAATATATTTCTGTGACTGAATCTCGAGCTGAAATTAAACTTCACGCGATTTTGGATAAAACGGCTGCTCTGCTGAACGATTAGTTAAAGCTCAGACGGAAGTCATTAGAAGTGTGTTACCCCTCGTTCATATTATACGTTGGTAAGCAAATGGGGCTGTGATGGGAGTTCGGGGCATAGCACGTATAAGCAGAAATTTGAGAACACTAACGCTACAGACGAATTTTTGTTCGTATACTCATTTGTCCCTTTGAGACTGCTTTGATGGCGAAACTGTGATCTGGCAAAATCCAAGACCTTCCTCTACATTTATATTGCCGTCCTATTAAGTTTATTTTTGCCAAGGAGACAAAAGAGTTTACGAAAGAAGAAAACTTTTAAAATTTTAGATGAAATAAGTCAGCTTCTTCAACATTATGTAACGTTGCTGGATCTCAAATCTCTGTTAAACACGATTTGTTGTTGACAATGACTGATGGCAAAGTGTTTGCAATGCCTTAACAGACACAAGTTCAACACAAAAGTGTTATATTTGCGGTGCCAACCCGTTTACTATGAACGAGGAGTTAAAGAAATATCCCAGCAACGAAGAACGCCTTGCATTTGGTTTTATCTACTTTACATGCATGGATCCGCACGTTTGAATGTTTGCTTCACATCAGCTATCGTTTAGAAATAAAAAAGTGGCAAGTCAGGGGAGATAACGACAAAGCTATTGTGAAGAAACGCTCACAAGAGATACAAAAAGTGTTTAAAGATCGTATGGGTCTCATTGTAGATAAACCAAAACCTGGGTATGGTAACACAAACGATGGAAACACAGCACGTAGATTTTTTTCCAAAGCTGAATTGAGCAGCGAAATTACAGGAGTAGACGTAAACCTTATTCGTAGATTTCATGTAATTTTAAGAACTTTGTCATCGGGATATGACATAAATTATATAGAATTCGAAAAGTTTTTTGTGTTGATACTAGAAAATTATACCTTGATCTGTATTCGTGGTATTCCATGCCCGTTACTGTGCATAAAATTCTTGTACACAGCGCGGAAGTTATAAAGTCTTTTCTTCTTCCCATTGGACAACTCTCCGAAGAAGCCCAGGAGGCAAGAAATAAAGACTGTCGTAAATTCCGTGAACGGCACACCAGGAAGCGGTCACGTATTGCCACAAATACAGATTCTTTTGAGAATGCTTTTAATTACGTCTGATCCTGTTATCAACTCGTATAGAGAATTACCGCGAAGAAATTTACTTCTTTGCCATCGGAGGTTCTGCAGTTGATTATCCCACTTCATTGCCATCCGAAAACACCAACAGTAAAAGTCATCATCACGAATTAAATGAGGAGGATTATTTAACTCTCTGAATATTCTACTGAATGGGAGAGCGGTGATGACGACTCATCTGACGGTGATTAGTAGGTTTAAGTATTTTTTTATTGTAATTATTATTCTTATTTTATTGTGTGTTGTAGTTGCTTATAATTCATGCCTTAGTATATAAGTTATTTAATATTATATTTCTTTTACTTATACACCTTGTTATTGTAAATAATTGATATATAGATACTGTTATTGTTCTAATTTATTTTACAAGAAATAATATTTTGTAAATTAATAAATGTGGGTACTATCATTATGATTTTTTATTTTTTTTTCCTAGAAATTTCTTTGTAAACAAACATGATTGTGCTTTTCACACATAATGGAGTAGGTAAACGTATGTAGCTAATTAAAGAACAATTAGCGACAATAGTGAACAAATGAGACACATTAGTAAACCACTTCCGTCTTGCAGCTACATATTTTTCGAGTAATACACATACAGTACACATTTTCAACTTTTTTTTTCTTAAAATAGCTTAAGATACCTGGAATATACACTAAACAACATTGAAGAGGATAAGTAGAAGAAATAATATTCCTAGCGTCCCGCTAGCTTGTACTAGTCGAGTGGCAACTGTGCATAGCGTTGATAATTCTAAATCATAAAGTAATTTTTGATCACCTAACAGTCTTCTCACTCGAATTGCAAATTCCCAGCTTTCGAGCTCTGCTTGCAAGCGATGCTTGCAACACATATATGCTTTAAAATTAACGCTCAACAAATTGAGTGAAGATGCTAGGAGAAATATGCAATGCCCGACATAACTATGTCCTGGTCAGTAATGTTAACTCTTTTTCGAACTCAAAAAACTGCTACCTTGGCGTTAAATTCTACTTGGTTACTGTCAGTAGAAGATAGAATTTATTCTAGGTCTTCGTTAAATTGAATGACTTTCTGCTGTCTGAGGATATTTTCATGAGTAGCTTATGTTCAAGCATTTAACGTGAATGAAGGGATATAGCGTACTGTCGTCTGCAAAGCTACAGATTGGATTCCTGGTCCGTTCACAGATCATTAATATAAATGAGAAAGAGAGTAGGCGACAGTATGGAGCCTTGGGGCATACTGGCGTTGACAGTGAAAGTATTAGTCTATTGCTCGTTTTAAAAAAGGGGGAGATAAGAACATTTTACTGCTGATTTTTGTAAGTGAAATTTTTTGGGGCGAGGTCTAAGCAGCATGTTTTCACTCCTTCGACAGTTTCTTTGTCTCTAGATCATAATAAGGAGACATGTTTCATCCATAGTTAGCATTAAATCGATAAAGATAAATGAATTCCCTTTAAAATGGTTTACACAATAAACTTGGATAATGTGACTCTCAATTGCTTTTTTTTTTGGGGTTTAGACACTTAGGAATTCTTTAAATTGATAATTTTTTCCTAGCCAAATTAGAACGCACAGTGTGGAAAATACATTCGTAACAAATGATCAAACTCTCTGCTATATGTTTCAGCACAAGTTGTTGATGCTTCAAAATCATTTCAAGCACAGCCCTCAACATTCTCTGAAAAACACACAGAACTGATCTTCCAGTACGGTATTCATCGCTGATGTCGGTTCTTTGTCTCTGGAATCCGCAACTTAATTTTGATGATGGCGTAGAAAGGACGTTTTCCTTTAATATCGGGTCTTCCATTAAGGACTTGACAACTTTTTTTTTAAATAAAACGCAAACCCATTTGAGACATTTCGAAAATTTTACTATCGGCTTGAAGTACAATCAAAACATTTATGTATGGAATTCGACTTCATTCATATGTCCACTACGGGCAAACGTTTGCCAGCGGTCGATTCATTGAAACCCAATTTTTCGATGACTCGGCCACACACATTTCGACGGAAAACGGCCGCTATCTCTCTTTCCCAATATTGGCTCCTGAGCTCCTCTAACGACGCAGGCTTGTTAGCATAGACCAATGATTTAACGTACCCCCATAAAAAGAAGTCGGTGAGGTGTTAAATCACACGATCTAGGCGGCCATTCGACGGGACCATTTCTCGATATAACGTTCAGAAGGAGCGAGCAAGCAGCAGAGTTCAGCGAATTTAGATTGCAGTAAGTCGATTGTTAAACCCGCTGTGTGGCTTGTGGCGCCGTCTTGTTGAAACCACATATCATTAATGTCTAGCCCATGCAACTGATCAAAGAAATAACGTTGCAACATGCCTCTGTAGCGATCTCCATTGACTGTAACGTGACCGGTTATTTTTGCATCAACGAAAAAAGAACGACCCAATGACACCACCGGCATGAAAACCGCACCAAACAGTAATTTTTTGTGGATGAAGTGATGTTTTTCTTCAAGCACATGAGGGTTTTCACCTGACCAATAACGCATATTCTGTTTGTTGACGAAAGCCGTTTATCCAAAAATGCGCTTCATTCACTAAAGATGATTTTGCGATGAAATTGGTCATTCTTCTTCCAACATTTCTAGAGCCCAATTCAAGAACGTACGTCGCTCCATATGATCGAGTGGCTTTAGTACTCGAGTTAACTTTAACTTATAAGGGTGGCCGGCCAAGATCCTTTCGCAAAATTTTTTTCGCCATAGTGTGGTCTGAGCGATGCCCAATTCTTGAGAACGGCCGTGAAATCGACTGTTTTGGTTCGTTTGACATGGATGCTTGAAACGGCAGCAATATTCTAACTACTTCAACCAACCCGTTGTCTCACTGGCACCAGCAGCGAATATGTTAACTCAAATTTTTTCACTAGACTAATGAATTGCTTGTCTACTGGGACGGAGAATTACGACCAAAAATTGGCGTTTAATGCTCTTAAAGTTGCAGTCACCGACTCTAAATTTTGGTAGTAAATTTTTAATTATTTGTAAAACGTTGTTGGTTCGTGGTACTTCACCATGATGAAAATGTTGACTTTACTGAATGTTTTGACGTTTTACAGTTCGGTGATTGGCTTAAGGGTGCGTTCACAGTGAAATTACAAAGTTGTCAAGTCCCAAATGGAAGACCCCTTTATAATAGGCACGAAGTGTAGACAATTCTTTCAAAAAGAGGTACTATATCACCAATCGATTTTACTGAAATTTCCAATTTTTTGTTGGGAATGTGGAATCTTTGGCACAATGACACTTCTCGTATATACACCACTACACCAAAGTTTATTTTGCACTCGATGCGCGTTTTGCCAACTGCCATATCTAGATATTTTAATTATTAAAAATAATAATAGGTCAGAATTTGATATCTATAGAAAGGACAACAGGAACAAACAGATATCTTTGATTGTGTTAGCCGATACTTGTTGGAAAGTTCATAATAAAATTATATAAAAAAAACACTATGTTTTAATTTCCAATATATTTAAAGTCACTTGATCAATTGTTTCACCATACAATGGCTTTCTTCTTCAGAAAGTAAAATAAAAAAGAAAAATATTTGGTACGTAATCCTGGTTAAATAGTGCTTGAAACTATCCTTAATTATCTAAGATTAATGCTAATCATTTTATTATATTATTTTACAGACAGAATTAGTTTTAAGAATGCAAATCTGTGGTAAACTATTATCCGAGAACTAATAAAGACTAAGTAAGGGTGAATGGTTTAAGTCCTACCTGTTCGTTTAATAATTGATTGGAGTTTTTCTTCCGTTTGTTATTTTCAAGAACATTCAAGCCAATTAATTTTTAGATTTATTTTCTACATGTAGGATTTTTAGACGAATCATCAAAATTATGAGATTCGTTTATTATATGAGTTGCATAATGTGAATTGTCTTATTTTTTAAAAACCTATGTTTATGTTTCTTTAATAATGCGAGTTTCAAAAGATCTATCAGTTTGTCCTACGTAGGTTTTAGTACAAGATCCACAATTTAATAAGTAAACTACCTGATTTTAAGGAATTCTTTCTAGATTTGGTTTGTGTTATTCAAAATTATACTCCCGAAGGAATTACTGTTTTGAATGTTATTTTATTGTTCTTTTTTATTATATGTTTGGAAATTGTTCTAGTTAGTTATTTCCCAGTGCATGTGAGAGTACTAAATTTTTTTCTTTTTTGTCATTAATTGTGGGATAAAATTAGAGAGATTTTGCTTGTTTTAAAGGATTTTTTATTCAAGATATTATCTATAATAATGTTGGGGTCATAATCCATTATTAATTGCTATTTGTTTGATTATGTTGAAATTCTTTTGTTAAAATTAATTTAGTCATAAGGATATGTAAACAAATCTAATGTATGAAAGAGGTAAAAAGCTGCCATTTTGTGAAGGATTCGGACCAGATTATATTCCTTAAGGATTCCCACTTCCACAAATTGGCAAACAACACAAGTAGCCGCATTAACCATTTTTCAGTTCACCATTTTGGTCCACTTTTCCTCTGAATAAGTGTAAACCAACTACAATAATGAAAAGGAATCGTATTAGAAAAAACTAGAGTTAATGGTTATGACGATGACTTAATAAACCCGTTATTCATCTTAGACATAACTTCAGGTTAAGTATTCTGGGAACGGAAATCCAGCGCGAGAGGGTACTACTCTAGACAAGGAAACTTAAGTGATAATTGATTACACACACTGTAGGTCGGTTAATAAGACCAGGTATGTACTCCGATACATTATAATCCGCAGGGGACTCTCAAGACCGTCACTACGCTAGGAACCCAACTTTAATAAAGATTTAAAAGAACAATTAGCACACTTAAAATACAGTAGAAACAGAACAATTCTAAGAGCAATTGCCGAACATGGCCCTTGAAGAGGATAATTCTGTAACATTTGATAATCCTACGATTAATTAAAAATGTAATCTGATGGGAAGATTTGTGGAACTCAACCGAAAAAAAAAGTATGGAAATTATAAATGTAAAGGTAGTTTAATAGACTGACGGCCCTATTCTCCTTAGAGTCACCATCTACTGGTTACTTGACTCGTAAACTGATGGGCCTCACCTGATGCCATTAGTTCAAGCCTGAGTACATTCACGTGTTAGGCTAAGTATAAATAGGGTAGATTTGTAGTTTAAGCTTGAGCTAACATGATTAGCAAAACGCACAGTCTAGGTGTAAAAATAAAATTGTTTCCGTGTAGTGGTGATATTTTACTGAGTAAGCACTATAAAGATACACAATAAATTCTGGACCAACGACATTTTGTCTACTAAAATGTCAAGCTATATTCGTATTTTGACAATAGGAAATGGTCTAGGATAGCTAGTTATTAACACAACTAATCTAAAAGCATAAAATAAACAGTGTTTTGTGGAATTCGAAAATTGTTTTAATAATATGAACTTAGCATTTTTAAGTTAAACCTTTTGAATGTGTAAAAAAATCGACTTCAAATCGAAAACATATGTCAAGAATTTTTATTACTAATGTCTTTTTAAAGACGCTTGTCTTAGTGATATACCAAGATTTCAGTGGAAAGAAAAGTAATTTAGTGTAGTTGTGGTAGACTGCTGTATGTGCGAAAGATTTCAAAACATTCCAAGTGGTAAAGTGATCCAAAATAACTAGTATGTTTTTAAACTTTACGTCGGTCCGTCTCAGAATCGTACTAGCCACAGGTAAAAAAATACTATATACTTTTCGGATGAAAATTAAATAAACAACCAGTGTTAGACCCATAATAAATATTGGTATATTTCATGGAAAATTACGGGAAAAATTCGGCAAATAAATTCTCTAAAACCGTGTCCTAGACCTATTTAGAGAGCTGATTTGAATTCGAGGGGGAGTTTCATAACAAAATTCCTGCTACGAAATATTTGCATCCCAAGCAATCTGGGTGTTATTAAAAGTTTTCCGAAAGTACACAATTCTTGCTACATAAAAGAGGTTGAAAACACACTGAAGAAAGATACAGCATGCCCTTTCCTCCAAAAGAAGGCGAAAACTTTTTCAAGAAAATAGTCGTTTCAATACTCCTAGGCCAACATTCTCTCTCTCATGATTCCAAAGTGTGGACCGGATGAATCCAGGGCTGCATCAGACAAAAAACATATACTCTCCGCAATGCCTCGGTCATTCAAAGTATAAGTAGAGTGTCTTCGTCACGATTCCTGGTAAAATGAACAAGTGTAGAAGACCCGTCAAATAGCAGGCTGAGAGAATACTGATTTAATCGATTATATGGGTTTGGCTCCAACACCGAATGTTAAAAAGAAAGACAGATAAAATAAGTTCTTTTGGTCTAGTTGCCATGTTAGAAGCCTGCCAAACTCTCCTATTGCTTACGATTACCTAATATTAACAATAAAAAGCAAGACATTGTCTTTCAAAACAACTATTTAATAACTTTACACATATTAATTTGTAATAAAATTAAATGTCCTTTGTCCAGATTAGTTTGGCTTCTAATACAATGATACATGTTAAAGATCGTTGACATTGGTAACATTAACAGCTAGATAGAATAAATAATTATTAACACCACTTTTTACGTTTGACTTGATCACACGTAAATACGAGTATTTTTCCTAATGGATTTGACAGCTCTTGTTTTCCGCTGTAATATAAACTAGAGGTTGATTAATAGATGTCCTCTGTCAGCAAGAAATATTCCATTCTAATATTTTACAGGCGACTGTTTAAGTTGAATTTACAAAAATGTTTTGCTGGAAAGTTTCGTTTTATGTAGCGCCCATCAAAAAGCAGCAACTGTGTAAGAAAAATTTCCTGACAAAATTTAACTTGACTGGATATTTTCTTTCAAATTATTTAATACAAAACTATATTATCATTTAAAAATAGTCACTAGAAATATCAAAAAAAATGTAGGAATCAATCTGCTTTCCTTATTTCTATCTTCTGTTCGGGTACTGTCTGTTTTTTTTCTGACTTTCTTTCAGCCTCAGCAATTTCGACTAATTTGAACTTTTGTATTTTACCAGAAACGGTCTTGGGAAAACTATCAACCAGTTTGAGTACGGAAGGTATCTTGTAATGGGCAATTTTGCCGTTACAAAATTGTTTTAATTCATCAAGAGTAAGAGATTGATTGTCTCTCAGTTTAATGAAGGCACACACTTCTTCACCAAGCCGATAATGAGAAAGACCAACAATCTAAAAAAATAGTTAATATTATTGTTATTTTATTAATAAAACATAAATGAGGTAAAAAAAATATTTGAATATTTTGACAATTACTTTCAAAAACAAAATGATACTACTTTCAAACTATCTAAATAAAAATTAGACAAATTAGTTTTAGGCAGCACAAATTGAGATTATAAGTTTATTCCACTTAATGGCCTGCAATTGGATTAACTTTTCAATAAACAGTTGAATAGATGCATTGGTTAGATTAAACCTTAAAAATTTTGTAGTGACTCTTAGAATATGTCTGACCTGTATGATACTTATGCGTGCCTCCGAACACATAAACAACTTACATATACTTCTAATATACTGGGATGAGAATTTAAAAAGTCCTCAATCTCCTTTGGAAATATGTTTTCTCCTCCTCTTATCACCATCTCTTTAAGCCTGCCCACAATATTTCCATAACCATTTTCTAATAAGACAAATTGGTCACTAAAAATATATTATTACTAGTTTTCTTATCAAAATGATTTAATACACAATTATTTGTGCTAAATTGCTCATTAGCCGTTGACTTCCTGAAATAATTTTCAAAAGTAAGCTCCCGTAATTAGTATTTACATTGTCATTGGCAGTA
>CM032456.1:11742471-12005826 GCA_019049505.1 Pachyrhynchus sulphureomaculatus | reverse complement strand
TTTTTCCTTATGAAAGTCGTACTTAGTGCATAATAGAGTTCAGTGGCGTTTTGTTATGCGGTTGTTAATTTTTGATTCCAGATTTCCTCTTGAATTCAGTACTGACCCAAGTATTTGAAATCTTTGACTTGTTTCACTGTATCGCCATCCAGAGTTGTGTGCCTTTGCTCCTTTGTTTTACTTATTAGCATTACTTTTGTTTTATCTGTATTAATACTCATGTTGTTACTCGTTAATACCCGTTTCATATCAGCAGATTCCTTTGTAGATTCTCCATTATTTGCAACAATTACAAGGCATTAGCGTATAACATTTCAGACACGTACACTTGTTGAAGCTTGTAGACACCTAAATATTGCCTCCTTTAATTCTTGGCCACATTTTCTTGTACATAGCATCCAGTAGGATAATGAACAGCCGTGGGCTTAATACTCCTCCCTGTCGCACACCTGCGGTTGTGACAAATTCCTTTGAACTAATATTATTTGTTCTTATTATGTTTCCTAGTAACGGTGTAAACACTTCTTACAGCTCTTAGCAGTATTTTGTCAACTCCTCGATCTTTCAATATCTGCCATATTTTCTCCCTGGGTACGCAATCAAAAGCTTTATTCAAGTCGATAAAACACAGGTACAACTTACTATTGTGGGTCAACATTTTTTCAACCAATTGTCTTAAACTGAATATGAGATCTCTCTGGTCTAAAACCGCATTGATCTTTAGTATCTTCTACCCGTCTTCTTAATCGTTTTTCTAATATTATTTCGTATATTTTCCTGACAACACTCAATATTGAAATTCCTCTATAATTTCGACATTTTCTTACATTACCCTTTTTGAATATTGGGAAAATTATGGCTATTGTCCAATCTCACTGAATAGTCCATCCACTCCTGAACGAAGGCCTCTTCCAATCTTTTCCACGTCGTTCTGTTTAGGGCTGTTTGGATCCAATTTTCCCCCCGCAATTTTCTGGATGTCATCGCGCCACCTTTTTGGAGGTCTTCCAACACTCCTTTTGGTTTGTCTTGGACGCCAGTTTATGATTTTGCTGGTCCATCTTTCTGAGCTTTGACGAGCTATATGGCCAGCTCATTGCCATTTGAGTTGAGCTACTCTTCTGAGAACATCTGTCACACACGTTCTTCTTCTAATTTTCTTCGTTCTGTATCCTGTCTCTCAGGCTAATTCCGAGCATAGATCTCTCCATTGCTCGTTGTGTCACTTGAAGCTTGTCAGAGGTTTTTCGGGTGAGTGCCATCGTCTCGAGAACATACGTAAGGACCGGCAGAATACATGAGTATGTTTTATGTTTAAGATTTATTGGGATTTCTCTAGATTTAAGTACATACCCCAACTTGCCGAACGCAGCCCAACCTTGTCCTAGTCTTCTAGTTATTTCAGAGCTTTGATTTTCTTTACCAAGTTGTATTTTGTGTCCCAAGTAAATATATTCCGATACGTTTTCCAGTGTTTGGTTTCCGATGTTTACCTGAATATTTTCCACACTGATTATTTTTGTTTTATGTAGATTCATCTCGAGTCCGAAGCTTAAGGATGCCTGATTGCAATTCTTCCAGCATGCTCTGAATTTCCTCCGTTTTAATCGCTTATAATCACTATATCGTCTGCGAATCGTAAATGGTTCAGACGCACACCATTTATATGTATGCCCCTGGATTGCCAATTTAAACTCTTAAAAATGTCCTCTAAGGCTAGTGTGAAGAGTTTAGGGGAGATAGTATCGCCCTGATGTATGCCTCTGTTTACCAATATCTTATCTGTTTTTGTATCTTCGTCCAGTGTTATTTGGATGGTCACGTTTTCGTATATGTGCTTGATGAGATTTGAATACCTGGTGTCTACTCTTGCGTTGTCTAGAGCTCTCAATATTGCCCAAGTTTCGACCGAGTCGAAGGCCTTTTTGTAATCTACAAATGCCAGGTGCAATGGTATGTTATATTCTGTGGTCTTCTCTATGAGAGTGCGTACTGTCTGCAAGTGGTCAATCGTACTAAAACCTTTTTCGGAAACCTGCTTGTTCTACTGGTTGCTACGAATCCATTTTTTGCACGTAAGTTAATCTATTTGTTACTATTTTTGTTAGCAGCTTGTATAAGTGTGCTAGTAGACTAATAGGACGGTAGTTTTCTATGTCATTTCTCTCTCCTTTTTTGTATAGCAAAAATAACCTCGGCGTTGTTCCATTTTGTTGGAATTCTTTCTTCGGTGATGCATTTGTTGAGTAGGATTCGTACACTCTCTACTAGATATTCTCCTCCCATTTTTAACATTTCAGTGGTGATTTGATCTTCTCCTGGACATTTCTGAGAATTCATATGGTTGAGCGCGGTTCTTAATTCATTGGTATCTATTTCAGGAATTTCCTCGGATCCAATATTTGAATTTTCCGTCTGTTGTACTGATGACCTTGGGACTTGGAACTGTAGAGATGCTTATAGAAGTCCTGAACTACGGCAACAATTTCCGTTCTACTATTAACTACGGTATCACTGTTGTTCTTCAATTTACTTAATTTCGTTCTTCCATTTGATAAGTGGGATTTTAAAACTTTCATATTTTTGTTGTTTTCAATAGTATTCTCTACCAACTTTGTGTTGTATTCTCTTAGATCTTTTCGAATGTTCTTGTCTATTTCTCTATTTGTTGTCTTATAACTCTCAGCTTCCCTATCTGTTTCTCTTCTCATTTTGATCAGATTTTTAGTAGTTTGGCTAAACTTGCCGATGTTCTTTTGTTTAGCACATATTTGTTTTTTGTTTGCTACTTGTATGCTACTTCTTATGGTTTTACTTAGATCTTCCATTTCCATGTCCTTCAATCTGTTTGTCTCTCTTAGTTTTACGTTTAATGTATCCTGAAATTTTTCTTTATTTTTTGATAGAGTTTCCACTGTAGGATATTTTTGTTTCTTTAGTATTAGTTTGTTTCTTTCGAATTTGATGTTTAGGTATATGGTTGCTCTAACCATTCGATGGTCTCTATTTGTATCGAACCGATTTAAAACGGTAACATCCTGACAGATTTCTTTTTTGTTAGTGATTATGTAGTCAATTTCATTTCTAATACTGTCATCGGGGCTACTTCAAGTCCATCTTCTCTTTTCAGGTTTTTTGAAAAAATGAATTCATACAGTAAAGTTGTTCATTTCTGCAATAGTCGACAAGCTTTTCACCTCTGGCATTTCTATCCCCCACTCCGAATTTGCCGATATTTATGGTATCTTGGTTTGTATTTTTGCCAATTTTGGCACTGAAATCCCCCATAATAATCACATATTTCGCATTTTCATTTGTTTTTGCTGTTGATAAATCTTCATATAGCTGTTCTACTGCTTCGTGGTCAGATGTGCTGGTTGGAGCATATACCTGTATCACTTGCATGTTATACCTCTTGTTGATTTGTATAGTAACGTAGATGACTCTATCTGATACGGCTGTCATTTTTATGATTTGATGTTTTCAATCGTTTATTCACCAATAGGCGACTCCACCTATGTGGTCATTTGTTTCCAAATTATTCTGGTATAACAGATGACCTGACTTCAGATATGTAGCTTGTTCCCCTTTAAGTCTTGTTTCGCTCAATCCCAAGATGTCCCATTTTATGTGTCGGAGTTCCTCTTCTAATCTCTCCATGTGTTGTTGCGATCTTAATGTTCTTATGTTGTAAGTAGCAATTCAGAGTTTGTTATTTTTCCTTTGATAGTTTTTGGTTTAGGTTTATCTTCGCCGAATTTTTGCCTCCCCCAGAATCCGCGAGGCTGACTGAAGTTTTCAGTGCAAGATTCTGAGCCATTGGCTCTACTTGCCTGGGGTATTTCTGTTTTAGAATTCGACATTTCCATGTTTTGGAAGGTTTTAGCACTTAAAACGCCACGCTTGCTAGGCGGGTTGGCGAGTTGGATAGGATAAAATAGGAATGGGATAGTGAGGTGATTTGACAGGATTTAAGTTAAGTATGGACATGATTCCCCTCGGATAGGATGTTGGGAGATCATGAGCTCACGTATGGCAGGTTTGCTAAACCTGTAGTAGATCTGTTTCTCATCGGGATCATTAGAAAGTATCCACCCTCTACCATTGTAGCTATTTATATCATTAAAACTATTAAAAATTTATTATAGGGGTAGTGAAATAATGTGAGGATCGTAAATGCTTACATGCATAATAACCTAAAGTAACCTACTGACGCATCATCAAACTTTGACAAACAGTATATATAATATTTAATATAGTTGCTCATTGTTCTTCTTTAAAGCTTAAATGTTCTGTGTGTTGGTCACGTTAATTCGGTCACTGACTTACTTATCTCTAAATGTTCTTAGTGATCATGAATCCACTCGTGGCCTTTGAACTCCTGTTTTTTCGCAGTATTCGGACAAACTACCTACGATGAATTGACAATTAAACCACCAAGAGGGAGTAGCACGCCACCATATAGACCGTTATGGACGGACAATTTGTTCAAAGTAGTTTTTGGAATTTACATGTTAGTGTCAGTAGTAGTGCTGATCAATTTGTTGATCGCCATGATGTCTGATACGTACCAGCGTATACAGGTAATTTTGGTCAGCGACTTCCCGACCAACTGACTGGTAACGTTGCTAAATGCGGATCTTATGCGCAAATCTCAGTCCTGAAAAAGATGTGTCTAATCTATTCTTGCCTAAAAAATATAGGAGGTCGAAGATAACACAGGCCAACATTTTTCAAACCCTGAGACCAAAATATACTTTTTCGAAGGTTTTTGGTGCACTGAATCCAAAATTGCTCCATCATATCAAGTTTTTTAAGATTTCCTAACCTAAAAATGCAAAAAAAAACACGATTTTTTACTATATTCGGGATTATATTACACTGCGAATTAATTTTTCTCCACAAAAGTCGTTGCGGCATCTGAAAGTACTATTCTTCCCTTTTAAAATACATCTGTATTTTTCAGATATTTTATTTCTGTTCTTGGTACAAACATACCAAAAAGAAAGTTGATTCGGCAGGCAAGAGTAGCGTAATTATATGATTTTTAGGACACTCAATCTGAATTTGTTGTCGGTTTAAACCCATCGAGTCATGGTTTGTCCCTAACCTTAAGAAATTCTAAATGGCGGATCCGATATGACGGGTTGGAATTCTGAAAAGTCCAAATTACTATCGAGAAAAATTTTTCGAACGAAAATTGTGTATTTTTACTAGAGAAACCTGATACCATCTTAAAAAATATGTGTTCCTATTTAAAAAATCAAAGTTGACCTTGAAATGACCTTCAAAATAATCTTCCAAGGTTCAACTTTTGTCTGAAACCTTTTTTACTAAAAGTTGAAATAAAAAAATTAAGAAGCGTGGTACAATAAAATGGGGCACAAATAAACAAAGTTGCTATTAAAAAGGTGATTTCTCTGAGAAGAAATAAGATATCTGAAAAATTCAAATGCTTTTTGATGAGGAAGAGTAGTACTTTCATATGCCGCAACGTGTGTTTTGTGGAGAAAAATTAATTCGTGTTGTAATATAATCCTGAATATAGCGAATAACCGTATTTTTTTCGTTTTTTAGTTTAGGATACATCCTGATGTGATGGAGCAATTCGGATTGAGCGCACCAAAAATCTTTGGGAAAGTATACTCTGATCTCAGGGTTTGGATTTTCGTCCAATTTTGTCAGCCTGTGTAAATAGCGGGTAGCTACCACAGTGCAATTATCTTATAATCTTCGAACTATTAATGCAAAAATAAACTTATTTCTTATTTTATATCTTTGTGGGTTATTAAATAGATACATTTTGGAGATGTACAATATCCAGACTATGCAAGAATCCCGAAGAAGACTATTGTGGTTGAAAATTTGTAATTAACTTTCCTTGGGTTATTAGTCTATTGGTTGGGTTGTCGTTGATTTATCGTATATTTTCGATTCCAGTCCAAAAGAACCCGGTCAGCGCTTTTGATCTACTGTTTTTTCGCTGTGTTCGGCCAGACCTCGACTGACCATCTCAAAATCGACAACTATAACAGAAACACGAACCACAATAACCAGCCCCTGTGGACTGAGGTGCTGTTCAAAATCGTATTCGGTGTGTACATGCTGGTATCAGTGGTTGTGCTAATCAACTTGCTTATTGCCATGATGACTGATACGTATCAGCGCATCCAGGTAACAAGAGGTGGCAGAATACGCGTCGTTGTGTTAGCTAGATTGCTGCTGCTTAGGTACGGCGGCACAGGATTCACACAAACACTTACATTAACATACATTTATCATTCACTTAACAGTTAAGTAGATGTTAAAACTATCAGAACATTTATACATTTTTAAACTTCTTGGGTCAGCTTACGAAACCATTTTTTAGAGAAATAATAACAGTACATGGGGATCATTCCAATAAATTTAACACTCAACAAGGTTTAGATACCATGAATTTATTACAAGCTACACTAGAGATTCAATACTACCACATTATTCTGACACTTCTACTTTAAAGTGGTTCTTACCTCAAAGGGAATTGTATTAACATACTGCATTGACTTAGCCGTTACTTGATGGAGATCCATAATAATTAGAAAATAAAAATTTATACAAATGTTTATGATCACCACTTATGTTTATTACTGCTGACAATTGTTTCGACACACTGTGTCTTCTTCTGGAGCACGATGTAAATTCCATAATGAACATAAGATCGATAACCAAATAAAAAACAAAAGTAATGAACATAACATGAGAGCAGATAAAGGAAAAACTGTAATAGCTATAAAGAAACAAATTTACATTGAAAAAAATAGATTTCCTAAAACCAGACGTATTCAAATCTATCATTTGATCCAACAATAACTTTCCAAAAATTAATTAAAGGTGTGCTAAAAGACATAAGCATTTTTACAGAGAATTCAGACTTGTCTCCATGAACCCTCAAGCTCCAAAACTATATTCTCTTATTAAATTACATAAAAATAACTCACCAATTCGTCCAGTAGTTTCATACATAACAGCGCCAGCTTTTTCTTTATCAAATAAATTGATTGCGGTTTTGACAAAATATTGTAAATTCAGACCTAAATATAGTATTAAAAATAGTAATGAATTGATAGCAAAAATTAATCCGTTAATTATACCAAGTAACTCCAGATTTATATCGTTTGATGTACAAAATCTTTTTCCTAGTATACCACCATCAGACGCTATAAATTTGGTCCAAAGATTAGTCAATAAAAATAATGTTAACCCAATAATTAAACAAGAAATATTAGATATCTTAACATTGTGCTTAGATCAGAATTATTTTGAATTTAACGATAACATTTACGTAAGTAAGAAAGGTTTAATAATGGGAAACCCTCTTAGTCCAATTTTATCTGAAATTTTCATGGACCATTTAGAAGAACAAATCAGTAATTCTCATCTTTTAAAAAATTTCTTTTATCGGTACCGGTATGTAGATGATATATTGACTTGCTTTACAGGCACAGATCGACAATTAAAACTTTTTCTAGATTTTATTAACCAACTTCATAATAATATTACTTTTACAACAGAAATTGAAACAAATAAATCGATTAATTTCCTAGATTTAAAAATATCAAACAAAATGAATAAACACGATTTTGAAATCTTCCATAAACCAACATACTCAGATATAACTATACAGTAATACCCCGCTTTACGCGAGGGATACGTTCCGAAAAAAAAAAATCGCGTTTTTAACTGAAATTCGCGTATATCGAGGTTTATGATTAAACATAGTCAAAATTTAATACAAAAAAATACAAATCATTTTAATCAATCACTTTAATTCTAAGAACACTTTATGCAATACATACTCTTATTTTTTACGGAAAAATACATCTATTGTCTTTTGGGTAACGTTTTGTTTACGTTCTTGTAAAATACGTTCATAACACCCAACACTGTTTTTAATTGTTTGACACACGGTCAAGACACGGTCATCATTATTGTCTATACTCTGCAATATGTCCAAACCTGAATAAATTTTTGAAAGTGCATTTTGTATTTCCCCTGAAGATAAAACTTTCTCTTCTACTTGTTCTTCCTCATCGTAGATAGGATTATTCTGTAACTCGATCAGATCTTCATTGCTAATAGGATCGTCGTGCGTTGCTACAAGTTCTACGAGATCTTCTACCGTGACATCTTCAAGTTCAGACCCCTCAATCATTGCAGCAATGTCTTCAAGCACTTGTCTCTGCATCTGGACAATTCTTCTAGGTGCTTCCACTACATCTGGCCAAAGATTACGCCACACCCCATTCATACAACTCATTTTAACTTCCTTCCAAGCCTCTTCTATGTTGTGAATAGACTTCATAATGTTGTATGACTTCCACCACTCTCGCATAGACTGTCTTCCTTCCCCGTCAGTTTCATGAATTAGTTGGCTAAAAGTGCGGCGATGGTAATAAGCTTTGAAGTTTGCTATTGCTCCCTGGTCCATAGGTTGTAATATTGACGTAGTGTTTGGTGGAAGGAACTTTACGTACACTTTTAAGTCTCTGGGCGTATCAAGTGAGGTTGGATGTCCTGGGGCATTGTCTAAGAGTAATATAACTTTAGGTTCAAGCCCATTTCTGTCACAGTATGATTTGACTGATGGGCAAAAACTATTAGAATACCATTCTTGAAAAATTTCCCGTGTAACCCACGCCTTTCTGTTTGATCGCCACACAACTGGTAGACTTGTCTTGTCTGTGCCTCGCATTGCACGGGGTGTTTCTGAATGGTACACTAGTAAAGGTTTCAGTTTGAAATCACCAGTGGCATTACCACCCAGCAGAAGTGTTAGTCGATCTTTCGCAGCTTTGAAACCACTGGCTTGACGTTCTTCCTTAGAAATGAATGTTCGAGATGGCATTTTTTTCCAGTAAAGTGCGGTCTCATCAACATTGAAGATGAGACAAGCAGGAATTTTCTCTCGTCTAACGAAGTCTTGAAACTTGTCTGGAAACTCAGCTGCAGCTTGAATGTCCGCGCTGGCCGCCTCGCCTGTTATGTGGATATTGTGAAGATTAGAACGCTGCTTGAACCGATGGAACCAGCCTCTGCTGGCAGCAAAAGTCGGAGTGGCACTCCCTTCTCCTTCTTTTGTTTTCAGCATCTCATACAAAGATTTTGCTTTTGTGCATATGAGATCTTGACTTAGTGGTGTGTTCTTCTTATTCAAATCTTCGATCCAGACTGACAGTAATTTCTCCATTCTTTCTAAGATAGATGATCTCGAACGAGAAAGTTTTGTTGCACTTATAGGTGTTGAACCTTCGCTGGAGATTTTAATTTTTTCCCGATTTTTATAAATCGTTCTCACAGTCGATTCTGAGAGTCCAAAAATCTCTCCCAACAATTGTTGCTTTGCCTCCATTTTCCATTCTTCTTAACACTTTCATCTTCAATTCCAAAGTGACGCTTTTACGCTCTTTTTTCTTTACAGGCGGCATTTTTAACGTAGGGTTTAAATTATGTATGTATGTATCTCCAATAAATATTAAAACAAAACTGCCAGCCGACCGAACTAACAATACGGAACAAATGAACACACGAAACGAACGAGGAAATCCCCATAGAACAAAGTCGAAGGACAGGGAATTCCCAATTCTTCAAAGAGAATATTCAGAGAAAGCGGGGATCCCCCGCGACCATAGAGAAGTTAATGACTACATGAGCGCGAAATTTGAAATTCGCGTTATAGTGAAACCGCGCGTAACGGGGTCGCGCTAAGCGGGGTATTACTGTACACGCTAATTCTAACCACCCATTCACAAATAAAATCTCGGCTTATAATAGTTTCATCCATAGACTAATAAATACACCATTAACGGAAGAAAATTTTCAGAAAGAATTACATATTATAAAACAAATTAGTATAAACAATGGATATAGACTCGATTTCGTAGATAATATTTTAATGAAAAAACAATTTAAAAGAACAATAGGACTGGTGTACCCGTAAAAACAACTAAACAAAGAAAAATTTCATACACTCACCTATACTGGAAAACTAACTAATAAAATTCAAAATTTTTTCCATAGAAATCATGTAAATATCGCTTTCCGTACAAATAACACATTATCTCGATATATTAAAAATAATAAAAGCAAAAAAAAAAAGAAAATAAATCGGGGGTTTACGAATTATTCTGTGGCAGTTGCAATAAAAAGTATATAAGACAAACAGGCAGACCTTTTTATAAAAGAATAAACGAACATAAACATAGCTTTAGAATGAAAAATAACAAATCTCATTACGCCAAACATTTAACAGAGGAAAATCATACATTCAATGAAGGTTTCAAAATTTTGCATAACGGAAAGAAAGGAAAATTACTGGATTGTTTAGAACAGGTAGAAATTAATCAGAAAAAATCCTCAGGTCTATTACTCAACGTCAATTAGATGGGGGAGGGTCTCCTTTATTGAACTTATTCTAGGTATTAAGGTAAATATTGTTAATGAATTTAGTACTTGAAATTAGGTAAACTATGTATTCTGAAACATACTTTGTTAGTTAATTTACATCGTGCTCCAGAAGAAGACACAGTGTGTCGAAACAATTGTCAGCAATAATAAACATAAGTGGTGATCATAAACATTTGTTTAAATTTTTATTCCTAGTTATTGTATTAACAATTAAATTAACATAACTCTCATTGACACTGTAGTAAATCGAAACCCTTGGAGCAACACGAACTGAAAACTGAAAAAATTTAAACAGTACTTCTCTTGCAAACATATAATTCTAAAACGAGTATTAAATTTGACTTTATTATCCTAAATAAGAACTTAATAAACATATTTAAAGCCAATGACATGACAGGTACTTTAATCTCACAAAACTGAGTACAGGAATGTCTTCAGAAATATTTATACCTGAAACCTATTTATGTTAAAGCAGAAAATAACGAAAAAAATAAGACAATTTTCAGATTCTGATTCTTTCACCCCAAAAATCCTGAGAAGAACATAAAACAGGATATAGAAGAAATAATCCACTTTCCCATCCCATTAACATCTTATGTGTTCGACTATAAATAAATGAAAAGAACGCAATGTTAAGATACCTCAACCTTCGACCTGACTTTTCGGAAATCCAAAAACAATGATTTATTTTAATATTACATATAAATATGTTGATTATTATGATTGTTATAATACAAGTTTTACGCCAATTTTTTTTCAAAAATTCGTAACTCGGAAACTGATTTTTTATGAAAATTTTAGTTGAGACAAAAATGGCTAGAAAATTCCTGAAAATTCGTTTTTAAGCGAGCACAATCAATTCCAAACACACGTTAATTCCACAGTTACGTGTCAATTAATGAAAAGACATTGTGTTGTAAACTTTGTTCGAAAGATGATAGATTTGTTAGTTATGATATAATCCATTAATTTAATTTTACAATATTTCTCAATTATCATAAATTTTTAGTTGAAGGTTTCCTAAAAAGTGTATTTGCCCATGAAAATTAAACGATTTTTAATTAAAGGATTAACCCTTAATATTTATATAAACATGCGATTATCTTTAATTATATGTGCGTCTAATAACACTACGTTGCGCTACGCAGTTTTGCACTGTGCCACGCCACGCTCATAAAAACTAATGCAATTTGAAGGTCAAATGAGAGACGAGAATTTTTTTTTTTTTCATTTCCTGCAGAAAACATTGGCACATCTACGGAATCAAACCTATTGTCGATAAGTGGTTAAGAACTTTATTAAATTTCAATTTGTTTATAATAAAGTGATTTTTTTCTTGTCATTAAAAAAAAAATTCATTATGCGTTTTTTTTTAATTTATAAAGTTTTTTGGCCATTTTTGTTTCAAATAAAATTTTCCGAGTTTCGAATTTTTTTAAAAAAAATGACCTAAAACTTATTATTTATAAAAATTATAATAATCAACATCAATTGAAAATATCAGGGCTTGTTCATTACCTATATGAAGTACGAAGCTGGTTTGAAAAGTCCGTGCAAAAATAAAAACTACTTATGTGTTTGGGGTAAACCTTTTTTATTTTTCGACATAGTCTCCTTTTAGGCTTATACACTTCGTCCAACGATGTTCTAGTTTGTTGATCCCTTCCGAATAATAGGATTTGTCCAAGTCTGCAAAATATCCATTAGTGTCTGCAATCACCTCCTCGTTTGAATAAAATCTTTGTCCCGCCAGCCATTTCTTCAAATTGGGGAACCAATAGTAGTCCGAGGGAGCCAAGCCTGGAGAATAGGGGGGATGCGAAACGAGTTGGAATCCTATTTCCATTAATTTTGCGACCACAACTGCTGAGGTGTGTGCTGGTGCGTTGTCGTGATGAAAAAGGACTTTTCTTGTGGGCCAATCGCGGGCGTTTTTTCTTGCAGCTCGGTTTTCAAACGGTCCAATAACGATGAATAATATTCACCTGCAATAGTTTTTACCCTTTTCCAGATAGTCGATGAGGATTATCCCTTGCGAATCCCAAAAGACAGTCGCCATAACCTTTCCGGCCGAAGGAACGGTCTTCGCCTTTTTGGTGCAGATTCCTCCTTGGTAACCCATTGTTTAGATTGTTGTTTGGTCTCAGGAGTATAGTAATGTATCCATGTTTCATCCACAGTGACGAAACGACGCTTAAAGTTCTCCGGATTCTTCTGGAACAGCTGCAAACCATCCTTGCAACACTTCACACGATTTCGTTTTTTGGTCAAGCGTGAGCAATCGCGGCACCCACTTTGCGGAAAGCTTTCTCATGTCCAAATGTTTATGCAAAATATTATGTACCCGTTCAGTCGAGATGCCCACAGCACTAGCAATCTCACGCACCTTAACTCTTCTGTCATCCATCACCATATCATGGATTTGATCAATGATTTCTGGAGTCGTAACCTCCACAGGCCGTCCAGAACGTTCAGCGTCACTTGTGCCCATATGGCCAGTCCGAAAATTTTGAAACCACTTATAAACTGTTCTAATCGAAGGTGCAGAGTCACCATAATGTTTATCAAACTTCTCTTTAGTCTCCTGAGGCGTTTTGCCTTTCATAAAGTAATGTTTATTCACCACACAAAATTCTTTTTCGTCTATTTCTTGAAAATCACTCGACTTTCTTGATTCACACGAATGCCAAACACAAAGAAATAGACCAATATGGCTGAAACTTGGTGTGCGTTCATTCAAGAGATGCTACTAACTAAACATGACCTCGATACCATCTCTCGGACTTTGCACGGACTTTTCAAACCAGCCTCGTATTAAAATAAATCATTGTTTTTGGATTTCCGAAAAGTCGGGTCGAAGGTGGTTCGTTTCACGAATTTTCACCCAGGTTTATATACGAGTAGTATATATAGCAAATAAGTGAATAAACATGACCAAATAGACAGTATACGTTTACTCCTCTCTCAGTGTTTATTTTTTCACCTTGTAGTTTAATATGGATTTATTTTCTGTAGTTGGTACGTTTTTTAACGTATGCAGTTTGTACATTTTATCTGTTGACCTTTACAGTATTTATTATTGTTAGTAGGTTCAAGGTGATACATAAAAAGAATAATAAATTGTTCATTGTTTTATAGTTTTTCTCCTGGTGAAGTTGTCAATGCACAACTAAATATAGAGAATTGAATGACGAATGAGAAATTTTACTGACAGACCGCATACCCAATACTAATATAAAAAAAAACCGGTCAAGTGCAAGTTGAACTTGCGCAATTAGTGTTCCGTACGTTGATTGCTTTTAAAATAAAAAATGTTGTTACGAAGGTATAAAATGATCAGTGACTTCACAAAACATACCGTAAATGAGTTTTCAACAAAGTTTGTTGCCAATCTTTACTGAAAATTGATGACCTTGAAGTTTTTTTTTTTTTTTTTTTTTATGTACCAGATAAATTATTAAAGGTAATGCACTCGTGATAATTTTCGTTCAATCTACAACCCGTGAAGAATATTCCAGAATTTTTTCAAAATTTTTTGAGATAAGGCGGGTGGACAGCGATTTTTCGCGATTTTTAAAAATAATACAAAGAAAAGTGCGCGCAAGTACTACATTATATATATATATATATATATATATATATATATATATATATATATATATATATATATATATATATATATATTTACTCGTGTTTTCACAACCTTTCATTTCACACTACACTGGATAACCTAGTAAAAATTTTTTTTTTTTCACTTCCGATTTCACCCCTCAAAACTAATCCCTTAAGTCAAAATTTAACTTTCAAAACTACATGGCTCTGATGAGGCTATCAATTCCTATATTATTACCAAATTTCAACTTTTTATGACAAATAGTTTCGGAGAAAATCGGGTATGACAGACAGACAGACAGACACCGAAGTGATCTTATAAGTGTTCCGTACGGAACACTAAAAAGAAAAATATTTTTAGAAAAAATAAATTATATATATATATATATATATATATATATATATATATATATATATATATATATATATATATATATATATATATACCGGGCGTCCCATTTAACTTGAAAAATACAAATAATTCGAAAAATAAGCTTTGTCGAAAAAAATGTTGTACGCAAAATGTGCAGGGTTCAATGGAAGACATACAAGGATAGTAAGAAATTTGACTTTGAGTGGCATTGTCAAAGTCAAATTAAGATCAACTCAATTTGTTAAACAGAAAATAATATATTTTTTGCAGACTCATATTTTACATGAAAAAAATAAGAAACTTTTGTTGGAAACACTTTTTTTGAAAATGTCTGTGCTCAGCAAAAAAAAATATATGACAATTTCAAGAATTTTTAACGCAAAAACTATCAACTTTTAAGAAAAAACGCAAAAAGCAAAATATGTTTAAATTCAAGCAAAGAATCTTCTAGAATTAAAAAAAAATGCTGTACTTTTTTATCCTACTTATTTATTATTATAGGAAAAAAAAAATCAATTTTTTTTAATTCTAGAAGATTCTCTGCTTAAATTTAAGCATATCTTGCATTTTGCATTTTTTATTTTAAAGTTACGTTAAAAATTCGTGAAGTTTAAAAATTTTCGTTTTTTTTTTCTGAATACCATAAAAAATTGACATTTTCAAAAAAAATTAGTATACGAATCTGCAAAAAAAAATTTCATTAAAAAAAATTAAGTTGACCTTGATTTGACTTTGAAAATGCCACTCATGGTTAAATTTCTTACTACCATTATATGTCCCCCTTTGAACTGTGCAACTTTTGTTTGAAACATTCTTTTCGATAAAGCTTATTTTTCTTATTATTCATATTTTTCAACTTAAATGGGACACCCTCTATATATATATATATATATATATATATATATATATATATATATATATATATATATATATATATACCTCACTAACAATCTATTCCAGATTATTTGACTTCAAGAACCCTGGAAAGGACGTATAGTACCATCACAAAGGAATCTTCCCTAACATATTCATTTCTTATACGTTTACCCACAAATAATTGAAAATAATAAAAAAAATACCATAATTTTTCATTCTTTGCCTCCAAGAGGCCTGAGGAGGACGTAAAACACTATGTATACGAAGTAAACCACTCTCCCAACTCTTTAATCCTTTTATGGCTGGCTATAAATGAATCTTTAATCATTAATCTGTTCATCTTCCCATTCAAAAACAATGAAAAATTACCATTATAATATAGATAATAAATGAAAATTCTCTACTTCTACCCTTTTCTTCGACATCCCCTACATCAACTATTGTATGTATACTAAATTTAAATTCAATGTCTTATTTGGTTTGTAAATTATCGTGCCAACATACAGACAGGCAGACACACAGAACGATAGACAGACTTACGGAAATGCAAGACTATGATTTTCATAACCTAGGGACCTTAAAATATGAAGAAATACAAAAATCTTTGTGGGTGCTTTTTTCACGAATACAACACTGTCCTTTAGCAAAGGAAATAAAAATGTTTCCAACCAATAATAAACTATTTCTTTTTAATATTCCTCATAAAGTTTGATTAAAATTCAACAGTTTTTTAGGAATCTTTTTTCTACATTACATAGCTTTTTCTTTTGTGTCATCCTATGTCGTCGTACTCCAGATTATCACGCTGCTATCGCGCACCAGTTCTTCTGGGCTGGATCATCGTAGTATAACTAGTCACCAAACTTAGTATCATATCTTACATCGGTCATAATATCGTGTCCATGATCATATTCATACTATACCAATGTCAGAGTAAATTGAATAATAAATAAAAGAAATGACAGCCAAAACAAATATACAAAAATCGTGCACTTTGTTAAGCCGGTTTGCACCAAACGGACAGTTTAAAAAAAACAATTCTGTTTTTAATAAACAAAACAAAACATGTTTTGTTTTTTTCAAACGGTTTCTGTAGACTGTTCCAAAAGTTTTGTTGCTAGTGTTTGTTCTCTTTTTCCCATTTTGTTTAGTCCCGCAAGACGACGATTTTTTATAATTAGCTAGTTTGTTTTTAATTAATGGCCAAAAACAGAAAAAAACTAAGATATTGGGTCAGTTCTCTATTAAATATATATATATATATATATATATATATATATATATATATATATATATATATATATATATATATATATATTTGAATAAAAAGTTTAACTAAATAAATATAAAAAATAGTACTTACTTTTTAAATGTTGACAAACTCTTTATAAAAATTGCATACATTTAATAAAAAGTTGATAACTAGTTGAAAGAGTAGAGTACAAATGTCGCAGAGAACAAAACTACAACATTCAGGTGTTTCAACCAAACCCACTAAAAAAAACACGAACAAATTTGTTTTCCTTTGATGTACCGACTCGAGATGGGAAAGTGTTTTGTTTACTAAAAACACTGTTCCCCGACAAACATGTTTTCGGAACTGTTTATTTTTTACAAAACATGGCTCTTTTTGTTGAGAAAAACAGTTTTTGTTTGTGTTTCGTGCTATGTCCGTTTGGTGGAAACCCGGCTTTAAAATTTTTAAGTTAAAAAGTTTTAGGTGTTTAAACTAGGTAAGTTAGAGGTTTTGGCCAATGAAAAAAGATTGGCGTTTATTTATTTTAGCTGTCATTTCTTTCAATTTACTTTGAATTAGTATAAGATTCTGCTAGTGGTACCGAACATTTTAATAAATTCCTGCGGTCTTAGTGGTACTGGACTGAATGCATTATTGTATATATTGTTTCTAGAATTAGATATAGTTACAAGTAGTTTTTGAGTGATGGAGCTAGACAGAGATTCTTAAGACTTTCCAAATTTTTAAATTGTTTTCAAAATTATTGTCTAATTGTCTCCAATTTAATGTATGTAAAAAAAACAATATGATACGCACTAAAAATGATATAAAACTAAACTGAATAAAAAGGAGTTTTTTATTGACACCCTATATCTTTCATAATTAAAGTCTTGTTCATGTGAAAATATCGTAGCAAAATAGAAGATTGTTGTACGTTGGTATTGTATTTTTGTGGCTTTTATAATTTTTTAAAATTATATATTTTTTCATTTTTGACCGGTAAGAGATTTTTTGTATTTTTTTTTTTTTTCATCTTTTTAGCACTGTACATTTTTGTAATTTTTGCATGCATAGCAGCGTGTTTTAGTTTTTGTAACTGTGCATGATGAGTTTTTTACTAACTTGTTGCATGCTTTCGTACAGTGTGCATTTTTGCGTAGATCTTTTTAAAATATTTTTTTAATTATTTTTAAACTTTTTATATTTTTCATGTTTTGAAAACGTTTTTGTGGCCAATAAACTTGAAAGTGTATTAACGTTTGTATTTAAATAAAGAAATAGTGTAATTAAACATGCCCTAGAAATATAACTTTATTTGGAAAAAAAAACAGAAAAATAAAATGCATTTTAAATAAATTTTGAACAATTATTTGATTAAAACATTATTTATAGGCCCAATCCGATATAGAGTGGAAATTTGGACTCAGCAAACTGATCAGAAATATGCACAGAACATCTACAGCTCCATCTCCAATCAACCTGATTACAACATGGTTGTTTTACTTAGTTGACATTTGTAAAAAGAGAGGTAGTATATTTTCAAATAGAGTAGTATTATTTTTTTAAATCCCCCAAACATTAGATTTTGTTTTAGTTAAAACCAAAAAACGACAGAGTTTGGTACATCTTATGGGAAGTTTTCAGAGATCCACGCAGCTCAGTCCGAGGTGAGTATTTTTAATATCATATATGTTAAGTGGATCAGGTACTGAAATCGGCCCTTAAAACAAATGCAATGTAAGTATATACATCTTGTAGGTATTGTTGAGAAAAGCCTATCCTGAAATTTTCAGACCTCTAACCAGCCATAACCTCAAAATTAGTGTTTTTTTTTTAATTTGTCTCGTACTCCTACAGGTTTTGGCCGTTTGACACGAAATTTGAAGAGTTAGTAGGTAATAGTTAGTACTCTAAACGGATTTTTTTTTTCTTTTTTTTGGCGCGAGATTCAAAAAAAATTAAAAATTTTGATGGAAAAATCCATATATATCGAAATGTAAACTCCTGGACAAAATTAACACAACAATCTGAAAATTAATTTATCTTTTTCTTATGTCAGTTTTAAAGTTTATCGAGTATTCGAATAGTAGGCTATGCAGATTTTGTTTCGTTGTTCATGACAGAATTCAAAACAATTCGTTTAGATTTACAGTTTTAAAGAATTTTTTAGAAGATAAACAATTTTCTGTAATAATGCGATAGATTTTCTTTAAAAGGAAGCTTATAAATTGTTCCCTTTTTCAAAGTAGTACGTTTTTGTGGTAGACTGTTTTATTTTTGACCCCGAAGAATTAGAAAAATGAATCGAACAAGGAATTTAACTAACACGAGGTAGTGCGAGCCTCAGTTTTATTGGACGAGGGATATTGTCAGAGTTATGTTGCCAATTTGTTAGGCAAACATCGTTCCACAATAAGTCGTATGGTAAAACGCTTGAATGAAGTAGGAACTTATTCTAGAAGGCTAGGGCAAGGGTGAAAACGATGCACTAGCGACCTAGATGAACGTTTTATAAGACAATATGCTTTAAGAAACACGACTGTCACTAGTTCTATAATAAGAAACGAACTCGAAGCTGTTCCTAATATCACAATTTCTTTTAAAACAGTTAGAAGACGGTTAAATGAAGCTGGATTAAACAGTAGGAGACCAGCCACTGCGCCCTTGCTTACTAGAGAGAACAAAGTTGCCAGGTTACGTTTTGCTCGAAATCACGAAAACTGGTCTGTGGATGATTGGAAACAAGTTTTCTTCACAGATGAAACTAGGGTTAGTCTAAAACATCCAGATGGTCGTGAGCGAGTATGGTGAAGACCAGGAGAGAGGTTTGCTCCTTGCAATATCTCTGCAAGGATTCCATTCGGCGGTGGCTCTGTTATGTTCTGGGGTGGCATCTGCTTTGATGCTCGCACAGAGTTACTTTCTGTCCGTACGAGATCCATGAATGCTGAGTACTATCTTGAGAATATTATTATAGAACATGTGATGCCTTTCGGTCATTTTGTGGGGCCCAATTTCCTGTTTATGCAAGACAACGCTCGACCTCACGTGGCTAGGGAGGTGCTCGATTATCTTAATCAAGTTGATATACCGATTATGCAATGGCCACCAAAAAGCCCGGATCTGAATCCGATAGAACATGTATGGGGATCACCTTAAGGAAAATGTGAAACGTCATATACCTGCATCTAGAAACCTGAGGGAACTTGAAAATGCAGTTATCACAGAATGGGAGCAAATTCCTCAGAATTTAATTAGAAGCATGCCTAGGCGCATAAACGCTGTCATCCGAAGTAGAGGAGGCAACACACGCTACTAGTGTCCCAGTTACACCATTAATTTTGCTACTAGTGTCACAGTTTTATTTTTTTCATTATTACATAATTTCAACGATTTTGTTATTAGGTCTTAAGAATAATTTTAATTCGAATCTTATAGAGAAATTTGGTAGCTAATTCACTTTTAAAGTATCCGAATAAGTTTTTCTAACTTTTAAAAAATTATTAAAATTAATTCATTATAGAGATTTGCATGATTTAATAAATTGTTGCATTGATTTTGTCCAGGAGTGTATATACCGTGTAAGTACGAAATTCACACAATATATGCAGATATATGTCACAAGCATGCCTGTCAAATTTCAGAACGATCGGAGTACGAGCCGCAAAGCTATGCTCAAAATACGAACGGACCAACCTAAAAACCCTTATTTTTCGGATGTCTAAGTATATTTCTCTTTAATTCTATCAAGGTTGTTATTTTCTCAGTTTCAATTGATATCAAAACTGAAATATGAAGAATTTTTACGGTAACAAATACATAAAATCAATATTTCCCCCATACATACTCAATATAAAATGCATTAAATAAATAATATATAATAATAACTTCTTTTCATTTTTTAAGAATATATTTTTGTGCAAATGCGTATGTGCGTGAGTGTGGTCTTCATTATTGCAAAAATAAAATTTAATAAGAAACACAATGCTGAAATAAGTCGTCATATCAGTTCAAAACATTTATTAAAATTAACTCTGATTTACGGAAGGTACTCTCAGAAATTCCTTTCGGGAGAGTTTTTTTTTACTGTTATAAAGAAAATAAAGGTAGTTCGGTTTACACGAAGTTCACAAAACTGCTATGAATCTCCATATTGATGTAGAAGAATTTGAAATACGCGCCTAAAGCTGAATTTTCAGCTGACGCTCGACTCTAGTCTCAAGGCTCAGAAGCTGGATACTAACCAGCTTCTATACGCATGGTAAAACAGTGAGCGTCAACAGAGCGTCAATGGTGTTTTTAAATATTTATTAATTATTACATGTTGGAATTAATTTATTTTAACTGAATTACATCAAGTTAATCTATTGAAGCAACGAGCAGAAGATTTTGTAATAAGTTATAATTAAATATAATAAAAAAATATAATAAACCTGATGGAATTAGCTATAATGCAATCATCCGTTATTGCTGTGATTGTGCTAATGTTCTGCGAACTATTGGCTGTTGTTCTCATGTAGCAGCCATTGTTTATTATTTATAGGGTAAATTCTCATTTTGTCGATTGACCCTTTCGTCGACTGGGCATTCTTACCTGTTTTGTTATCCTTTTGTCGACTGAGACCATTTGAAACCATTACCTTTTTTGTCGACTCGCCGAATTAAAGCTACCAAGTAAAGCTGTAGGTGGCCTTAAACCCTACAGGTAGATTTACCTAGGTCAGGGGTCGGCAACCTATGGCACGCGTGCCATCTCTGGCACGCCAAGCAATTTTGAATGGCACTCGTACCTATTCAATGTTTACACATTAATTCGGTAATCTGTGACATGTTTCGAAATTAAGTAAATAATCGAAGACAGTATTACTTTAACGATACAAACAAAAACGATATATTATATAGGTCACTAAGTATTATTACCAAAAACTACAAAATATATATTTTGTAATTTATAATTTTACTGAATGCATTGGTTTGGCTTTAATTTCGGCAAGTATTAAAGACGCCAAGCCTCAAAATATAAGCCTAGGCAAAAACACAGATAAACGTCCTCAATTCAGATCAAAAGAGCCGTTATAAGGAGGTTTTTGTTTGACTTGACTTCAATCGTTCCGATGCGCGCCGCAACTCTTTTTATATTGCCGAACTTTAGTTTTTGTTAGATTTAACTTCTAAGCGGCCCTTTGATTGCAATGGGCGCGTTGTAGATAATAATTTTTGTTCTAAGAAATTTAATAAACGTAATTATTGGTATTTTCTGGAAACATTATTTTTTCTATATATAGCAAGCGGCTTCACGTTTGGATCATTTAGTACAGAAGTAACATCTGTTCCAGTCAATAGTCGTCGAAAAGTTTAAAAATTAACATTACGTTGCGTTATGGCCGCGAAGAAACAGAAGGTAGACGTTCGATCATTTCAAACTTCATGGACAGCAGATTACGGTTTTGTACAGCAAAACGATCGGGCCATTTGTGTCCTATGTCGGGAAAGCGTAGTTTTCCGTCCGTGTTCAACGACATTTCCAGATAAAACATGAATCGTCATTTAAAGATAACGCTGATAAAAGGGAGGCAATACAAAGAGCAAGTACACAATACGAGAAACAGTCAACATTCTTTAGTAAAATTTTCCAAGGAAAAAATCAGGTAACTGAATGCAGTTTCAAAATAGCACAATCGTTGGCACAAAAGGGTAGGCCGTTCACTGACGGAGAATTTATGAAGCAAACGTTTTTGAGTACTGGCGAGATTTTATTCGACGACTTGCCCAATAAAGATACAATATTGGCCAGGATTAGGGATATACCGGACCATCGAGAGACGAATTATCGAAATGACACAAAATGTCCAAAAACAGCAGAGAGACGCTATCAAACGGAGTTTTGTATTTAGTGTAGCACTGGATGAAAGTGTCGATATTAATGACATTGCCCGTCTGGCAATCGTTGCGCCATACTTCGATGATGGCAGTATGTATGAAGAGCTGATTTGTCTGCTCCCATTGCAGGGAACTACAAGAGGAGAGGATATATTTTCAGAATTTGTTAAACATTGTGAAAAGTGGAACATTGATTTAAATAAAATTTTTTGCGTAACGACAGATGGCGCTCCTGCTATGTTTGGGAGACATAAAGGATTTGTTTCCCTTCTTATTGAACGCATAGGTCGATCAGTTTTTGAATTTTCATTGCATAATTCACCAAGAAAGTTTGTGCGCTAAAATCTCCGCTGGAAGTTTAAAATCCGTGGTGGATAGGGTGGTTAAAATAGTTAACTACATTGTCGGTCGTTTTTCACTGATCCATAGACAATTTAAGGCGTTTCTGCAGGAATTAGAAAGTGCATATTGAGATATACCATTGCACAATAATGTGCGCTGGCTCAGCCGTGATAAAGTGCTCTCTAGATTTGCGCAATGTCTGGGCGAAATTAAATCGTTCTTGTTGGAAAAAATCAAGTGGGTGCTTATCCTGAACTAGAAGATAAGAACTGGATCTGTATGTTAATGTTTCTTACTGATATTACAAACCATATCAATGAACTCAACTTAAAGTTACGAGGTTCAGGCAAAACAGTTCTGGATTTATACGAATCCTGGAAATCATTCAAATTAAAAATAGATTTATTTATCAGCGATATTACTACAAACACATATAAATATTTTCCAAATTTAAAAACTTATATATCCAGTGTCGACGATGGTGCACTAATAGACGAAATTCTTAAATATATGACTAATTTAAAAGAGGAGTTTATCGAGAGGGGTCAGGATTTTGATAAACATGGTCCTATGTTCGCTTTTTTTAATCAAACCAGATTTAATGGATTTTTCCAGCAGTTGCTTTGACATATCTCTTTTCTAATGATGGACATTAATGATTTTGATCTTCAATATATTGAATTTAAAAGCTCCGAGTTATGGAACACGAAATTTGTAGAATTAAGAAGGGTATTAGAAGGTGACTGCCAGAACCATTCAAACGAGATACTCAGTTGTTGGATGAGTTTACCAGAGAAATTTATTTGTCTTAAGAAAGTAGCGTTTGCCATGCTTACAGCTTTCGGATCATCCTATATCTGTGAACAACTTTTTTTCCCATATGAGAGTGATTTTAAACCCGTACCGAAGCAGGCGGACAACAGACAACTCGGAAGCATGTGTGACACTGAAAATAACCAGACATGAACCGGATATAAGAAAACTCTCTAAAGAACTTCAAGCACAGGGTTCACACTAGGTCCTAGGACTAGTATAATAAAATTATTTGTTAAATGTTAAAAAATTTTTTGTAATTAAACTTTGTAAAAGCAATATTTTAAGTTAATTTAAGTTAATTTTTGTTAATTTTAGTTGTAGTAAGTACCTATGTCGGCACGCAAAATGTTGTATGGATGGAAACTGGCACCCCTTAGTTAAAAATTTGCCGACCCGTGACCTAGGTATTTATTTTCATACAATATAAGGGTGGGGTCGGTTAGATTATCGTAGGCGTTCAGGTTAGTTCAGGTTCAGGTTTGACAGTCCTAGGCCTGTAGAAAGTGTGAAGGAAAGAAAAAATTTTGTTCTATCGATTTTTTTAAGAAATAATTAATATTTACCCTTAATATAGATTTCTATAATAGATAAAGAGGTTTAGTGAATCGACGAACGGGGAATTGTTAATGACACCGAGGTATAGGTTAAAGGCCAGTCGACAAAACGCGAATCGACGAAACGGTACTAAATCATTTATACCATGGAAGGTACAAAGACAAAATAATCAGACCCCAACCGATATATTTCGACATGATAAGATGGAAATTGTGATAAATGATGAGAGTAATCAAGATTAAATAATTATTATTACATTAGTAAAAAAAAGTTAAAAATATTACTAAGTATACTACTTTTATAAAAGCTTATTTTTTCAACATGATCTTTTGAAGGTAAATTTTTTTTCTGGATATTACAAAAAATTATAACTGATCCTCAACTGATATGACGAATCTTATTATTTGAGCATTGTTAGTGTTCCGTACGGGAACTTATAAGATCACTTCGGTGTCTGTCTGTCTGTCCGTCCGTCTGCCTGTCTGTCACACCCGATTTTTTCTCCGAAACTATTCGTCATAGAAAGTTGAAATTTGGTAAGAATATAGGAATTGATGGCCTCATCAGAGCCGTGTAGTTTTGAAAGTTAAATTTTGACTTAAGGGGTTAGTTTTGGGGGGTGAAATCGGAAGTGAAAAAAAAAATTTTTAGTTGGTCATCGATTGTGGTGTCAAATGAAAGCTTGTGAAAACACGAGTAAAAAATATGTATATAATGTAATACTTGCGCACACTTTTCTTTATATTATTTTTAAAAAATCGCGATAAAAAAATCGCTGTCCCCCCCACCTTATCTCGAAAAGTAATGATCAAAAAAATTTTGAAAAAAGTCTGGAATATTCTCCACGGGGTGTAGATTGAACGAAAATTATCACGAGTGCATTAACTTTAATAATTTATCTGGTATATAAAAAAAAAAACAAAAATTTTAAGGACATCAGTTTTCAGTAAAGATTGGCAACAAGCTTTGTTGAAAACTCATTTGGGGTGTGTTTTGTGAAGTCCCTGATCATTTTGCACCACCGTAACAGCATTTTTTATTTTAAAAGCAATCAACGTACGGAACACTAATTGTACAAGTTCAACTTGCACTTAACCGGTTATTTTTTTTCTTATTAAAATTTCCTGTTTCCAATAATGAAGCCCACATATGTACATGCACATACGCACACATGAATATATGCTTAAAAAAAGGGAAAAAAGTTATTACTATATAATTAGGTATATTTATTTATTTAATGCATTTTATATTGAGTATATATGGGGAAATGTATTTGTTACAGTAAAAAATCATCAAATGACAATGGTGACAAATGATAGAATTATAGCGAATTATATTTAGACAGTCGAAAAATGAGGGTTTTTAGGTTGGTTCGTTGGTATTTTGGGCATAACTTTGCGGCCCGTACTCCGATTGTTCTGAAATTTAACAGGCATGTTTGTGACATATATCTGCACATATTATGTGAGTTTCGTATATATATATATATATATATATATATATATATATATATATATATATATATATAACACATGGGCTGAAAAGTCCCGGGCCTAACACATAGATGGCGCTAGTTTTATTGCAGTCACCTTTTTTCAGTTAATACTAACCTTCAAAAGACAGCTGTTAAAATTTCATGATATTCTATTCATTAGTTTGTGAGTTATTGTGCTAAGAGTGACGCTACTTTTGTTATTTTCAAAACAATGGATCAAAAACAATTTCGTGTTTTAATTTTACACTGCTTCTTGATGGGAAAAAATACCGTTCAAGCGAAGCAATGGCTTGAAAAGTGTTATGGGGACTCCGCTCCATCAGAAACAACAATAAAACGTTGGTTTGCTGACTTCAAACGTGGTCGTAGAGACACCGATGATGCAGAACGCAGTGGACGTCCAAATGAGGCGGTAACACCAGAAAACATCAAAAAAAATCCATAAAATCGTTTTGAATGATCGAAAAGTGAAGTTGCGTGAGTTAGCTGACATCGTAAAGATATCAAAATAACGTGTTGGCTTTATATTGCATGAGCATTTGACTATGAGAAAGCTCTGTTCAAAGTGGGTGCCGCGTTTGCTCACTGTTTATCAAAAACAAGAACGTGTTGATGATTCTGAGCAGTGTTTGGCCATTGTTAGAGCGGCGCTGGAATGATTGCGTTGCTCTTGATGGAGATTACGTTGATGAATAAAGCTAATTTTGAACCAAAAAAACCGTGTTTTCTTTGTTAGGCCCGGGACTTTTCAGCCCATGTGTTATATATATATATATATATATATATATATATATATATATATATATATATATGGATTTTTTCTATCAAAATTTTTAATTTTTCCATCAAAATTTTGATTTTTTTTTGAATTTCGAGCCAAAAACAAAATTGGTTAGGGTACTAACTATTACCTACTACCTCCTCAAATTTTGAGTCAAACGGCCAAAAGCTGTAGGAGTACAAGACAAATAAAAATAACTGGACTTACGCAATTAGTGTTCCGCTTTACAAAACACATCCCAAATGAGTTTTCAACAAAGTTTTTTTCCCAATCCTTACTGAAAACTGATGATCTTTAAATTCTTGTTTTTTTTATATATTTTTTTTTTATGGGTCTAGCACACGTGCTACAGGGAAGTCCCTAAAAAGCTACAGGAGCGACACGTGTGCGGAGAAAGCGATTCACGTTGTTCTTAAATCGCTGTAAATTGTACTCGGTGGGAAACACAGTCCTGGGCAAATTATTCCAAAGGGATGATGTTCTCCATATAAATGACTGCTTGAAAAGCGTTGTACGAGGAGTAACAAGCTGAACCTCATACGGATGTGAAGTATTAGCGTGACGTGTACTTCTAACATGCACCGCTCTGGGAGGAATTAAATGGGCCACATCCTTCGAACACTTTCCATGAAAATACTTGTAGAATAGGCTCAAGTCGCCAACCGTTCTTCGATGTTCCAGCGAATCAAGGCCACCTGTCAGTTCCGGGTCTCCAATCAGACGAACAGCTCTTCTCTGAATAGAATCCAACAAATGCAGTGTATGTTTGGGAGCGGAGCCCCAAACATGGGAGCGGTATTCCATAGTTGGTCGAATTTGAGCTTTGTAAAGAATTAACAGTTGTTGTGAAGTGTAAAGCTTTCTGGTTCGAAATAATATTCCCAACTTCTGAGAAGCTCTTCTTGCTATGCCTGCAACATGTTCATGCCAGGACATATTTGCTCCCAAATTAACGCCCAACAAATTGAGTGACGATGTTAGAGGAATGCAGTGTCCCGACATAACTATGTCGGGTTCAGCAACGTTAACTTTTTTAGAAAAAACTGCCGCCTGGGTTTTTGTAGCGTTAAATTCCACTTGGTTTTACTGTCACCCCAAGATAGAGTTTCTTCCAAGTCTTTGTTAAGTTGAATGACTTCCTGCTGTCTGCGGATATTCGTCTGAGTAGCTGATGTCCGAGCGTTCAAAGTGAATGAAGAGATAAGTGTACTGTCATCTGCAAAGCTGTAGATTGGATTCTCGGTCTTTTCCAGCAGATCATTAATATAAATGAGAAAGAGAGTAGGAGACAGTATGGAGCCTTGGGGTACGACTGCCACTCGCAAAGAACGCTCTCTGAGGAAACATGAGAGCCACAAACAGAACTTTTCAGACATACCATAAGAACGTAGCTTAGCCAACAGCCCATCGTGCCAAACACGGTCGAATGCCTTGGATATGTCAAGAGCAACCGCTCGAGATTCTCCAAAGTGTTCAATTGCGTTGTTCCAAACATGTGTTACATAAGTCAGGAGGTCTCCTGTTGATCTATTTTTACGAAAGCCATATTGGTGATCACTAATAATGTTGAATCCTTCAAGATATTTTAGAAGATGCTGATTGATAGCCTTTTCCATGACTTTCGATATTATTGAAAGCAGTGCGATTGGTCGGTAGTTATTTGGCAAGGTCTTTTTGCCTTTTTTAGGTATCGGCTGAACTGTGGCACATTTCCAGCAGGAAGGAAATATTCCCTTTCTCTAAGATAGGTTGAAAAGTCTACAAAAAATTGGTGTTAGTTCCCTCGCACAATTTTTGAGAACTATGGCAGGTATTCCGTCAGCGCCAGAAGCCTTTTTGGTGTCTAGCTTCATCAAAATACGTTTTATGATACGCTGCCTGAAGACAATATCGGGCATCCTTGACTGCACTATGGGAGTATTAGGTGGTGTTTTTCCTTGGAAATCGACAGTAGAATGTGAAGCAAAGAGTTCAGCCAACAAGTTCGCTTTCTCAACAGGTGTCGTTGCAATAGAATTATCTGGCCGTGTGAGTGGTGGTATGGTGGATTTGGTGAAATTTTGACTAACTGCCTTAGCGACTGACCAAAAGGATCTGGAATTGTTGGGACAAGCGACAAGTTTGTTTCTAATCCGTTAATTGTGTGCCTCCTTGGTTTCGTCGATAATTTCTTTGCATCTGTTCCTGGCACGAACAAAGGTGTTTCGATTTATGGTGTTAGGATTTTCACGTCAATGTCGGTATGCAAGATGTTTAGAAACAACAGCTTCTTTGCATTTTCGGTCAAACCAAGGCTTGCCGTTGGAAGGGCATTTCTTCGAAAAAGGGATGTAAGCCTCCATACCGGCCAAAATAACATCGGTGACCTCCTTGGCGCAGTCAGATGGGTCATCGGATCGAAAACAAACGTCTAACCAAGGGAAAGTTCGAAAATATTCCATGAGATCTTCCCATTTAGCAGATTTGTAGTGCCAAATCTTGCGCGGTTTAGGCGCCTCTCTGTCACTGATAGGTAGGATACTCGATGTCGATAATAGTTTATGGTCGGAAGAACCTAATGGCGGATTTACGCTGACCGTGTAAATCTCCGGATTGGTGGTTAAAAACAGATCAAGAAGACAGGCGAATTCCCCGTCTCGATCAGGGATCCGTGTTGGTTCGTCAATAAGCTGAGTTAAGCCACAACTGATTGAAAATGATTCGGCTTCACGACCTTGTTCGTCGATAGTATTTGAATATTTAAGCCAGTTGATGTTGTGGACAATAAAGTCGCATACCAGATAAATTATTGAAGGCAATACCCTTGTGATAATTTTAGTTCAATCTACACCCTGTAAAGAATATTCCAAAATTTTTTCAAAATCTTTTGATCAGTACTTTTCGAGATAAGGGGGTGACAGCGATTTTTCGCACTTTTTTAAAAATAATACAGAGAGAAGTGTGCGCAGGTATTACATTATATATTTTTTTGAACTCGTCTTTTTACAAGCTTTCATTTGACACCCCACTCGATGACTTGGCAACCTTATTTCAAAATTTAACTTCCAACATTACGCAGCTCTGATGAGGCCATCAATTCCTAGTGCCAAATTTCAACTTTCTATGTCAAATAGTTTCGGAGAAAAACCGGGTGTGACAGACAGACAGACGGACAGACACTGAAGTGATCTTATAGGTGTTCCTTACGGAACACTAAAAAAAACATTAATTTTGAGGTTATGGCTGACTTCGAGATCTGAAAATTTTAGGATAGGCTTTTCCCAACAATACCTACAAGACGTATATCCACGTACTACATTGTATTTGTTTTAAGGGCCGACTTTAGTACCTTATCCGGATAGACCCTTTACGCAGCATAATACGAACAAAATTTTTACATTAAATTTCTTTTTGATGCTGAAAGTTATTCGATGTGGTTGGACCTATTACGCTAATATTAATTTCACGTTAAGTTTCTTAAATATATCATTGCTCAGAAAATTGAATGACAAAGGTTACCAGTGAATTTTGCTCTTGTATTAAAAGTAATTGCTAATCCGGATTTTGCTCTAATTGGCGCTATTCAGCTGGATTGCATATATGAAATAAGACTGATGCTAATAATGCAAGAGCAGAACACACTGATGAGGTCAATTTAAAGAACTATAATAGCTGCAACTATGAAACATGTTTCTATTTATGACCATCTCAAACAGTTCATAGGCGAATAACACGAATATATAGTTTGTGAGTTTCTAATTAAACTAATTTCATGTTTCAGATCAAAAGCAGGTGCAAAATGGCTGTCAAAAGTCAAGAAAGGTCACCAAGTTGCTCCCAAGGAAACTGCCGGTCTTTCTATTGGTCAAATGAGTCCATTAGGATCGCAGCTCAGCTTAGCAGCAGCTACCACTAGAATAGAGCATGTTACTGATTGGGAAGCGATTGCTAAAAAATATAGAGCGCTTATGGGTCAAGTGGATGAAGTTAAAAATGCATCAAATGATGATAACGATGAGGAAGATGATGAGGATAATAATGTCGTACCTCCGACAATGGTGCCTACGTCGTCAATGGGTTAAAAATATGGGGTTTTAAAGTTAACTTTTGTAGTCAAACCAATATTCTATTTTTTCTCTGGTCGTTTTTTTCTGAATGTTGTTTTTTTGCTTCCAAAGCCCAACATTTTAGGAATTAATAAAATAAAATGAATGAAAATTAATAAATAAACATTTTTTCCTCTAAAACAGCGTTACAAGATTGCCGCCGTCTTTTCAAATATGCAAAATGTTTGTTCTTATTTGTTTTTACCTTAAATTCTCTAATTATTTTTAAGATGGGAGCCGGTCAGCGATATGTTCAGATTATTTTGAATGCAGGTACAGTTGAGACATGGTATGGAAATATGTGAGAATACGTTCAAAATATTATCGTCTCTTATTCTTAAAAAGTTACTACGTACATTTATCTAAAAAGGCTAATTTCGGGAATTTTTTTCAAGAGTATAATAAAAGCAGTCGAAAATTTATTTGGCGTACTTCATTAAATAAACATTTAAGTGTACAAAAATATTTTTTTACCTTTTTAATTCAAAATGGCCGCTTCAGAATCCAAGACGACAAGGCAGGCACCTTTTATGCGAGATTTGAAACTGGCGAAACGATTGCTCCCGTAGATTTCAACCTAGAACAACAAACCCAAAAATGTTCACTAATATATGAAAACTAGTGGATGACGTACGGATTTTGCTATAAGTTATAAACTACTTTTTATAAAAACAATTTTTAGTAAAATTTTTGAGTGAAAAATGAACATTTTTTTTTAAAAGTGCACCAGTTTTGGAAAAAACGATATTTTCAAATTTTCGTATGTTATCCACCAGTTTTTGATAAATATTAACTTTCCCTAACTAATAATTGGAATTTGTATGGATTTTTTTTGAAAACGTACCCTTCATAATATCTCTAATATTTATAATATATATATATATATATATATATATATATATATATATATATATATATATATATATATATATATATATATACGAGGCATGTTTTTTAAGTAAGTACCGTTTTGGAATTAAAAAAAGACGTGCAAAGATATCGCTATAATTTTATTTTTACATGAAAGCCTGTACCTTAATCTACTTTTCTACATAATTTCCGTGAATATTGAGGCACTTGTCATAACGTGGCACCAGTTTTTGAATACCCTCCTCATAAAATTCTGCCGCCTGACTTGTTAACCACTGTATCACAAATGTTTTGACTTCGTTATCGTCTTGAAAACGCTGACCACCCAGGTGCTTCTTCAAGTGCAGGAACAAATGGTAGTCGCTGGGCGCCAGATCAGGGCTGTATGGAGGATGATCTAGAGTTTCCCATTTAAAAGATTTGATGAGATCTTTGGTCCGATTAGCCACATGTGGACGGGCATTGTCATGCAGCAAAACGATACCCTTACTCAACTTGCCACGTCTTTTGTTCTGGATTGCACGACGCAGATTGTTCAATGTCTCACAATAAGACGCTGCATTGATTGTCTCATTACGAGGCAGAAACTCCACTAGCAATACTCCTTTTCTGTCCCAAAAAACTGTGCACATGATTTTGCGGGCAGAAATTGTTTGCTTAAACTTCACTTTTTTGGGTGATGATGAATGTCGCCATTCCATGGATTGTTGTTTCGATTCTGGTGTGACGTAGGCCACCCATGTTTCGTCACCAGTAACAATTTGGTCTAAAAAATGTTCACCTTCATTGTGGTACCGCTCAAGGAAAGTCAATGCACTGCCTAAACGTTGGGTTTTGTGCAAATCCGTCAACATTTTTGGAACCCAACGTGAACACAATTTCCGGTAATTCAAGTTCTCGGTCACAATGCGATACAAAACACTACGAGAATATTGAGGAAAGCAGTCGCACAATGATGAAATTGTAAAGCGTCTGTTTTCTCTCACCTTTTCGTCCACTTTCTGCACCAAATCTTCATTAACGACCGAAGGACGCCCACTCCGTTCTTCATCATGCACATTTGTGCGGCCATCTTTAAATGCTCTCACCCATTTCCTTACCATTCCATCACTCATAATGTTTTGTCCGTAAACTTCACAGATCTCACGATGAATATCGATCGGTTTTACGCCTTTAGCACTAAGAAATCGTATAACAGCCCGTACTTCACAATCGGCGGGACTCACGATTGTCGGAGGCATCTTAAACACTCAGTAAACAACGTATACAATGAAGAATCAGACTGTAATGGCGTCAGTGCGTAGACATGAGATGTAGGTTACCAGCGCGCATGCGCGGAACGCCGACCGTATCGCTGCGGCGGCGGAATCGCAAAACGGTACTTACTTAAAAAACATGCCTCTTATATAATGCAACGTCTCTCTGTTTGTCTGTCTGTCCGTTAGTGCGTTTATTACTGGAGAACTATTTATTTTACCTGCTTTTTTTTAAACATACATATGTTCTCTGGCCAGGTTATAGGCTATATTTTATTACGTTAGGTAGCATAAGGAATAAGCAGTGACGATAATAGTGAATCAAGTCGGCAAAAAGTTTGCTGCTAGCACGTTCTCTTGCAATTCACTGCCTAAACCATTAAATAATGGAACAATATATGTTTCTCCGTTAGTGCGCTTATCATTCGAGAACCACTTATCCGATTTATGTGTTTTTTTTTTAATTCATACATTTGTTTTCTGGCCAGGTTATCTATAATCTTCTATAATATATATAAAATGCAACGTCTTTCTGTCTGTCTGTCTATATGTCTACCTGTCTGTCTGTCGGTTAGTGCGCTTATCACTGGAGAATCACTTTTCCGATTTAAGTGCTTTTTTTTAAACATACATATGTTATCTGGCCATATTATAGGTTATATTTTATTACGTTAGGTAACATAAGGAATAAGCAGTGAAGATAATAGTGAATCAAGTCGGAAAAAAGTTTGCCGCTAGCGCGTTCTCTTGCAATACACTGCCTACACCATTAAAGATGGAACAATATCATATAGCAAGGTATACAATACATATAAAATGCAACGTCTCTCCGTCTGTCTGTTCGTAAGTGCGCTTATCACTCGAGAACCACTTATCCGGTTTTTCGTGTTTTCTTTTAACATACATATGTTCTCTTACCAGATTATAGGCTGTATTTTATTACGTTGGGTAACATAAGGAATAAGCAGTGACGCTAATAGTGAATCAAGTCGGAAAAAAGTTTGCCGTTAGCGCGTTCTCTTTCAATACGCCGCCTAAACCATTAAATATGGAATAATATCATGTAGTAAAGCATATAATATATATAAAATGCAACGTCTCTCTGTCTACCTGTCTGTCCATTAGTGCGCTTATTACTCGAGAACTACTTATCTGATTTACGTTTTTTTTTTTAAAATTTATACATATGTTCTCTGGCCAGGTTATAGGATATATTTTATTACGTTGAGTAATATAAGGAATGAGCAGTGACAATAATAGTGAATGAAGTCCACGCGAGCGGAGCCACAGTCACTGTTAGTAATAATATAAACGTTAAAAATCTGGCAGTTTTGGTTATGGATGAGTGAACAGCAAGAAATGGACATTTCGACATATACATCCTACATATTTCCATACCATGTATGTATTTTGTAATGGAATATTTTTAATACAAAATCATTGGTATTTAAAGGTTTTTTAGTACTTTCCTATTATATTTATACAATGTATCATGTTTTTAATTATAGCGATGTTTTCTTCGCAGGATTTGAAATGTGTGAAATTTCAAACGCAGGTATGAAATAAAATATGTACTTGAGTAAAAATTTACTATTTTACTATTTGTCTTAGTAAAAAATGATAAATTTGAAATTTTAAAAATTTGGGCAATACTGATTATTGTTGTTCCATCCAAAAGCTTGAAAAGTAAAATTTAATGAAAAAATCATATTATGAAGTTATCCAATTTGAGTAGCTGATCCAAATATTACTTAACTGAAATTTGGCCTAACAAAGAAAATGTGCATTTTAATAAAAAAAAATAAAGAAGATTCTTTGCGTCGAGAATCCTATAAAATGCATGCCAGTGTCTTTAGGAAACGTGCTAGTTGATATACGAATCTATAAAGAGATTTTCCTGGAAAACTGACGAAACTACGTTTAGATATAAGAAGGTTGTTATTCTACAGAATTTCAACAAACATAAAATATTATGACGTTCATCAGCTCTCTAGGCATTATGGCTGGCTTTGTTTTTAACAATATTGTAATCATTTCTAATAACTTTCAAATTTGATGGTTGTTTTATGGCAGCTAAACACACCTTTATATAATTACAAAACCCTTAGTAACTAAATATTATCAAATCAACCAGAACTGATTTTCTTGTAAATATACATCATTTCTCTGTAGTTAATAAAAAATAAACCCAAAAAAACATTTCTAGAACAAAATCCTTACATTTTACAATAATTCCTCTACTTTGTATTTATGTAAAAACTTTTTCCTAGTAAATAAATCTATATAAAAAAAGGATTGCACTAAAAGTATACTATTTAGAAGATAGTAGTAGAGTGTTTCCAGAAAAAAAATATTAAAGTAGATTAGTTTTGAGTAAGCTACGTAAATATATTTTTAAATAAATTTGTATCTAGAAATTGGTATTTGTTTATTATTCCCAGTTTTTTTTAATAAATAGTATAGTCAGAGACAATTTTAGGTCTTAAGAAAATATTTTACATTACAAAACAAAGTTGTTTATTTAGTATTCCGTACGGAACACTTATAAGATCACTTCGGTGTCTGTCCGTCTGTCACACCCGATTTTCTCCGAAACTATTTGTCATAGAAAGTTGAAATTTGGTAATAATATAGGAATTGATGGTCTCGTAGTTTTGAAAGTTAAATTTTGACTTAAGGGGTTAATTTTGGGGGTGAAATCGGAAGTGAAAAAAAATTTTTTTTACTAGGTAATCGAGCGTGGTGTCAAATGAAAGCTTGTGAAAACACGAGTAAAATATATATATATATATATATATATATATATATATATATATATATATATATATATATATATATATATATAGAATGTAATACTTGCGCGCACTTTTCTTTGTATTATTTTTAAAAAATCGCTGTCAACCCGCCTTATCTCGAAAAGTACTTATCAAAAAATTTTGAAAAAATTCTGGAATATTCTCCACGGGGTGTAGATTGAACGAAAATTATCACGAGTGCATTAGCTGTAATAATTTATCTGGTATATAAAAAAAAAAAAACAGAAATTTCAAGGTCATCAATTTTCAGTAAAGATTGGAAATAAACTTTGTTGAAAACTCATTTGGGGTGTGTTTTGTGAAGTCACTGATCATTTTATACTTCCGTTACAACATTTTTTATTTTAAAAGCAATCAACGTATGGAACACTAATTGCGCAACTTCAACTTGCACTTGACCGGTTATTTTTTTTAATGGCAAAATATGTTTTAATTTCATTTATTGCGTCTTTGGAATATTTGGCATCATGACACTACACAACTATATCAAATACTTTATTTTTGTTCTCAAACTGAATTTCGCTAAACATATTGGCATTATCAGGAGCGATGACTGACTCAGTCTAAGAATAAAACTAGACTATACTAAACTTCGAATCACTCGAGTGAAACTAGTTTCCTTCTTCCACTTTTATCACGTTCGTGAGTTTTATTCTTTGGATTTTCTAAGGTCTTTGAGTTTGCATTTGCCTAACAAGTGTTATAATTCTTGGTTAAGTTTTTGTCAAGGCCATTCTCACGTTATCTTGAAGTTCCAGCTTATTCTTGGCTTTTGTCTTGATCTGCAGAAGAGAAGAGAAAGTCACAGAGATAAGCAAAAGCAAGTAGCACTAATATTCGAACAGAAAGCATGGAATTTTTGAATATGAATGATGCGTAGCACACCAAAATTGGGGTAACCATTTTTCCTGAAATAAATCACGCCCTGAGGAGTCACTCCACAGCTCCAAAAATTCACCTTGTACTTCATCGAGAATGTGTCGGTAACATCCAAAGATACATGAAATAAGTTTCGTACTAATGCAGCTTCAAGTTCAGAGAATTCCGGGAAATTACGTTGTATTTCAGATTCAAGGGCTTGAAGATTAGTTTAGGTTCCTCTCTTAGATTATCTCCAATTCTCATCTCCGATTCTTCAGTCTTGATGCAAGAGTGTTCAAACATGGTAAAGTTTCCAAGATTTACTTTACAGCGCCATTTCTGCAATTATGAACGTGCAAAAATTGCAATGTAAAGTGATTATGTCACGGAAAACCCAGGATATTTTATACTTACTTAATCCTCACCACTTTCTACCCCTTTAGGGGAGTAAGGCCCTGGATATTTTATATGGTGAGCAATTGCACATTTAAGGTACCTCAAAATGAAACAGCTGACTTCACTTAAAGGTCAGAGCCACTTGTTAAGGGGCAGTGACCCTAAGGATCAACGAACTTGCTTTCAATTCTGATAGTGAAATTTTTCTTTTCAGATGTTCACTTCCACAAATCTGCTTTTAGTATTATATTGGTGAATAGTGCATGACATGTTTCGTTTTTTTCGATTATCAGAATTGTAAGATGGATTTTCAACAAGTAACGTTCAAGTCAATTACGAACGTGCTTTCGCCTGTAATCAAGGAAATTCTTTTGATATAATAGATAAGAAATTATGATTAAATATTATTTTTACTACGTGTGCGGTGTATTATCTATCGTTATTTTGATTTGTTACATTAACTGGACCCAAAATTTGAAAATTTGTAATAGTTGGAGAAAATCGTATGTTTGGCAACACAAGCCTGCGCGTACAACAACGGCCATTCATGGACGGGTTAATTTTGTAAATGATTTGGTAAAATGCAGTTTTGCCCCTTTTTTGATTTTCCAAAGATTTTCGAAATTTCGAAAAAAAAATATTGAACATGGATCCTTGAGTCACCTATTTCAATATATGCAGTCAATTTCATACCACCCTGTGTATATATATATATATATATATATATATATATATATATATATATATATATATATATATATATATATATATATATATATACACCTTTCTTGAGCTTACTGTTCGAAGGCATAGATGGCAGCATTGGTATAACAACTAAAGACCAAACAAAAAGAATCGCATTTTTTAGAAGTTACTAAAAGTGTTCTTCGCCTTCGAGCAGTAAGCTCAAGAAAGGTGCATTTCTGCAATAAGTACCAGCCGTGCTGTGCCGCTCTCCTTGAATAGACTTAGTAAGTCGCCGACAGAGTACAGTATAAGCATCTGTTTGTTATGGGTTTTCCGTTAGTTACTTGGATAAAGGACTAAAAATGTGTTCTCGTATTTGCTGAACCTAGCCCAGCTAATGAGCCGTGATACGGCGAAACGCGTCTTGGGATGATTCAGCAAATACGAAGAACACTTTTGGTAACTTCTAAAAAATGCGATTCTTTTCGTTTCGTCTTTAGTTGTTATACCAATGCTGCCATCTATGCCTTCGAGCAGTAAGCTCAAGAAAGGTGCGTTTCTGCAATAAGTGCCAGGCATGCTGTCCCGCTCTGCTTGAATAGACTTAGTAAGTCGCCGCCAGAGTGCAGTATAAGCATCTGCTTGTTATGGTTTTCTTATATATATATATATATATATATATATATATATATATATATATATATATATATATATATATATATATATATATATATATAATGTTACAATAGAGGATTTCACGGATGGTGGAATGTAATACATTAAAATTTCCATCTGTTCGTCTAACAATGAATTTGCACGACGTTTCGCCAAAATCTCATTTGGTATTTTCAAGTGCTTTAGCTGCTGCTGTTGCTCGATACTGTAATCTTGCTACTGCTGCCGTTCGAAGCCAACTCAAGTTGTTTATGAGTTGGTTTCGAGCGGCAGCAGTAGCAAGATCACAGTATCGAGTAGCAGCCGCAGCAAGAGCATTTGAAAATGCCAAAATTTTAATGTATTACATATATATATATATATATATATATATATATATATATATATATATATATATATATACATATATATATATACATATATATATATATATATATATATATATATATATATACATATACATATACATATATATATATATATATATATATATATATGTATATATATATATATATATATATATATATATATATATATATATATATATATATATATATATATATACATATACATATATACATATATATATATATATATATATATATATATATATATATATATATATATATATATATATATATTTATATATGCATGGACAACCAAACAGAAGTTTCATTTTTTTTTGCAATTTTCAGTTGCAAACTTCAAAAGATTTAGAGAAAAATTACTTGCAATAAATCTTTATTGATTACCTTAGCACCCTGATATAATTACAAGTTTTTATATGTTTCTTATAATTTTTATTTTTGTTAATTTCCGATTGCACAGATGTTTTATTACCGTTGTATTACTCGATACACAAAAGGTTGTTTGCTTACAATGGCTTAGTTTAATAAGTAGCTTCACATTTAGTAAGATCTTAGCGTTTTAAGGCGAGAGTTGCGATTTCTAAATTTATTGTGCTTCAAAGTGTTCGCGCCGATATTTAGTCCGAAACTTCGAAGAAAGCAACTTAGTAGGAAACAAATCTTTAGATTCAATAGAAATATATTTGTGCGCCGCTCAGCTAATGAAAGGACTTTAGAAATTTGCATCTTATCAACTCTTAAGCACGATGGTGGCATCAAACTATGTTAAGGGTATCCTGAAGAGAAATAGTGAGAAGACCTAACATATATGGTGTAATGGCCATCTGAATCCCCCGTTCTCTTTCCCATCGAATTTGTGTAGGATGAGTTAGATTGGAGGGTTAAAAATCGTGTCAAGCGCTAGATAGCTCTGAAACTATCTAAAAAATGAATGGCAGAAATTGAATGTAGAGTATTTTAATAAATTAATTTATAATATATATATATATATATATATATATATATATATATATATATATATATATATATATATATTCTTATGTCAGTTTTAAAGTTTATCGAGTATTTGAATAGTAGGCTATGTATATTTTGTTTCGTTGTTCATGACAGAAATCAAAACAATTCGTTTAGATTTAAAGTTTTAAAGAATTTTTTAGAAGATAATAAAGGTAATAATGCGATAGATTTTCTTTAAAAGTAAGCTTATAAATTGTTCCCTTTTTCAAAGTAATACGTTTTTGTGGTAGACCCCGAAGAATTAGATAAATGAATCGAACAAGGAATTTAACTGAACATGAGGTAGTGCGAGCCTCGGTTTTATTGGACGAGGGATATTGTCAGATTTATGTTGCCAATTTGTTAGGCAAACATCGTTCCACAATAAGTCGTATGGTAAGACGCTTGAATGAAGTAGGAACTTATTTTAGAAGGCTAGGGCAAGGGCGAAAACGATGCACTAGCGACCTAGATGAACGTTTTATAAGACAATATGCTTTAAGAAACAGGACTGTCACTCATTCTATAATAAGAAACGAACTCGAAGCTATTCGTAATGTCACAATTTCTTCTAAAACAGTTAGAAGACAGTTAAATGAAGCTGGATTAAACAGTAGGAGACCGGCCACTGCGCCCTTGCTTACTAGAGAGAACAGGGTTGCCAGGTTATGTTTTGCTAGAAATCACAAAAACAGGTCTGTGGATGATTGGAAACAAGTTTTCTTCACAGATGAAACTAGGGTTAGTCTAAAACATCCAGATGGTCTTGAGCGAGTATGGCGAAGACCAGGAGAGAGGTTTGCTCCTTGCAATATCTCTGCAAGGATTCCATTCGGCGGTGGCTCTGTTATGTCCTGGGGTGGCATCTGCTTTGATGCTCGCACAGAGTTAGTTCCCGTCCGTACGAGATCCATGAATGCTGATTACTATCTTGAGAATATTGTAATAGAACATGTGATGCCTTTCGGTCATTTAATGGGGCCCAGTTTCCTGTTTATGCAAGACAACGCTCTACCTCACGTGGCTAGGGAGGTACTCGATTATCTTAATCAAGTTGATATACTGATTATGCAATGGCCACCAAAAAGCCCGGATCTGAATCCGATAGAACATGTATGGGATCACCTTAAGAAAAATGTGAAACGTCATATACCTGCACAGTAGAAACCTGAAGGAACTTGAAAATGCAGTTATCACAGATTGGGAATAAATTCCTTAAGATTTTATCTAAAATTTAATTAGAAGCATGCCTAGGCGCATAAACGTTGTCATCCGAAGTAGAGGAGGCAACACACGCTACTAGTGTCCCAGTTACACCATTAATTTTGCTACTAGTGTCCCAGTTTATTTTTTTCATTATTACATGATTTTTTTATTAGGTCTTAAGAATAATTTTAATTCGAATCTTATAGAGAAATTTGGTAGCTAATTCACTTTTAAAGTATCCGAATAAGTTTTTTCTAACTTTTAGTGTAACCAATGTTCATAAAAAATTATTAAAATTAATTCATCATAGAGATTTGTATATATGATTTAATATATTGTTGCGTTAATTTTGTCCAGAAGTGTATATATATATATATATATATATATATATATATATATACATATATATATATATATATATATATATATATATATATATATATATATATATATATATATATATATATAGTATTATAACTAACAATAAAAGTCCTTATTATTTTTGAAAACGCCACTGAGTGTTAATTGTTGTAACGTAATAAGAGTATAAGAAATAAATTAATTTTCGTAAATATAAAAATAATATATTAAAATATGTTAATCTTAAAGTTTATTGTATGTAGGTCTTTATGCAATCACTTACACGCTTAATTGGTATTATGATTAAAGATAATAAGCTCGCCTTGTAAAATCTATAGTGAACAAAAGCCAATTAATATTTCGACACTTTAGATCTTTCAATACTACCTAGGAAATTACATTACTAATTTTATATCAGGGTTATATTAAAAGTAAAATTATTGCCGATACACTAAGAGTATCAACAAATTAGCACTTGTCTGCTACTCCGTTCGACTTCCAACTTATCTAATACCTTACTTCGGACCCCTTCCCTTCCATATCCTCAATGTGGACAAAAATTGCTATTTCTTCGGATATACTCTTATACCAGGGGTACAAGTATGAAATGCGGATTTTTTTTCTAAAAAAAACATGTTAAATTCGGAAGAATGATAAAAAGTGCTTTATTCAAAGTATGCTCCATCGCTTGTTATACATTTTTCCTATCTTTCGGGGAATTTGTGAATACCACGCCAGTAAAAATCTTTCCCTTTTGCTGCGAACCATTCATCGAGCCATTTTTTCACATCTTCGTACGAACCAAAGCGCTGTTTAGCAAGTGCGTGACCCATCGATGCAAACAAGTGGTAATCGGAAAGAGCCAAGTCTGGTGAGTAAGCCGCATAGAGTAGAACTTCCCAGCTGAGTGCTTCCAATGTGTCGCGAACTGGTTTTGCCGTATGTGATGGACCACGGTCATGAAGAAAAATGACTTTGCGTTGCCTCTTTCGGGATTCTGGCCTTTTTTCAAACAGCGAACGGTTCAAATGGGTCAATTGTTGTTGATAACGTTTAAGATTAACCGTTTCCCCAAGTTTAACAGCTCATAATATACCACGCCCCTCTGGTCCTACCAAACACAGAGCATCGTCTTTCTGCCAAAGCGATTCGGTCTTGCGGTCGATGTGGATGGTGCGCCTGGGTCTACCCATGATTTTTTGCGCTTGGGATTCTCAAAATAAATCTGCTTTTCATCGCCTGTAACTATACGATGCAAAAACGGCTTCCTTTTGTACCGAGGGAGCAAAATGTCATACGTGTTTTTGCGCTTTTCCCATCCATTTGCCTGTCGTTCAACTCATGTGGTACCCATCTACCGGTCTTCTGAATCTTTCCGATCTCTCGTAGCCGACTGGAAACAGTTTGTTGACTAACGCCCAATTGCTCGGCGAGTTGTTTTTGTGTTTGCGAATTATCTTCGTCCAACAATGCTTGCAATTCCACATCTTCGTATTTTTTTGGCGGTTTTCCACGTTCCTTGTCTGCAACATCGAAGTCACCACTTTTGAAACGCCGAAACCATCGTTCACACGTAATGGCGCAGTGTCAAATCTTTATAGCACAAACTGCATTGATGCACCATCTGTTGAAATCCGCATTTCATACTTGTACACCTGGTAATTAAAGAGGCAATAATTTGTCTATTTGGAAATAAAAATTGCATGAAAATGATTATTTAATTAGTTCTCCGTTATAACACACACACTCACGCGGATCCATACATACAAACTGACATGATGAACAGGCAAGCACTACAACCAATTACCACTTCTTTTAATTTACTTTATGGTGGGATGTTAGTCACAACAGAAAGTTGAAGAGGCAAGGGACTTTTGTGAAATTCAGAAATAATTTAAAAAATCACATACTATACTACAACCAAATTTGAAATCAACGACAAACTCTGACACAACGACGGAAATGGGAATCTATAATTTTTGCGAACGTGAAGATATGTAAAAATATTAGAGGTTAGAAATTTTACTACACCTATCTGGAAGCAAATGATCTTAGATCTCTTGATTTCTCTTGCTGACTGAATTTCCTTTCCAGGCCACAAAAGACACAGTAGTCTCTGCGCCTGACAGTTATTACAACTTTCTTTACTGAAGGTTGGAATTTTGGAATCTTTGATACAATGACACTACACAACAGTAGTTAGCACTACGCCAAACATTTTTTGCACGAATCAAGCGTTTAGTTAACTATATTAGCATTATCGGGAGCGATGATTGACCTAAGATGATAAATTAGGCTATTTACGATAAAATTGTAGTTTACTGGAGTAGAACCGACCAATCATGGACGGCGGTTTAGTTCCGGTCTAGTAACCAGTATAAAGACCTGCAAGGAATAGGTCTTCTATACTTTTATAGATTATTTTTTAATTTAATTTATAAAAGGTCGTGTTGTTGTTGTGACTGCGGATACTCAACGTTTAGCATATACGAAATAGGAAAAAAATTTGAAATTCAACAGCACAAAAATAGTTCGACATATCAATGGCAGCTTTGGTTGAAGAAGTCAATAATTTTAACATTAACGATGAAATGAACATATTGTTTCCGTTCCGCACTGGTAAACAAAACAACTAAACAATGTGACTGATGTTAACAAGAACGTCGTAACATTTACAGGTGAGATTTAACTCAGCGTAGGTGCATTCTCAGAACTGCAACAATGCGCCTGTTTTGCTCTTTTTTTTTTTTAATTTTAAAAAATTTTCAAATTTGAAAAAAGTATTTAAGTTGCTGTTACATGATCCCACGAGTCACGTGTTTCAATATATGCACTGATTTCCATAACACTATATATATATATATATATATATATATATATATATATATATATATATATATATATATATATCTATATATATATATATATATATATATATATATATATATATATATATATATATATATATATATATATAATGTTCCAGTACCTTAAAAACAAATAGTAGGGATTTTCAATTCTAAAAAATAAATGTCCGTTATTTGATTATACAATAACTGTCTACTAATACTGCTTGGGGTGTAAGGGGTGATGGAAATAACGCTAACCCAACTGACATCCTCACCTGCAAGTGGGTGTACCCTGCTAGAAAACTAACGAGGCTCTGTCGACCGAGTGATTGCCGCTATAAGCGATCCTCTTCTTACCATCCAACAGCTTAGAGTGTAAGAGATGGAAGAAGTCTGGGCATTCTTGTGTCCATAGAGTGAGAAATCGCTCTTAAACGCGGAGGAACCTTTATATGGTCAATGGCATAAGAATAGAGAAGGCAACGGGAAACCACTGTATTAAAGATCCATATGGATTTCCTTAGTAAAAATCGTCATGGCAATATTCAAAACTAAATATTCCGCAGTAATAAATTCCCCGATCGGATCTCCGATCTGGGGGGAACAGGCGCGAGAAAAGTTGTGAAGAGAAACTATGAGAATTGCTATTTGGAATGCAAGGAGCTTATACAGAGCAGGAAAATTGACCAACGTAACAACAGAAATGGAAAAAAATTAAGTTGGATATACTTGGTATCAGTGATGTACAGTGGCCAGGATCTGGTAAATGTACAACTACAAATGGCACGTTCTACTACTTAGGAAATGACGACGCAACCCATAGATATGGAGTTAGTATTGTAATAGATAAAGAATTTAACAAATCGGTGACCAGTTTCATCCTATATTTCCACCGAATTATATTGATACAATTGTATAAAGGTTGGTAAAGGAAGAACGAACATTATTCAGGTATATGCCTCGACAGCAGACAAACAAGATGGAGAAGTTGAGGAATTTTACGAGTAGCTCGAAGATGTTTTGAAATCCACCAAATAAGAAGAGGTCACCATAATAATGGGAGACTTTAATGCTAAAGTTGGTAAGGTTAAAACTGAAGGATGCATTGGAGAATATGCGAAATGAACGAGGAGAACGGTTAATAGAATTTTGTCAGAAAGAAAAATTAGTAATAATGAATGTTCAAATTGCCAAATCGCAGGTTATATACATGGAGATCACCCATGGATAATAAATTGAACACCGTCAGAAATCAATTAGACTATATAATAATCAAAGATAGGTTTAAAAATTCTATTACATCAGTAAAAACATACCGTGGAACAGACATAGAATCAGATTATAACCCCGTGGTAGCAATGGTAAACGTAAGACTAAAAAAAATTGAAACGAAGGAGCAACAGACGGAAAATAGATGTGAAACGATTCAATGAAATAGAAATATTAAACGGTCACATCACAATCCCAAGAGCATCAAAGAAGAAACCAAGAACATTGAAGATGTCAATGAAAAATGGAGGAACATAGAAACAGCATTGTTGAGAGTCGGAGAAGACGCCTTACCCTTGGGGACAGCTAAGAAAAAAACCGGTCAAGTGCAAGTTGAACTTGCGCAATTAGTGTTCCGTACGTTAATTGCTTTTAAAATAAAAAATGTTGTAACGGAAGTATGAAATGATCAGTGACTTCACAAAACACACCCCAAATGAGTTTCCAACAAAGTTTATTTCCAATCTTTACTGAAAACTGATGACTGAAATTTCTGTTTTCTTTATATACCAGATAAATTATTACGGGTAATGCACTTGTAATAATTTTCGTTCAATCTACACCTCGTGGAAAACATTCCATATTTTTTTCAAAATTTTTTGATAAGTTCTTTTCGAGATAAGGCGGGTGGACAGCGATTTTTCGCGATTTTTTAAAAATAATACAAAAAAAAGTGCGCGCAAGTATTACATTATATATATATTTTTTACTAGTGTTTTCACAAACTTTCATTTGACACCACACTCGATTACCTAGTAAAAAAAAAATTTTTTTTTCACTTCCGATTTCACCCCCCAAAACTAACCCCTTAAGTCAAAATTTAACTTTCAAAACTACATGGCTCTGATGAGGCCATCAATTCCTATATTATTACCAAATTTCAACTTTCTATGACAAATAGTTTCGGAGAAAATCGGGTGTGACAGACGGACAGACAGACAGACAGACGGACAGACAGACACCGAAGTGATCTTATAAGTGTTCCGTACGGAACACTAAAAAAGACTGGATGACGGCCGAAATATTCAACCTGATGGAAGAGAGACGTGGTTATAAGGCAAAGAACGAGGAAAAATACAAAGAACTACATCGAAAGATTAAAAGAAGTATTAGAGAGGCTAAGGAAAAATTAATTCTAGAAAACTGTAAAGAAGTAAGAGAATATGACAGTTTCAATGAGCACAAAATGATTAAGGAAATAACAGGTATCAAAAAAGTAAAACAAGCTTCAGTATTAAGGGATAAGAATGGTAGAATAATCTATGACATAAATGGCAAGCTAGAGAGATGGACGGAATACATAGAAAAACTTTTTAAAGATGGAAGGTCAAAAAAAGAAGTTGCAACGGAGAGGACAGGACTAGAGACCCTAAAAAGTGAAGTAGAGTATGCCATTAGAAATACAAAGAAAGGAAAGGCTGTAGGACCGGACGAGATCCCAGTGGAATTGTTAAAACTTATAGATGACGACACAATCGATGTGATAGTAAAGCTTTTTAACATAATCTACCGAACAGGGGTCATCCCAACAGAGTGGCTTCTATCAACTTTTGTGACACTCCCAAAGAAGAACAATGCTAAAGAGTGTTCTGAACATAGAAGAACATATAGCATTAATGAGTCACATCTTGAAGGTGTTTCTCAAAATCAGACATAAAAAGATTTTTAGGAGACTCGAGGAAGATATAGGTGCCACACGACTAGGATTTAGGAGTGGAGTAAGAACAAGGGGGGCTTTGTTTGGTGTAAATGTATTGATGCAAAGATGTCTAGATGTTAATTAGGATCTTTATGTATGTTTTGTTGATTTTGAAAACGCCTTTAATAAAGTCCGCCATGAGACGTTACATGAAATTCTTAAAAGCAAAAACATCGACAGTAGGGACATTAACATAACAATCAGTTTGTACCGGAATCAAACAGCAAAAGTAAGGTTGAAAATGAATTAACCGAGGAAATTCGGATTTGTCGAGGTGTTCGCCAGGGTTGTGTCCTTTCTCCGCTCTTTTTCACTGTGTATAGTAAGGCTTTATGTCAGGAGGCTTTGACGGAGCAGGGTGCTGGGATTACAGTTGGCGGCACCCCTTGCTTAGAAATATACACAATTATAGTAGTAACTACGGTCTAAAGCTAAATCTTGGAAAGACGAAATTAAGGGTAATGTAACAGTCTCTAACCCACAGATTGAAAGAGTCACGTCATACAAATATCTAGGAGCATGGCTCACTGAAACAAACGAGCAAACCAGAGACATTAAGGGAAGAATAGAGATAGTGGGACAAGCGTTTATTAAAATGAAAAGGTTTTTGTGTTGCCGAAGTATTGGCTTAGATCTTATAGTGAGGATGTTACGCTGTTATGTTTTCTCCACTCCATTATTGGAGGGTATGGAAGCATGGACTCATGTAATGAGGGGTGAAAAATACGACTTGTTCAGACTTATAATGCAGGGAAAGATCAAAAAAAGGAGAAACGAGGGGCGCAGAAGAATTTCTTGGCTGTGCAATCTAAGAGAGTGGTATGGCTGCAGTTCAAACGAACTATTTAGAGCTGCGGTTCACAAAGTAAAAATTGCAATGATGATTTCCAACATCCGATAGGAGACGGAACTGAAAGAAGAAGAAGAATACTGTTTACTGTTATTGTGGGCCTATATGGAACTAGAGAATCAACAACAATTATTCGGGAGAGAAATATGCTTCTAAAATTCTACAAAAACAATAGAAATTGATGAATAAAAACAAGTACACTAATTTTATTTATCAATAAAATTCGAACGTTTGATAAAATTTTAAAATCTGTGAATGAAAACAAAAACATACCCCAGATGAGAAGAAAAATATTACAAGAATGTTGCGAAAAATGAATTTTTGTTGAAATAATCGAACATTAGTGCAAATAGATAGTGCAGAAATGATTTGTTAAAGACTACATATCTAATGGTAATAGTGAATATTTAATTTAATTAGTCAATAATTAAGACAAAATTTTAGCAAATTTGATCGGAATCACTCTTCCATAAGATTTTTATGGCGTCTTTTGCGATTTTATCAATCACCCTGGTAATTTTTATTTGCAAATTCGCTTGCAAATCTATAGTAGCTTATATTTCCTAAGAAGACATCGCAATCTATAATCCACACTTCGACTGATAATTTCTTAGAATATTTTCATAACAAACGATCGATTAAACCTTTTTTGCTCGTCTGTAATTCAACACTTTATTGAACAAAGTCGCGGTCACTCGGTTACAATTGTTCTGCCAATGTCTTTAGAGTTTTTTTTTATAAAAATTGAGTTTTGTCTTGGTCAAGTTGACAAGTTCATGATTTGAAGAAAAATCACTGTATTTTTAATTGATTTTTTTGTGGAAAAATGTGAAACTTTCAAGTGATATTATCGTTTATCAACTCTAAACTAGAAATATAATTTTTGGAACTTAAAAGTTTAGTAATAAATTCAAAGTAGTGTGGCGGCATCAAACATTTACCTATCAAGTTCCACATCTTAACTACCGACTTAAGAGTTCAAATAAAAAACCGGCCGGATTTGCGCAATTAGTGTTCCGTACGGTGATTGTTTTTAAAATAAAAATCTTGTTATCTCAAATAAGTTTTCAACAAAGTTTGTTTCCGATCTTTGTTGAAAACTTATGATCTTGAATTTTTTTTTTTTTTTTATATACCAGATAATACACTCGTGATAATTTTCGTTCACTCAACACCTCGTAGAGAATATTCTCGATTTTTTTTTAAATTTTTTATCAGTGCTTTTTGAGATAAGGTAGGGACAGCGATTTTTGGCAATATTTTAAAAATAATACAAAGAAAAGTGGGCGCAAGTATTACATCATATATATTTTTATAAGCTTTTATTTGACACCCCACTCGATGACCTGGAATTTTTTTTTTAACTTCCTTTTTCACCCCCCCCTTTTTTCAAAATTTAGCTTTCAAAACTACACGGCATATAGAGTCAGAGAAAATCGGTTGTATATATATATATATATCTATATATATATATATATATATATATATATATATATATATATATATATATATATATATATATATATATATATATATATATATATATATATATATATATATATATATATATATATATATATATATATATATATATATATCTATATATAATCATATATCCCTTCTACCATATGGTGTAGGGCAGTTATACATTCTCCTTTTTTTCCCTCTCAATCTCCACATATAAACTTCTTCCATCTGTCTCTATTCTTGGCCATTTTCATTGCTTCTTTACAGGATTTTCCGCTCTCCTTAAGTAAACTTCCAATATTCCGATTCCAGGTTTGTCTAGGTCTTCCTCGCTTCTGTTTTCCCTGTATTCGGGCTTCATACACTTGTTTCACCTGTCTATCATCCTTCATTCTCTGTACATGTCCCCACCATCCCAGCTGTCTCTGTTGTATATATTCCATAATTGCTTGTACTCTCAGCCTTCTCCTTATTTCTGTATTCCTTATTCTGTCCTTCCGTGTAACTCCTTGTACTGCTCTCAGGTATTTCATTTCGGCGGCTTGTATCTTGTTTTTCTGCCTGTCTGTTAGGTTCCATGATTCACATCCATATGTCAGGATTGTCCTAAAAATTTCCTTGAACACTTTTATTTTTGTTTGTTTCGTCACCTCTTTCTTCCTAATGAATTTATTATTTATTGCATAGTAAAGTTTGTTCGTTTTTTCGATTCTTTCATCAATTTCTTTGTATTGTTTTCCAGTTTCATCCATTACACAGCCCCACAAAAAACCGACCTCAGATTCATGATCAGCAACCCAAAAAAACCCCCGTGTACCAAATTTGGTAAGAATCGGTTGAATTTTAATTTGAATTCGTTTTTGCATTCGAGAAGCACTATATCTGTCTGATTTATTGAGGTTAGAAAGAAAACAGAACTGTAGGGCTTAATCCAACCGATGAATATTAGCTTAGCGTGTCCGAATACATATTAATACATCTTTGGATTCATGAAAAAGCTTGAATCAATTTTTTAGGAGTATATTTTTCTTAATTTTTACTAATTTTTACCTATTTTTGAGGTTAGAAAAAAATTGAGATGTGATGGCGATATTCTGACGTCAGATTCGTGATCAGCGGGCAAAAATACTACGGATCTGATATATCGCATCAAAAGTATACCCCACTTTTTTTTTTTTTGTGGGGCTGTGTTATCACTCCCAGATACTTATATTGTTCCACTTGTTGTATTTTATTCCCTTCTATGTAAATGTTTGTTTGTTGGTTTTCCATTGTCATTACTTTTGTTTTATCTATATTCATTTCCATATCTTCTTTCTTAAACGCTTTATTCCAAATATCGAGGTTTCCTTGTAATTGTATCTCATTTTGCGCCACCAGCACAATATCATCAGCAAAAGCCGCTTCAGATACTTCTATTCTTTTCAGCTTCCAGTATCCTATTGTCATTCTTTTCACTTTTATTTCGCATTTCTTGATTATTTCATCCATGTATACAGTAAACAATGTTGGGCTCAAGCTTCCTCTTTGCCTCAAACCTTCCTGTGTTGTAAATCCCTCCGACTTCATGTTGTTTTTTATTACATACTGCACATTGTTGCTGTATATTCCCTTTATTATTCTTATTGTCTTTTTGTTTATTCCTTTGTTTTTTAGGCTTTTTCACACTTTATTTGTTGGTACACTGTCAAATGCTTTTTTTAAGTCTATGAAAGCAAGGTGTAGACTCTTATATTTGTATTTGAAATGATGTAACCTATAGTTTTTGAGCGATATCATTTCAGGGGAAGAGGATGGGTGTCCACATGTTGCTCTGTTGCTCAATTATACGTATTTGCTTTCTCTTTACTTGAGAGTGTCAAATTTACTACTGATTTTCGGACTACATGTTTGCAAGAAAAGTACTGAATAAAACGCTTTACAGATTTCTTCAATTAAGTTTAAAAAAAACGTTCACAACTGCAGATTTTCTAGCCATTCAAGGCTCTTAAATTTAATCAAAACCATTTTAATTTATATTGCCTATCTTTGTCATTTGCAAGCTACAACATAATAGCAATTCTGAAATTTTACAAATTAATAACCGGTCAAGTGCAAGTTGAACTTGTGCAATTAGTGTTCGGTACGTTGATTGCTTTTAAAATAAAAAAATTTTGTCACGGAGGTATAAAATGATCAGTGAATTCACAAAACACACCCCAAATGAGTTTTCAACAAAGTTTGTTTCCAATCTTTACTGAAAACTGATGACCTTGATATTTTTGAACTTTGAATTGTTGTGGCTGTTACTTGATGGAAATTCATAACGAATGTAATGAAAGACTAATATTGTCAAATTTCCACTTTATTTAGTTTCACTGAAACTGTATGACGCGTTTCACTATACTATAGTTTCTTCTGATACAAAATGATATTTGAGTATTAGTGTTGTTTCATTTATATAAATACCCTAAGGTAGATAGGTAATAAAATTAATACTATATGCTAATGAATATAGCTGGGAAATCCATTCTGAATATTAATTGTATAAATTGAGTAAAGGGGAGTTACCATGGACCAGACAGGTATCTTTTTGTTCGTTTAAGATGATATCTGAATTTTTAATTCTATTTATTTCTAAATTTTCGAATAGGTTTAATTTTACGCCTTTGTTTTGTATGTGTAGAATTTTAAATTTATCGTCAAAAAGATGATTTGATTCGGTTAAATGATTACTGTACGCTGAGTCAGTTTTGTTTTTTAAATAGCTTCTTTTATGTTCTAAAATCCGAGTTTCGAATGAGCGACCTGTCTGACCTATGTAACTTTTATGACAAGAACCACAATTTAACTGATACACTCCAGATTTTTTTGGTCTATTTTGTTGCGTTTTTAATGAATTTTCCTAACGAGTTATTTGTTCTAAAAGCTAATTCGTTAGGAAAATTCATTAAAAACGCAAAGGGAAAACAAAATAGATCAAAAAAATCTGGAGTGTATCAGTTAAATTGTGGTTCTTGTCATAAAAGTTACATAGGTCATACAGGTCGCTCATTCGAAACTTGGATTTCAGAACATAAAAGAAGCTATTTAAAAAACAAAATTGACTCAGCCTACAGTAATCATTTAACCGATCACGATAATGCGCCTTCTCATACAGCATTGGTTCTTCGTGACTTTTTCATCAAAAAATCAACTCATATCATTCCGCAATCGCCTTATTCGCCTGATTTACCTCCGTCGGACTTCTGGCTATTCCCTAAACTCAAAAAACCGCTTCGAGGACATCGTTTTGAGTCGATTGAGGAAATTAAAACCGAATCGAAGGAGGTTTTAAAGGCCATTCCAGAAATCGAATTCAACAACCGTTTCAAAGACTGGAAAAAAAGTTGGCATAAATGCATTGTATCCAAGGGGGATTACTTTGAAGGGGACGAAATAAATTTGGAAAAATAAATAACCCGTTTGCGTTTTATTTCAAAAGTCTTACTATTTTTTGATCACAGTAGTTAATCTGTAATATATTTCGATGGTTTGATAACGAAGCCAGAGAAATTTAATCCCTAGGAAAATGGATAAGATCTGGATCGCTATCAATTAAATTTTGTTCGATATCAATACCCGAAAAAATTCTACACATACAAAACAAAGGCGTAAAATTAAACCTATTAGAAAATTTAGAAATAAATAGAATTAAAAATTCAGACATAACCTTAAACGAACAAAAAGATACCTGTCTGGCCCATGGTAACTCCCCTTTACTCAATTTATACAATTAATATTCAGAATGGATTTCCCAGCTATATTCATGAGCATATAGTATTAATTTTATTACCTATCTTCCTTAAGGTATTTATATAAATGTAACAACACTAATACTCAAATATCATTTTGTATCAGAAGAAGCTATATTATAGCGAAACGCGTCATACAGTTTCAGTGAAACTAAATAAAGTAGAAATTTGACAATATTAGTCTTCCATTACATTTGATATTTTTGTTTTTTTTTTCACATACCAGATAAATTATAAAATGTAATGCACTCGTGATAATTTCCGTTCAATCTACACCCCGTGGAGAATATTCCAGAATTTTTTCAAAATTTTTTGATAAGTACTTTTCGAGATAAGGGGGGGACAGCGATTTTTCGCGATTTTTAAAAATAGTACGAAGAAAAATGTGCGCTAGTATTACATTACATATATATATATATATATATATATATATATATATATATATATATATATATATATATATATACATATATATATACATATATATATATATATATATATATATATATATATATATATATATATATATATACACATATATATATATATATATATATATATATATATATATATATATATATATATATATATATATATATATACACATATATATATATATATATATATATATATATATATATATATATATATATATTTTAATCGTATTTTCACAAGCTTTCATTTGACACCACACTCGATGACCTAGTAAAAATTTTTTTTTTCAGTTCCGATTTCATCCTCCAAAACTAACCCCTTAAGTCAAAATTTAACTTTCAAAACTACACGGGTCTGATGAGGCCATCAATTTCTATATTATTACCAAATTTCAACTTTCTATGACAAATAGTTTCGGAGAAAATCGGGTATGACAGACAGACAGATAGACAGACACCGAAGTGATCTTATAAGTGTAGTAGTAGTAGTAAGTACGGAACACTAAAAAGGTTTAATATCGTTTTAAATTTTAAATTATTTTGTTAATATTAGTTTACCTTGCGTTATAATAACTCGCAAACAAAATGAAGTTTAAAATATCACGCTTAGCTAATAAAGTATCTTCAATTTTAACGAGCTGTATGTTACATACTTTTTATTGATGTTCAACCTGTATAAGGATAATTATAACTGTTTTAATCAGAGACCTGGTTTTTGTAGGAAATCAACTACAGAATTTAAATTTTAAAAATACTAGCCTGTATGTGACATGCATTGTTAAAAAGCTCTTCTGTATTTGTGACAATTGATTTTGATTTAGTGAATGAATTATTTTTATTAATTGACTTTCTTTAAGTAATGTTATATGGTTTTGCAAGAACTTTGTTTGGCAATTAATTAAGTGTATAAAATTAATAATAAATTTAAAAAAGAAATGTGTAGAGTTAAATAATGTGGCGGAAAAAACTGTGTAAAATGATTTCGGGATCTTTAGTTGTCTTGGTCCTAGGTACTTTTCTGGAATGTAAGTATATAATTAATTGTGTGTTTTTTAATGATATAAAATTTTTGCAAAGCTCTAAATTTCTTTTACTGAAATAAAATAAGTATTGTAATTTTGAACAAATCACTTTCTCAGTTTTAAAATTGAACAACATATTAATTATAAAAACGTAGTTCCACATTTATGTAGGTAGTAACTCTGGAAGGAAGTGAAATATCAATTTTAAATTTAGTATGGAAGTGCGAAGGAATCTATAGTTTTTGCGCAATATCACTTGAGGTAAAGGTAGTGAAAGAGATGGAAGTCGATAATTTTATAGGGTCTCAATGTTAATACATATTAGGGAAATTCTTTCTTATTTTGGATGGGAAATTGAAGAATTTTTAAACATCATGCCTTATAGTCAAATTTCTATAGGTGAAGGACGAGGTTGGGTGAGTAGCTTAAAATGTCTTATATCGTTTCTCAGGGTTCTTAAAGTTGAGGAACCTGAAAATCATGTATTTTTTTTATTATTTCCAATCTTAATAGAAATAGCAAAAGGAAGCTAGAATGCGATTAAGCGAGTATCTTCATTGTCTTTGGCTGAAAAAACTAATTTTGACCATAATTATTTTAAATCAGGCATAAATTGTTTACGAGGTTTGAAAAGAGGTGGGAGGGGATAGCTTCCAGTACTTTCTGCTGTGTACATTTTCAGTGTTTTTGGAGTTAATAAATGTGAAAACAATTTTAAAACAATCAATAAAGGGTCATGGGCCGTGATTAAAAGAGACCTTCCAAATTTTTTTTTCAGCTGTACAGTGTTTCAATAACTTTATCTATAAAAAATGTAAACGCTGTAATTGGTGGAAACTTAGTTACTAGAGAGTACTCTGTACTAATTTATTCTTGGTTCTGATCTTCTAATCAAAATAATTAATCTTTATTATATATATATATATATATATATATATATATATATATATATATATATATATATATATATATATATATATATATATACATACATACATACCTACCTATATATATACATATATATATATATATATATATATATGTATATATATATATATATATATATATATATATATATATATATATATACGAGGCTGGTTTGAAAAGTCCGAGAGATGTTTAGTTAGTAGCATCTCTTGAATGAAGGCACACCAAGTTTTAGCCATATTGGTCTATTTCTTTGTGTTTGGCATTCGTGTGAATCAAGGAAGTCGAGTGATTTTCAAGAAATGGATGAAAAAGAATTTCGTGTGGTGATTAAACATTACTTTATGAAAGGCAAAACGCCTCAGGAGACTAAAGAGAAGCTTGATAAACATTATGGTGACTCTGCACCTTCGATTAGAACAGTTTATAAGTGGTTTCAAAATTTTCGGACTGGCCATATGGGCACAAGTGACGCTGAACGTTCTGGACGGCCTGTGGAGGTTACGACTCCAGAAATCATTGATCAAATCCATGATATGGTGATGGATGACAGAAGAGTTAAGGTGCGTGAGATTGCTAGTGCTGTGGGCATCTCGACTGAACGAGTACATAATATTTTGCATAAACATTTGGACAGGAACCTATCCGCAAGATGGGTGCCGCGATTGCTCACGCTTGACCAAAAACGGAATCGTGTGAGGTGTTGCAAGGATGGTTTGCAGCTGTTCCAGAAGAATCCGGAGGACTTTAAGCGTCGTTTCGTCACTGTGGATGAAACATGGATACATTACTATACTCCTGAGACCAAACAACAATCTAAACAATGGGTTACCAAGTGGGAATCTGCACGAAAAAAGGCGAAGACCGTTCCTTCGGCCGGAAAGGTTATGGCGACTGTCTTTTGGGATTCGCAAGGGATAATCCTCATCGACTATCTGGAAAAGGGTAAAACTATTACAGGTGAATATTATTCATCGTTATTGGACCGTTTGAAAAACCTAGCTGCAAGAAAAACGCCCGCGATTGGCCCACAAGAAAGTCCTTTTCCATCACGACAACGCACCAGCACACACCTCAGCAGTTGTGGTCGCAAAATTAATGGAAATAGGATTCTAACTCGTTTCACATCCCCCCTATTTTCCAGACTTAGCTCCCTCGGACTACTATTTGTTCCCCAATTTGAAGAAATGGCTGGCGGGACAAAGATTTTATTCAAACAAGGAGGTGATTGCAGACACTAATGGATATTTTGCAGACTTGGACAAATCCTATTATTCGGAAGGGATCAACAAACTAGAACATCGTTGGACGAAGTGTATAAGCCTAAAAGGAGACTATGTCGAAAAATAAAAAAGGTTTACCCCAAACACATAAGTAGTTTTTATTTTGGCACGGACTTATCAAACCAGCCTCGTATATATATATATATATATATATATATATATATATATATATTTATATATATATATATATATATATATATATACAGTGGCGAATATATATATATATATATATATATATATATATATATATATATATATATATATACAGTGGCGAATAAGAGTATGGAAATATTTAAATTCCCATCTCTAGTCTTAACATTTAAACGGTTTACAATTACAATATTTATTTATTAATCGTGTAAATGCTAACAAAAATTTTGAAAACTGAAACAGTTATTGTTTATTAGAAATGTGCTTAGTTTTTAACGTAACAAAATTATGCACAAACAAAAGTGCGGAATCATTTTTGTCACAAACTAAGATGTCGAAAATATTTAATATTTAGTGGGATATCCTTTTGCGTCAGTCACTCCTTGACATCTTCTGTCCATAGAGTCAATAAGCCTAGCACAAAAATCGGGTGGTATTTTTTACCATTCTTATTTTAATTCGAGCCAAAGTTCGTCCCGTTTTTTTATATTTCTTTTCCTAATTTGTTTATCCAGATAGTGCCAAAGATTCTTTATCGGGTTCCAATCAGGTGATTGTGAAGGCCAGAGCATCACCCGACTCCTTTGTTTAGGAAACCAATTCTTGACCAAGCGAGACGTGTGTTTTGGGTCATTGTCTTGTTGAAAAACCCATGACAGTGGCAAATCTTCTTCATAAGGAATTAAATTATTTTCCATTATCTCATGATACATTTGAGCATCCATTCTGCCATTTATCTTTGCCAATGGCTCTGTGCCAGACCGTCGAAAACAATCCTATACCATGATATTTCCACCGCCATGTTTGACAGTAGGTACAAGGTATTTTGGGTCATATCTTAGACCAACTGATCTTCTTACATAACCAGTAGAATCACTTCCAAAGAGATTGAACCTACTTTCGTCACTAAAAATTACTAGAGACCACTGATTTTGGGTCCAATCTTTATGTTCCTTAGCAAATTTCAGTCTCTCTTTTCTGTGACGCTTTGTAAGGAGTGGCTCTTTAACAGCACACCTACCATGAAAATTTTCAGATAACAGACGTCGCCTAATAGTCATGTCTGACACCAATACATATATTCCTGCCTTACTTCTTTATTAATATCAACAGCAGTTTTCTTGGGATCATTTTTTTTCGCTTTTCGAATTATAATTTTGTATACTCTCTTACTTTTAAATGCCGGATCAACAGTGCCCTTTCTCGAGAACTTCTTAACAATTTTGCTGACAGTGCCCCTATGCATGTTTAACGATTTTGCTATTTCAATTTGCTTCTTTCCACTTTAATACAGAGAAATAATTTTATCTTTCAGATCTGAACTGTAATATTTGCACTTTGGCATTTTGACAAAAACCGCACTCTTATAAACTATGTTACTAAATTACTTCGTATCAACAATAACCTACTCTTAAAGCAGAATGACAAAATTATTTCAATGCTTTCGATAAGGACAAAACGCGTTTCTTAAAAACCTTATCTACCAGAAAAGGTAAACAAAGTTTTTATAGTCAATAATAAAATTCTATAAAGAAATTGTCAACAAAACTAGTTTTTTTTTTCCTAAAGGATAGTATTTTTAAATTTTGATTAAGAAAATGTTTCCTTACTTTTGTTCGTCACTGTATATACCATATACATATACATATATATATATATATATATATATATATATATATATATATATATATATATATATATATATATATATAAACTCCTGGACAAAATTAACGCAACAATCTGAAAATTAATTTATCTTTTTCTTATGTCAGTTTTAAAGTTTATCGAATATTTGAATAGTAGGCTATGCATATTTTGTTTCGTTGTTCATGACAGAAATCAAAACAATTCGTTTAGATTTGCAGTTTTAAAGAATTTTTTAAAAGATAAACAATTTTCTGTAATAATGCGATAGATTTTCTTTAAAAGTAAGCTTATAAATTGTTCCCTTTTTCAAAGTAATACGTTTTTTTGTGGTAGACTGTTTTATTTTTGACCCCGAAGAATTAGAAAAATGAATCGAACAAAGAATTTAACTGAACACGAGGTAGTGCGAGCCTCAGTTTTATTGGACGAGGGATATTGTTAGAGTTATGTTGCCAATTTGTTAGGCAAACATCGTTCCACAATAAGTCGTATGGTAAGACGCTTGAATGAAGTAGGAACTTATTCTAGAAGGCTAGGGCAAGGGCGAAAACAATGCACTAGCGACCTAGATGAACGTTTTATAAGACAATATGCTTAAAGAAACAGGACTGTCACTAGTCACTGTCACTATAATAAGAAACGAACTCGAAGCTGTTCGCAATGTCACAATTTCTTCTAAAACAGTTAGAAGACGGTTAAATGAAGATGGATTAAACAGTAGGAGACCAGCCACTGCGCCCTTGCTTACTAGAGAGAACAGAGTTGCCAGGTTACGTTTTGCTCGAAATCACGAAAACTGGTCTGTGGATGATTGGAAACAAGTTTTCTTCATAGATGAAACTAGAGTTAGTCTAAAACATCCAGATGGTCGTGAGCGAGTATGGCGAAGACCAGGAGAGAGGTTTGCTCCTTGCAATATCTCTGCAAGGATTCCATTCGGCGGTAGCTCTGTTATGTTCTGGGGTGACTTCTGCTTTGATGCTCGCACAGAGTTAGTTCCTGTCCGTACGAGATCCATGAATGCTGACTCCTATCTTGAGAATAGTGTAATAGAACATGTGATGCCTTTCGGTCATTTTGTGGGCCCAATTTCCTGTTTATGCAGGACAACGCTCGACCTCACGTGGCTAGTGAGGTATTGGATTATCTTAATCAAGTTGATATACCGATTATGCAATGGCCACCAGAAAGCCCGGATCTGAATCCAATATCCCGCCTGAATCCAATATCCAAATCCCGCTTAATTCCTCCCCCCGCTTAATTCCTCCCAAAGCGGTGCATGTTAGAAATACACGTCGCGCTGGTGCTTCGCATCCGTATGAGGTTCAGCTTGTTACTCCGCGTACGACGCTTTTCAAGCAATCTTTTATATGGAGAACGTCATCCCTTTGGAATAATTTGCCCAGCGCTGTGTTTCCCACCGAGTACAATTTACAGCGATTCAAGAACAACGTGAATCGCTTTTTCCGCACTCGTGCCGCTCCTGGAACGCTTTAGGGACTTCCCTGCAGCACGTGTGCTAGACCAATAAAAAAAAAAAAAAAAAAAAAAAAAGAACATGTATGGGATCACTTTAAGAAAAATGTGAAACGTCATATACCTGCACCTAGAAACCTGAGGGAACTTGAAAATGCAGTTATCACAGATTGGGCGCAAATTACTCAAGATTTTATCCAAAATTTAATTAGAAGCATGCCTAGGCGCATAAACGCTGTCATCCGAAGTAGAGGAGGCAACACACGCTACTAGTGTCCCAGTTACACCATTAATTTTGCTACTAGTGTCCCAGTTTATTTTTTTCATTATTACATAATTTCAACGATTTTGTTATTAGGTCTTAAGAATAATTTTAATTCGAATCTTATAGAGAAATTTGGTAGCTAATTCACTTTTAAAGAATCCGAATAAGTTTTTTCTAACTTTTAGTGTAACCAATGTTCATAAAAAATTATTAAAATTAATTCATTATAGAGATTTGATGTTGCGTTAATTTTGTCCAGGAGTGTATATATATATATATATATATATATATATATATATATATATATATATATATATATATATATATATATATATATACACATGTATATATATATATATATATATATATATATACATGTATATATATATATATATATATATATATATATATATATATATATATATATATATATATATATATATACATATATATTACAATAAAGATTTTCACGGATGGTAGAATGTAATACATTAAAATTCCGAGTTTCAATCCGTTCGTCTGACAATGAATTTGCACGACGTTTCGCCAAAATCTTATTAGGCATTTTCAAATGCTTTTGTTGCAGCTGCTACTCGATACGGCGATCTTACTGCTGCGGCCGCTCGAAGCTAACTCAAAGCAAAGAGGTTTTTCTTATCTTGATTTTTTGTGATTAATATGTCACCATAATGTTATTTAAGTTATTCCGTTTAGATCAGATTTGTTTTGATTTTACAATATTTGTTTCCGCGTGGAGTATGAGGTCAATAACATTACCATTGGTATTTTAAATTAATTTTGGTGTAATTCCATTTAAAAATTCGGTATTATTCAATTTCAAGAATATTTCAAAATCTGTGTATACAATTAAATTATATAATTTTAGTAGTATACGAAATGGAGCATTTAATGTTTTAGAAAATCAATTTTTTATGTTAAATAACATTCATTAAAAATAATAATAACTATTGAGTGGTATCTACGAGGGTATTTTCTAAGTTAGCTACGTAGACATGAAAATTACGTGATTTCTAAAAAATCTGTGGAAGAAATCTGGAGCATCGGGCAGCGATAAAGTTTGCAACCGAAAAGGGAACTGGATAAAATTATTCACGAAAGAGGTCCCAGATGTACGGTAATGATGACTCATTTTATTGTCAACTAAATTTTGGTTTAAACAATTTCGTTGGGGCAAGAGACTCGATTCAGGATGATCCCGGATCAGAAAGATCGGTTGAGGCAAGAACTGAGGAAACCATCAGGTTTGTTGTGGACTTGATGCTGGCCTATGGATAAATGATGACGCCAGAGTTTTCTAAAGAAGCTAAAGTATCCGGAATTAGAGTTTTCAACATCACACACGAGAATTGAGGGATAAAAGAAGTTTTTATTCCTAAATTATTCCAAAAACTCTTTACAACAGAACAGAAAATGGCGAGGAAAGACATTTTCTCAAGAATATTTGGTCGGTTTAGAGAACGATCAGAATTAATTTTTGTGAATTGTCACAGGAGACGAGTCTTGAGTGTTCTATTGGCATCCTCCCACGAAACAAGAGCTCTCTACTTTCAAAGAAGATAAAAACTCATCCGTTCTTTGGAAAGTTGATAGCGACAGTTTTTTTGGGTATGCGAAGAGATTTCGCTCATTGAAGAAAAAATATATTTAGAATCAAAACTTTACTGTTTGATGACAACTGCAGTGCTTACAAGGCTCACAGAATTGAAGAAATTATCGAAAGTTGTCGATTGACTCCAAAGTCTTGACTTAGAGCCTTGTGACTTCTTTTTATTTAAACATCCACAGATGAGAATTTTTTTGAATGGTGGTCTAAGTATACTAGTGAAGGAGGTAGTTATGCAGAAAATGTATTACGAGGCTGGTTTGAAAAGTCCGTGCAAAAATTAAAACTACTTATGTGTTTGGGGTAAACCTTTTTTATTTTTCGACATAGTCTCCTTTTAGGCTTATACACTTCGTCCAACGATGTTCTAGTTTGTTGATCCCTTCCGAATAATAGGATTTGTCCAAGTCTGCAAAATATCCATTAGTGTCTGCAATCACCTCCTCGTTTGAATAAAATCTTTATACCGCCAGCCATTTCTTCAAATTGGGGAACAAATAGTAGTCCGAGGGAGCCAAGTCTGGAGAATAGGGGGGATGTGAAACGAGTTGGAATCCTATTTCCATTAATTTTGCGACCACAACTGCTGAGGTGTGTGCTGGTGCGTTGTCGTGATGGAAAAGGACTTTCTTGTGGGCCAATCGCGGGCGTTTTTTCTTGCAGGTCGGTTTTCAAACGGTCCAATAACGATGAATAATATTCACCTGTAATAGTTTTACTCTTTTCCAGATAGTCGATGAGGATTATCCCTTGCGAATCCCAAAAGACAGTCGCCATAACCTTTCCGGCCGAAGGAACGGTCTTCGCCTTTTTTGGTGCAGATTCCCCCTTGGTAACTCATTGTCTAGATTGTTGTTTGGTCTCAGAAGTATAGTAATGTATCCATGTTTCATCCACAGTGACGAAACGACGCTTAAAGTCCTCCGGATTCTTCTGGAACAGCTGTAAACCATCCTTGCAACACTTCACACGATTCCGTTTTTGGTCAAGCGTGAGCAATCGCGGCACCCATCTTGCGGATAGCTTTCTCATGTCCAAATGTTTATGCAAAATATTATGTACCCATTCAGTCGAGATGGCCACAGCACTAGCAATCTCACGCACCTTAACTCTTCTGTCATTCATCACCATGTCATGGATTTGATCAATGATTTCTGGAGTCGTAACCTCCACAGGCCGTCCAGAACGTTCAGCGTTACTTGTGCCCATATGGCCAGTCCGAAAATTTTGAAACCACTTATAAACTGTTCTAATCGAAGGTGCAGAGTCACCATAATGTTTATCAAGCTTCTCTTTAGTCTCCTGAGGCTTTTTGCCTTTCATAAAGTAATGTTTAATCACCACACGAAATTCTTTTTTCGTCCATTTCTTGAAAATCACTCGACTTCCTTGATTCACACGAATGCCAAACACAAAGAAATAGACCAATATGGCTGAAACTTGGTGTGCGTTCATTCAAGAGATGCTACTAACTAAACATGACCTCGATACGCGCCGCCGGTGGTGCCATCTCTCGGACTTTGCACGGATTTTTCAAACCAGCCTCGTAATTATGCTTTGCGAGTTCTCCTTTATAGCTAGGTAGATAACTTAAAAAACAGCCTCATATACAGTCAGTCCAAAAAAATCTCCATACGCCACCTGTTTTATAAACTATTTTTCTGTTATGTTTAACTGATTAATTGGAACTATGAGAAAATATGTTTAAATTAATATTTGAAACTTAACCAACGAGAATTATTATTAAAAACAACTATGTTGAACATCATTGTTATAAAAATGTAAAAAAAATTAATGTCAAAAAAGTCTCCATGCATTTAACAATTACCAATAATAGTTTGACGGAGTTTAACGGAAAATAACAACTTCATTTAAACTAATATTTAGTGGGCCCGCCGTTCGTTCAATATTCTGTTTTTTAATTGAATTTTGATTATTTGATGATAATTTGAAACGGAGCGTTCGCAAACATAATGTTCCTCCCATAAATGGTCGATGGGGTTAATATCGGGTGATTACGGAGGTGTATGAAGCTGCTGTCGCACATTATGGATCATCCATTCTCGCATCAAGTTTGCGGTATGCTTCGGATTATTGTCCTGTTGGAAAATGTATCTTTTTTCGAGTGCTAATTTTTTGGACATTTTCTCTTAAATTGTCTCACAAAATGTTCAGATAAACATGCTGATCTATAGTACCATTAACAAAATGTACATTTCCAATCCCTCCAGCGGACATGCATCCCCAAAGCAGCACACTGCCCCCCCCCTTGTCTAACGGAGGAACAAATGGTTTTAATATCGAATGCTGTATTCTCCTTTCTCCAAACTTTAGTTCTATCATCAGACCCAAAAAGGTTAATTTTAGATTCATCACTAGAGATTATGGATTCCCAAAATTCAAATATTCCCTAGCAAAAGCTAACCGTTTTTTGCGATTAGCTTCCGAAATTAACGGCTTCTTCCTGGCTGCACACCCCTTTTAGCCTGCCCTGTGTAAACAATTTTTCACTGTTTGTGAACAAACATTTTTCGAAAATAGTTCCCGTACTTCTTCTTTTAATTTTGGTGCATTTTTCTTGGGGTCTATAATTATTTGTCTAACAATACTGGCCTCTTCACGTGGAGTCAGTTTCCTGGGACGACCGGAGTGTGGTCGAATTTTATAGGAACCCGTTGATTTATACTGGTTTACAATGTACTGAACAGTATCATGCGACTTCTTAACAGTTTTTCCTTTATTTTTGTACGATTTTCCATCTTTTCCACAAATCAGTTATGATCTTTCGAGCTTGAAAATGGAATTTGACAATTTCTCTCGCTCATTTTTAGTGTTCCATACGGAACACTTATAAGATCACTTCGGTGTCTGTCCGTCTGTCTGTCCGTCTGTCACACCCGATTTTCTCCGAAACTATTTGTCATAGAAACTTGAAATTTGGTACTAATATAGGAATTGATGGCCTCATCAGAGCCATGTAGTTTTGAAAGTTAAATTTTGACTTAAGGGGTTAGTTTTTGAGGGGGTGAAATCGGAAGTGAAAAAAAAAATTTTTACTAGGTAATCGAGTGTGGTGTCAAATGAAAGCTTGTGAAAACACGAGTAAAAAATATATATATAATATAAACTTGCGCGCACTTTTCTTCGTATTATTTTTAAAAAATCGCGAAAAATCGCTGTCCACCCGCCTTATCTCGGAAAGTACTTATCAAAAAATTTTTAAAAAATTCTGGAATATTCTCCACGGGATATAGATTGAACGAAAATTATCATTACCTTTAATAATTTATCTGGTATAGAAAAAAACCAAAATTTCAAGGTCACCAGTTTTCAGTAAAGATTGGAAACAAACTTTGTTGAAAACTCATTTGGGGTGTGTTTTGTGAAGTCACTGATCATTTTATACCACCCTAACAAAAATTTTTTATTTTAAAAACAATCAACGTACGGAACACTAATTGTGCAAGTTCAACTTGCACTTGACCGGTTTTTAATACTACTTTGAAAACCCACTGAAAAATTACTAGCAACAAGTGACAGATTATAAAGTATGGCCGAAACATTATTCATTTGTTTTTGGTTTAGCGAGAGAACGAGGGAACAGATAGCTTGATAAAATGCGGCTAATTATAACGTTTTTTCCAATGAAGTTCTTGAGTGTATGGAGACTTTTTGACATTAATTTTGTTTACATTTTTATAACATGACGTAACTTCTAAATAAAATGTTCCATAGTTGCTTTTAATACTAATTCTTGTTGGTTAAGTTTCAAATATTAATTTAAACATGTTTTCTCATAGTTCCAATTAATTAGTTAAACATAACAGAATAATAGTAGAGAAAACAGGTGGTGTATGGAGACTTTTTGGACTGACTGTATAAGGGTTTTGAAATTCAATTTTGTAAACAATAATATGCATAAAATATTAAGTTTCGAGTATGTAAAACTGAGTCCAAAAATTTCAATTTAATTGAAACAGATATTCAATAAAGGAAATACGAGGCTGGTTTGAAAAGTCCGTGCAAAAATAAAAACTACTTATGTGTTTGGGGTAAACCTTTTTTATTTTTCGACATAATCTCCTTTTAGGCTTATACACTTCGTCCAACGATGTTCTAGTTTGTTGATCCCTTCCGAAAAATAGGATTTGTCCAAGTCTGCAAAATATCCATTAGTGTCTGCAATCACCTCCTCGTTTGAATAAAATCTTTGTCTCGCCAGCCATTTCTTCAAATTGGGGAACAAATAGTAGTCCGAGGGAGCCAAGTCTGGAGAATAGGGGGGATGTGAAACGAGTTGGAATCCTATTTCCATTAATTTTGCGACCACAACTGCTGAGGTGTGTGCTGGTGCGTTGTCGTGATGGAAAAGAACTTTCTTGTGGGCCAATCGCGGGCGTTTTTCTTGCAGCTCGGTTTCCAAACGGTCCAATAACGATGAATAATATTCACCTGTAATAGTTTTGGTTAACTAACCCTTTTCCGTCGATGAGGATTATCCCTTTCGAATCCCAAAAGACAGTCGCCATAACCTTTCCGGCCGAAGGAACGGTCTTCGCCTTTTTTGGTGCAGATTCCCCCTTGGAACCCATTGTTTAGATTGTTGTTTGGTCTCAGGAGTATAGTAATGTATCCATGTTTCATCCACAGGTACGAAACGACGCTTAAAGTCCTCCGGATTCTTCTGGAACAGCTGCAAACCATCCTTGCAACACTTCACACGATTCCGTTTTTGGTCAAGCGTGAGCAATCGCGGCACCCATCTTGCGGATAGCTTTCTCATGTCCAAATGTTTATGCAAAATATTATGTACCCGTTCAGTCGAGATGCCCACAGTACTAGCAATCTCACGCACCTTAACTCTTCTGTCATCCATCACCATATCATGGATTTGATCAATGATTTCTGGAGTCGTAACCTCCACAGGCCGTCCAGAACGTTCAGCGTCACTTGTGCCCATATGGCCAGTCCGAAAATTTTGAAACCACTTATAAACTGTTCGAATCGATGGTACAGAGTCACCATAATGTTTATCAAGCTTCTCTTTAGTCTCCTGAGGCGTTTTTGCCTTCCATAAAGTAATGTTTAATCACCACACGAAATTCTTTTTCGTCCATTTCTTGAAAATCACTCGAGTTTTTCCTTGATTCACACGAATGCCAAACACAAAGAAATAGACCAATATGGCTGAAACTTGGTGTACGTTCATTCAAGAGATGCTACTAACTAAACATGACCTCGATACGCGCCGGTGGTGCCATCTCTCGGACTTTGCACGGACTTTTCAAACCAGCCTCGTATAGCCCACTAAAATACTGAAAAAACACAATATTTTTAATAATATTTTAAAAATATTCACTATCAAAATATTAAGTCAATATAAGTCTTCTACGAAAACACTATTGTTATTTTTCTAAAATGCATTGGGGAAATTTTAATATTTTGTTTCATTTCTCTTTACTTTCCTTACTAAAGGAAAGTAAAGAGAATTCGAGATTTTTCATGTGTTAGGATTCCTAGGCCACGAAAATCATTATTTCATTTCCATAGGTCTGTCTGTCGATCCGTCGGCCTGTCGATCTGTCGGTCTGTGGTTCTGTCGGACTGTTAGAGCGATAACTCTCGAACGAAATGAGATATCAATTTCAAATTTAGTATATAGACAACATCTAATAAAGAGATAATGCCTATAGTTTTTAAATGATCTTACTTCAGGCCAAGGGGGTGAAAGAGCTGGGAATCGATAAATTTTAAATGATTTTAATAGTAATATGGAAGTTTTTCCTGGTTTTTTGGTGCATAATAAACAAATTTTATACATAAATGTTTATAGTAAATCATATAAAGGGGTGAGGGAGGAGATTAGAGGGGGTTACTTCCTGTATATTATGTTATATAACCTTATCTGGGTTTTTGTTGTCTAGGAATCCAAAAATTAGGTTCTCTTTTCATTGCTTTCAAGTTTAACCCAGGAAGGGGCAAAAGGAAGCGGGAGTAGTTCAAAACTGTATAATTTCAATAACATTCTGGGATAATTACAGGTTTTTTTGTTGATGTGCTGGAGAAATTTGAGGCATATTATTTATAGTAAAATATGTAAAGGGTTTCAAGGGTGAGGTATACAGTTAATGGGGTTGCTTTCTATATGAAATTATAGGTCTTTTCGGGGTTTGTAGAGTCAAGAAATCCGAAAATTAAGTAATTTTTATATTATTTCCAACTTTAATGGGAAAAAAAAGGGTGGAGTGGTCAAATATTGTATTTTTGTCGTATTTATTGTGCTATAGGTATTACTAAGAGTTTTTTTTTTGAGTCAAGAGAATTAAAAAATTATATCCTTTTTTGCTATTTGCTATATTAACAACAGTAGAGGATGAAAGGGATGGGAATCATTAAATATTATGTAGTTTCAATATTATTATCAAAATTTTGTCTGGTTTTTGGTTGAGATATTTTAAAAAACTTTAGCCAACCATTTATAGTAAAAGATAAACAAGGTGGGAGAAATGGGGTAGAGGGTTAGAAGGGTTGTTGCAAATATATTATAATATATTTCTGTTTCAATGTTTTGGCATTTTCATAATTATTAGTTTTAATAGAAGCACGTAGGCTGAAAAGTTTTTGGTCGAGTACACACATTTCCTTTCCAAAATTCGACTTTATTCATCAACATGGTCTCCTTCAAGAGCGATACAATCAGTCCAATGCTTTTCTAACAATTCTATACCTTTCTTGTAGAAGGATAACTACTTGATTGGAGCCAAATCTCTTTCCCGCGAGCATTTTTTTGAGGTCTGCGAATAGATAATAGTCGCTGGGGACCAAATCTGGAGAATACAGTAGATGAGGAAGCAATTCGAACTTCATTCATGCAATTTTGCCACCGTAACCATTGACTTGTGACACGGTGCGTTGTCTTCATTAGGACATTTTTCTTGTTCATTCGGGTCCGTTTCTTTCCGATTTTTGCCTTCAAACGAACCAATATCTTTATATGATATTCGCTATTGATGGTTTTTCCCTTAGACGATGAAAAATTATTCCATGCGCATCCCAAAATACAGAGGTCAAAACCTTCCCAGCCGACTGTTGTGTCTTTGATCGCTTCGGACGGCTTTCACCGGCTGCTGTCCACACAGCCGATTTGATTCCGGTATGTAGTGGCGAATCCATGTTTCATCCATTGACACTATCGCATGAAAAAATTCTTTTTATTGCGCTGAAACAGGTCCATACAGCGCTCGGAATCGTCAACACGTTGTTGTTTTTGGTCCACTGTGAGCTAACGCGGTACCAGTTTCGAACAGAACTTTCTCAGGCCCAAATGTTCATGTAAAATATGACCAACACGTTCTTTTGAGTATCAGGTATCTCGCGCAATTTCACTTTACGGTCATCCAAAACAATTTTGTGGATTTTTTAAATATTTTCCGGTGTAACCACTTAATTTGGGCGTCCAGACCGTTCAGCATCACTTGTGTCTGTACCATCGCGTTTAAATTCAGCATACCAGCAAACAACGAGTGATTTTCCACGGTCAGAATCCCCGTAACACTTATCAAGACATTGCTTTGCTTGAATAGTATTTTTTCCCATCAATAACCGGTGTTTAATAAACACACGAAATTCGATTTTTTCCATTGTTTTGAAAATATCAAAAGTAGTGTCACTAAAACTACTGTAACTTGTAAACTAATCGTCGAAATGACATGAAATTTTGATACGTATGAAGGCTGGTACTTCCTAAAAATCGTATGGGTTTTTTTTTTTGAAAGGGGCGACATTTATATGTCAGATCAAAAACTTTTTCAGCTTACGTGTTATGTAGAAGGATTGAGATCTGGTTACACACTTACTTAAAAAATATTAAGTTGAATATAGAAAAAGTTTTAGAAATATAAACTGTTAAAATGGCCGAAACTTACTTACCTCTGGAACAATAGGTAAATTATTGTTTTTACGTCTCTTGCTAAAGGGAAAAAATTACTCCCTACGATGTTTGCATTTCTTTACTTTTTATCATTCTTAGATCGCAAAAAAATGTATTCCTATTTTTATTGGTCTGTAGGTAAGTTAGCATCATGCTGCTCGAACGAAATTATATTATAATATTTGAAATAGGGATGTAACCTATAGTTTTTTGGGCGATATCGTTTCAAGGAAAGAGGGTGTAAGAAATGAGTGTCTATATGTTGTATGATTTTATTTATATTATACATATTTGCTTCCTCTTTACTTGAGATAGTCAAATTCACTATTTATTTTAGGACTACATGTTTGCAAGGAAAGTACTGAATAAAACACTTCACAGATTTTTTCAATTAAGTAAAAGAAAAAATGTTAACAGCTGTAAGATTTTCTGGCCATTCAAAGCTCTTAAATTTAATCAAGACCATTTTAATATATATTGCCTATCTTTGTCGTTTACAAGTTACAACAATGATAGCAATCCTGACATTTTACCAATTAAAATTGAAATTTGCCTGTAAAATTTCTCCATCTCGTCGGATTTTAGAGATATTATAAAATAATCCGACATCTCACTGTAGATTTTGTTCCTAAACTAAACTAACCGGCCAAATGTAAGTCGAACATGCGCGATTAGTGTTCCATACGTTGATTGCTTTTAAAATAAAAAGTTTTGTTACGGAGGTATAAAATAATCAGTGAAAACTCATGACTTTGATATTTTTGTTTTTGTTTTATACGAGGCTGGTTTGAAAAGTCCGTGCAAAGTCCGAGAGATGGCACCACCGGCGCGTATCGAGGTCATGTTTAGTTAGTAGCATCTCTTGAATGAACGCACACCAAGTTTCAACCATATTGGTCTATTTCTTTGTGTTTGGCATTCGTGTGAATCAAGGAAGTCGGGTGATTTTCAAGAAATGGACGAAAAAGAATTTCGTGTGGTGATTAAACATTACTTTATGAAAGGCAAAACGCCTCAGGAGACTAAAGAGAAGCTTGATAAACATTATGGTGACTCTGCACCTTCGATTTAGAACAGTTTATAAGTGGTTTCAAAATTTTCGGACTGGCCATATGGGCACAAGTGACGCTGAACGTTCTGGACGGCCTGTGGAGGTTACGACTCCAGAAATCATTGATCAAATCCATGATATGGTGATGGATGACAGAAGAGTTAAGGTGCGTGAGATTGCTAGTGCTGTGGGCATCTCGACTGAACGGGTACATAATATTTTGCATAAACATTTGGACATGAGAAAGCTATCCGCAAGATGGTGCCGCGATTGCTCACGCTTGACCAAAATCGGAATCGTGTGAAGTGTTGCAAGGATGGTTTTACAGCTGTTCCAGAAGAATCCGGAGGACTTTAAGCGTCGTTTCGTCACTGTGGATGAAACATGGATACATCCTGAGACCAAACAACAATCTAAACAATGGGTTACCAAGGGGAATCTGCACCAAAAAAGGCGAAGACCGTTCCTTCGACCGGAAAGGTTATGGCGACTGTCTTTTGGGATTCGCAAGGGATAATCCTCATCGACTATCTGGAAAAGGGTAAAACTATTACAGGTGAATATTATTCATCGTTATTGGACCGTTTGAAAACCGAGCTGCAAGAAAAACGTCCGCGATTGGCCCACAAGAAAGTCCCTTTTCCATCACGACAACACACCAGCACACACCTCAGCAGTTGTGGTCGCAAAATTAATGGAAATAGGATTCTAACTCGTTTCACATCCCCCCTATTCTCCAGACTTGTCTCCCTCGGACTACTATTTGTTACCCAATTTGAAGAAATGGCTGGCGGGACAAAGATTTTATTCAAACGAGGAGGTGATTGCAGACACTAATGGATATTTTGCAGACTTGGACAAATCTATTATTCGGAAGGGATCAACAAACTAGAACATCGTTGGACGAAGTGTATAAGACTAAAAGGAGACTATGTCGAAAAATAAAAAAGGTTTACCCCAAACACACAAGTAGTTTTTATTTTTGCACGGACTTTTCAAACCAGCCTCGTATATCAGATAAATTATTAAAGGTAATGCACTTGTGATAATTTTCGTTGAAGCTACACTCTGTGGAGAATATTCTAGAATTTTTTAGAAAATTTTTTGATCAGTATTTTTCGAGATAAGGGGGGAGACAGCTATTGTTCGCAATTTTTAAGAAATAATGCAAAGAAAAGTGTGCGCAAGTATTACATTATACATATTTTTCAACTTTCATTTGACAACCCCATTCTAATTATTACCAAATTTCAACTTTCTATGTCAAATAGTTTCGGAGAAAATCAGGTGTGACAAACAGATGGACAGACAGACAGACAGACTGATAGACACCGAAATGATCTTATAATTGTTCCGTATGGAACACTAAAAATGAAATTTCAAGAATCTCGGACCAAACTACTTAAAAATAATCATAATTATTTTTATTCACTTAAATATTGATATTTCATTAATCGATGCGTAATAACGCAACAAAAAATATTGCAAAAGAGTGTTTATTGCTTGGTCTGTTATTATAACCAACAAATAACAAGGTTGAAGTAATTGGAGCATACATTTTTGGTTAAATTTTTGCAGATTCATATTTTTTTCGAATTTTTCTGCTACAATCTCTTTTGACGAACGTAACATTTATTATTGTTGTCAATTCCCAAAGATATATCAATTATATTTACAAAAAAATATTTTTACTTTTGACCATTAAAGTAGTATATGATTTTGTTTTACTTTCAGATGCGTATGCCCAAAATCAGACCGGAACAGTTTATCCTCATCAGGTCCCAAATCCAATGCAACAGACGGTAACCATTGGTCCTTGCCGAATTGTATTAAACCCGTAGGTATACATATATGCAATTTGAAGAAAAATATACCTATTTACTATATCAAAATTGTTTTAAAAAAAAAAAAAAAAAAAACACCGACAAAAAAAATAACAAAACAAAAAAAAAAAAAAAAACAAAAAAAAAAAAAAAAAAAAATAAATCAAAAAAACCGATTTTTTTAGACAATGTCCAGATCCAGACGTCACTTTCTTTATGTACACAACAGCTCATCCAGAGAACCCAGAACCGATCTACATCGCTTCACATTTGAGAAGCACAAATTTGGCAAAAACTGCTTTTGATCCTGCCAAACCCACAAAAGTTGTTATCCATGGATACAACTCCAATATGTTCCTTAGTGCGTTGACTGAGCTTAGAAAAGGTAAAAGATAACAATATATGTCAATGTTAATCCATTTTACTTAATGTTCGTAATAGTTTCTTTCATATAGTATTTCTTAAGTACTTTTTAGGAACTCAACATTATCTAAATTTATCATATTTTGCAAGGGCACCGTTACAAGAACTCCTCACTAAATAATTTATCTTCACCTTTTTCTTTCTTAATCTTTAAATCTGTTCGACACTCCTTTTCACCTCTAATTAACTTCAAATATGTTCTTTACTACTTCATTGATTCAAGCTTTAGCTCAGGAGTGTCCCTGACTTTTCCATCTTATGTCGTTTGCAGTATTTCTTATTATGTTAGATTTGCATGTCACAAAGTAGACCCAATTCTCTTGTATTCTACCTTTACGTTAGAAGAAAGCCATATATACTGAAAATTTTAAAAACTATGGTCACCCTTTGATGGCGAGTTTCATCTAAAATGCAATTTTTTGGCCCTAATTTTGAAGTAAAAAATTTTAAACTTTGGCGATACTACGTGCAAAAATCGATGCACTTTGAGAAGGTGCTATGATATAATTTTAACCTTTACGTTAGAAGAAAGCCATATATACTGAAAATTTTAAAAACCATGGTCACCCTTTGATGGCGAGTTTCATCTAAAATGCAATTTTTTTGACCCTAATTTTGAAGTAAAAAATTTTAAACTTTGGCGATACTACGTGCAAAAATCGATGCACTTTGAGAAGGTGCTATGATATAATTTTAACCTTTACGTTAGAAGAAAGCCATATATACTGAAAATTTTAAAAAACCATGGTCACCCTTTGATGGCGAGTTTCATCTAAAATGCAATTTTTTTGACCCTAATTTTGAAGTAAAAAATTTTAAACTTTGGCGATACTACGTGCAAAAATCGATGCACTTTGAGAAGGTGCTATGATATAATTTTAACTTTTTTTAATTAAATAAAAAAAAATAATCAGTGAAATACCTGATTGAAAAATGCTAATGTAAAGATTTTTACTTTCATTAGCCATGATCTTCCCGCCTACCTTAATTTTTAACAGGCTAAGATAAAATTGCCAATTGGTTATTAAAGGTTAATTCCTTAAACCTCAATAGATTCCTAAGCCCCGATAAGGAATCAATCGTAATAGATGAGCTGAGTTTGTCTTGTTGTTCTGTTAAAGTCTCCAAACCTTTAGAGTAAATTCTTTGTAACTATTCCTAAATAACTGACTTTTCCCACATGCATTGTCTTGCTCTATAATAAATAATAATTAAATATTTATTTTAGAATATCTCAAAACCAATGACTACAACATCTTTGCAGTGGATTGGAGTCCCTTAAACCCAAGCTCCGTGTTATCCAGCTGCCGTTTGGAATGCCCGTCATGTTGGAACATGTACTGCTCAGTTATTGACTAGAATTCGAGAAATGGGAGCTACGGATATACATATTATAGGATTTAGTTTAGGTTAGTTTTAAAATTCCCTATCTTCCTCAGAATGGGCTATTCTGCGCTGGATTACTATTTATATGTACGTAATATTCTGTGATCTAAATAAAATTACAATCATTTTGTTGAATAACACAGGATCACCAAAAAAATAAGTTTTATAGTCCGAATTGGCTCATCACCCAAGAATTTTGAGATAATCTCGAAAAACACCTCGAAAATGACCAAAGATACTTTTAAAAATAATTTAAAAATATAAAACGTGCAAACCGCCATATCAATACGTATCTTGGGTTGCTGAAATCGACTCCAAATTTCTCTCAACCCAATGGACGAACTTTACAACCGGAACTCTCTAACCCTAACATAACCTAATGCAAGAACTATACTCCAAAAACTCTAAACCTAACACAGCTTAATGCAAAAAAACTTACACCAAGAGCTTTAAAACCAAGAAATCTAAACCTAACATGGCCTAATGCAAGACACTTACACCAAGAACGCTAAACTTAACATAGCCTAATGCAATCAATTTACACCAAAATCTTCACACCAAGAACTCTAAACTTAACATAGCTAAACGCCAGAACATTACACCAAGAACTCTAAACCGAACATAAGCTAATGCAAGAATCTTACACTAAGAACTTTACACCAAAAACTCTAAACCTTACATAACCTAATAGAAGAAACTTACTTCAAGAATGTTAAACTATAACCATAACATCACCTATTGCAAAAAAAATGAGCAGACCACCATATCTATACGTATTTTGGGTCACTGAAAGCAAATATGTCAACAGAATTGACCTGTTACGCCAGGATCTTGAAATATCCAGTCCTTTCATTCACAGGATGCTGGATTATGGTGAGTACCACTGCTTTTCACCCTTGGGGTGCTTTATTAAAGTGAGTCCCATCGCTTCTCATCTACGATGTACCTTATTATGGTAATTGTACTTACAGGAGTAATTCTGACCATTTTTAGGTGTTTTTTGAAGTAATGGCAAAATGCTGACTTCTGACCTTGGATTTGATTTCAGCACCTCAAAATACATGCAGGTATGGTGGTTTGTTCTGTTACAGTTTTAATTTATTTGTAAACGTATTTTTGGTCATTTTCGAGGTGTTTTTTAAGGTTATATCAAAATCCTTAGGTGATGAATCAATTTTGACCTCGGATTCGTCTTTAGAACACCAAAAACATATAGTATTGTATCTTACCTTTCAATTACAAAACTTTTTTTTGTGGTCCTCTTAATTAATTCCACAATTTGGAAATACTTGATTTTAGGTGCCCATATAAGTAACTATCTTGCCGTTGCTCTTCGTCCATATAGGCTACCCAGAATCACAGGTTTGGACCCAGCTCTTCCTGGATTTATAACAGCAAGCACGGATGATAAATTGGATAAATCCGATGCTGAATTTGTCGACGTTTACCACACGAATGCATTTATGCAGGGAAAAGCTGAAGAAAGCGGCCATGTTGATTTTTACTTCAATGGTGGGTCAATTCAGCCTGGATGTTGGGGAACAGCAAGTAAGTATCAGAACTGGGCATTATTGTGATAAGCTTATTCAAGTTTAGCGCCATTTTATTTTCAATCTGTATGTTATTCTATTTTTTCTTATCAAAAGGCACTTAGGCTGGTATTTTCGCAAACAAGAAAAAAATAATATATTTTCCACATAATTTTGAAAATTAAAGTAAGATAAAAGCTAAAATTTATCAAAATATTCGATAATAGGCTTTAAGATTTTTCTTATTAATTAAATAGGGTACAAATTGTCGGTTTTTCTTTTACACAATTACTAGGAAACCCAGAAATCCGTTTGAGAATACTTTACATTTAAATTTTGAATGGTCCCCAAATGCAAGAAAGTCTGTTTAAGATATTTTTGCCCTTGAAACCTTAGTTAGTTTAAAAAATTTTATGTCCCGTCACTATCACAATCCTAAAAAATAGTGAAAAAATTACAAAAGATTTTTCATTTTCCTCGATTCCAGTTTCCGCCAAGAGATTTAAAGGGATGACAGAAAGATTTTGCTTTATCTGCCAAGTACAAGTCGGACTTGTGCAATTAGTGTTCCGTACGTTGATTGCTTTTAAAATAAAATTTTTGTTACGAATTTATAAACTGATTAAAGACGTCACAAAACACACCTCGAATGAGTTTTCAACAAAGTTTTTTTCTGATCTTTACTGGAAACTGATGACTTTGAATTTTTTTTTATGTACCAGATAAATTATTAACCTCCTCGGGCCCCGGTATCATATATGATACCCCGAGTTCTAAATTATTTAACAAATCTGCAGCTCGATTTGGACAACGCTCCCGCTGTTATCATATATGATATGCGTATATTAATGCGCAGAAAATTGCCGGCTCACGTTGGGGCCAATGTAGTCGAGATATTTAGTTGTTTACATGCATGTTTCGAGTCGCCATGGCCGCTGCTAATAAATTTACGCAAAATAAACGTAAGTAACCCTAGTATTTGTGTCGTTTTTTTTTAATAAGCTTTCTAATTATTAGTTAAAGAAAGGTGGGGAATATTTGTTATAGTAGGCATAGTAGGATAAATAATATTTTTGATTCCTGGGAACCCAGGGTATCGCCGTTGATACCGTGGGACCCAAACGATACATTTATCATTTTTATTTTCAGCGCTTTCTCTTCAAGAACTACAGGATATCGCAGATAATTTGAATTTAAATGATTCCGATTTGGACGAAAATCTTCTTGATGACGACGACGAGTGGGGCGCGTGGATGAGCCTTCAGAAATCCAAACTTTTGGCGCCAGCCAAGACCAAATGATCCTTGAAAATGACCAAGAAGAGGACGATAATTTAGGCTGTGAGCTTGAAAACAGTAGCAGTTGGGACGACGACTTGCCGTTAATAAATTGATTCCAATTGGTAAAAAAAGGAAATGGAAGAGAACCAATTTTCAACCACAACGTGAGAAGTATGTGCCTTGTGATCGAGATCCGTTGAGCCTTGAAAATATTCCAAAGCCTATTGACTTTTTCAATAAATACCTTGACGATAATTTTTTTTTCAATCCATGGCTATGTACACAAATATGAAGGAAGTGAAAGTATCAGGAAAATCGCTGGGGGCCAGTCCAGAAGAATTAAAAACGTTTTTTGCGTGTTGCATGCTCATTGGTATTTACAGTTTACCAAGAATCCGAATGTTTTGGAGGTCGGATACCAGGGTACCAATCGTTTCAGATAATCTGTCAAGAAATCGCTTTTTCGCTCTGAGAACACGGCTAAAAAATTGTGGACGATGATTCTGTATCCAACGAGGCTAAAGCACTTGACAGATTTTGGAAAGTCAGACCGATGTTGGATTCAATCCAAAAAGGTTGTCGACAAAATAAAAGATCTCAAAACGTATCAATTGATGAACAGATGATCCCATTTCATGGAAAGGTACTGATGAGACAGTTTGTGCGGGGAAAACCTAATCCTGTTGGGCTGAAAAATTTTGTTATGACGACGACTACCGGGATACCACTTGATTTTCATTTATATGAAGGGAAGGGCAAATCCACAGAATCCAGTCTAATCCATACACCAGAAAAATTAGATGTTGGTGGAAAGGTGGTGTTGAAACTAACAGATACTTTACCAGTAGGAGTATCAGTATTTGTCTACAGATACTTCACATCAGAAACATTGATTGATACTCTGTTTTCCTCGGAAAATATACGTAACTGGCACGCTAATGAAAATGAGAATACCAAAAACAGATCTGCAGTTGTTATCTGACAAAAATTTAAAAAAATCTGGAAGGGGCAGTCATGATAATGTTGGTTACTGAAGATAACAAAAAAGCTCTTACAAAATGGTTTGATTCTAAACCAATTCATTTGGCTTCGGGAGAATTTGGAACAGAGCCCTTAGGTTCATGCAAGCGCTGGTCAGTGCAGGAAAAAAAAAAATACATAGAAATCAGTCGTCCATCAGTGGTTCAGCAATACAATGAAAAAATGGGAGGTGTGGACTTGTTGGACAGAGTTATGTCAAAGTACCCCTACGAGCAGTAAAACAAATAAATGGACCATCCGATGTATTTACGCTTTTGTTGATTTTAGCGCTGCAGCTAGTTGGCTCCAATATCGAGAAGTTTGCGCTGCTGAAAAAATTCCCAAAAAAGACATCGAAGACTATTTGTCATTCAAATTTTCGCTTGCTAAGTCTCTTTTGTACAGTGAAAAACGACATGAATCAACTTCGACAACTACTGAAGAAGAGAACAATGAACCTCCAAGGAAAACAAAAAAAATTATGCCAGTTCCTGACAAAACGTTTACGAAAACAAGAAGCGAAACATCTCCCGGAATTCGTTAGCGAGAAACAAAAATGTAGGTCAAAATGCAGATATCCTGGGTGCACACACTTAACCTTTTGCAAATGTGTTGAATGCAATGTATTTTTATGCTGCAGTATTAAAAGAAACAAACTGTTTTTCTAAATTTCACAAATAAATACTGAAAAAAAACCTTAATTGTTTTAATAGCATCGTACAGACCCAAAATATCATTTGTGATACCACAATTTTTGGAAAAACTGCGCTTTTAAAAAAATTTATCTATAATGATTAATGTTTTGGGACCCCTGAAGAGTAGTATTTATTTCACTTGGCAGCAAAAAATTTACGTCAATTCTCTCTTGGGCCCGAAGAGGTTAAAGGTAGTGCATAATTTTCGTTCAATCTACACCCCCAAAAATTTTTTTTTTGATCAGTACTCTTCGAGATAAGGGGCAGTAAAGCGATTTTTCTACAATTTTTTTTAAAAATATCATAAGGAAAAGTGTGTCTAAGTGTTACATATATCTATACTTTTGAACTCGTATTTTTACAAGCCTTCATTTGACACCCCCCACTCGATGACCTGGTAATTTTTTTTTTACTTCCAATTTTACCCCCCAAAACTAAGCCCTTAAGTCAAAATTTAACTTTCAAAACTACTCAGCTCTGATGAGGCCGTCAATTCCTATATTAGTGCTAAATTTCAACTTTCTATGTCAAATAGTTTCGGGAAAAAATCGGTGTGTGCCAGACAGACACCGAAGTGATCTTATAAGTGTTCCGTACGGAACACTTATAACTCCAGATTGTTGTTACGTTCCTTTACCTTTGAGAGCCACTTCTTAGGATGTAGGTCGAAAAGTTTTTTGAAGGATTTTTTAGTATTTTTTTATTTTTCTTGTTCTTGGGCTGGCTATAATTCAGTTTCACGCATTAACATTACAAACATAAACGTATAAGACTTAGACCGTTAGACCGGCGGGAGGGAGAGTGAAAAGGATAGCTTTAGTTATCTACATGTATATTTTATTATGATTAATATCTCACCATAAGCTATTATCTTGTTTTTTTAAGTACTGAATGGTAATTCTTATATTAACTTACTGTAAAAAACTATAACTCTTCTTTAGATTTCTTTTCCTGTAACCATCATAGAGCCCCATTATATTATGCCGAATCTATTAACTCAAGGAGAGGCTTTTGGGGATGGAGATGCTTCAATTATTTTGATTATTTAACTGGTGGATGCCCACCTAATGAAATCCAAGTTGCTTTAGGAAACAATGTGGACAAAAGTGTTTTTGGAACTTTACATGGTGAGTAAAATTTTAGTCCAAAAGTTATTTACTACCTCACTGGCTAACGCTCATCTAGTGTGACTAATTAGCTACTAAGTTTTTGTTCATATAGTTTCAGTCAGAATTCGTTGTAACTAATACCCTGGTATATAGGGGGGTGAAAAGTCCCGAGACTTTCCGAGAGATGGCGGCACAAATAAAAAAACATATGATTTTTAGTTAGTGTCAACTTCCAGAAGATTCGTGTAAAGTTTCATGTCATTTGGTCTATATTGCATGAATATTAGCATATGACAAAGTTATGTGTCCGATGGGTGCTGTGCACTCTCACGACTGATCCAAGATAGCAACGTGTCGAGGATTCAGTACGGTGTTTGGTACTGTTTCAGCGTAATCTATAGGAGTTTTTACATCGATCCGTGACAACGGAAAGAAACATGGATCCGCCACTACACGAGTCCAACAGGTAGTCTGCAGAGTAGCTGGAATCGTATGAAAGCCGATTGAAGCGTCTAAAAACAAAAACATCAGCTGAAAAGGTTTTGGGAAGTATTTTTTGGGATGTGTATGGAATAATACTAATCGACGGTCCTAAGAAGGGGTGAACAATCACCAAATTATTACGTGGATTTATTGGGCCGTTTGAATGTTGAAAACAAGAAATAAAGGTCGCATTTAGCGAAGAAAAAGGTGTTGTTTTACCAAGATAATGCATCAAATCGATGGTAAATTGGACCAATCGGGCTATGAGTTGCTTCGTAATCCGCCGTATTTACCAGATCTGGCCAGCGGCGATTATTGCCTCTTTCCAAATTTAAAAAAGTGTCTTCAGGAAAGATATTTGGCTCAAATAAATAAGCCGAATGGGAAAGTGAGTCTTATTTTAGAGATCTCGACAAATCGTACTATATAAAAGGTATTGGATGGTTGGAAGATCACTGAAATAAATTTATCGCTGTTGAAGAAAACTAAGAATAAAATTGATTTTTGGAAAAAACATTCGTAGGAAGTTTCCACTCTTTTCACCCATGAGTAAGTCAAGAACAATAAACAAATTTATTACCATACTAGCCGTGCTCGCGCAGACCTGATTCACTACTATCGTCACTGCTTATCCCTTATGTTACCTAACGTAATAAAATATATCCTATAATCTGGCCAGAGAACATATGTATTTTATAAAGAAACACGTAAATCGGATAAGTGGTTCTTGAGTGTTATGCGCACCAAAGGACAGACAGACAGAGAGACGTTGCGTTTTATACATATTATAGATTTTTTTTGATAAATATTAAGAATTAAAAAAAAAAACGTAAATCGGATAAGTGGTTCTCGAATGATAAGCACACTAACGGACAGACAGAGAGACGTTACGTTTTATATATTATAGAGATTATTATCCAAAAATATCTTCTTTCTCACATTTGGTCAATGTGGTTCCATGATTGGCTGATGGGGCCAAAGCCAAGTCAGCACAAACACTATAGTATCAAGGAATGACCTGGAAAATCACTGACTTCTGAATGTTTCTGTGTATGTTTGTGTGGTGTGAATGTTATTGGTGTAAGGCCTGTGGCTGATATGATGACTTTTTCTTGTTTCTATAGCCTTTTTATTTCTATTGCAAGGTCTGTGTATTTGGAGATTTTTTCTGTGTATTTCGTTTGGGTTGTTTGTGTCGTTGGGGACAGCTATGTCAATTAGATAGGTGACCTTCCCTTCTTTGCACTGGAAAGTAATATCAGGTCTACTGGCTCAGACTGTTTTATCTGTATGGATACTGATATCCCAGTAATCTTTATTTTTAAATATGGATGTTGGTGTGTATTTGTAGTAGGGATCTGTGTTTTCTATGAGTTTGTATGTTGTGGCTAGTGCTTGGTGAACTACTTTTGCCGCTGAGTCATGTCTGGCTGTGTATTCCGTTCCGGCTAATATTTTACATCCGCTTGTTATGTGTTCGATCGTTTCTTTCTGCTGGTGGCATTTCCTGCATCTATCTTTTGTAATAGTTGTGTCTGGTTAATATGACATTATCCTGGTAAGAAGCCTTCTGTTTCAGGGAATAGCTGCCCATCCTGTAACCAGGTGTGTGATTGTTTTTTTATTTACGTGGTCTTGTTCTATGTGGTATCTGCGTTTTCCGTGGACTGTTTTTTTTTACCACGTTATCATCTTTTCCTGTTGATAGGTTATTATTATTATATAACCTGCCAGAGAACTTATGTTTGAATTAAAAAAAAAAAACACGTATATCGGATAAGTGGTTCCCTAGTGATAACCGCATTAACGGACATACAGACAGACAGAGAGACGTTGCATTTTATATATATATATATATATATATATATATATATATATATATATATATATATATATTTTATTCTTTGTTACATGATAGTATTCCATATTTAACGGTTTAGGCAGCGTATTGCAAGAGAGTGTACTAGCGGCAAACTTTTTTCCGACTTGATTTACTATTATCGTCACTGCTTATTTCTTATATTACCTAACGTGGCCAGATATATGTATAAATTTAAAAAAAAAAAACACGTAAATCGGATAAGTGGTTCTCGAATGATAAGGGCACTAACGGACGGACAGACAGACAGAGAGACGTTGCAGTTTATATATATTATATTCTTTGCTACATGATATTGTTCCATATTTAACGGTTTAGGTAATGTATTGCAAGAGAACGCGCTAGCGGCAAACTTTTTCTCCAACTTGATTCACTATTATCGTCACTGCTTATTCTTTATATTACATAACGTAATAAAATATATCCTATAACCTGGCCAGGGAACATATGTATGTTTTAAAAAAAAAAAAGCACGTAAATCAGATAAGTGGTTCTCGAGTAGTAAGCACACTAACGAACAGACAGACAGAGAGACGTTGCATTATATATATATATATATATATATATATATATATATATATATATATATATATATATATGTATTATAGAAGCATAATATTAACATAACTTCCAACATTTTAAAATGTATTTACATAATACGAGTATGCTGGTACTTATAATGTTCTAAGTATCACTATTTTAATTTTTTTATTATCCTTTCCTGCAAATTAGAAGTATTTTATATTTGCCATATTTATATAAGCCAGGGCTTCTGTACTATCTATGAGCTGTGACTTGCAGGTAGTAGGAAATAGAAGGTTAGAGATTTCTGAGTAAAAAGAATTTTAGCTCATTTGGTAGGTCTTATAAGTGCATATAGTATCGCCGAAGTGTCCTGAAGTTTGATTGAAATTTTGTCCTTGTAAATATCATAATTATCCTTTAAGAAGAGTTTAATTTTCATTATAGGTAATAACCAGTTCAGCACCACCTTTTGCCTTGGGCAAATACAACACAAGTTTTAGCTATAACAGATTACAACTTAGCCAACCTATTGACGAAAGTACGGTCACTAATATTGATAACATTGTGGCTAATTCAGAATCACCAATACTAGAACAGTATAAACAAGAAATTGTTCAACCATCTACCGTGGAAGAACATGAAATGTTCAATGAAATATTGATGGATCAATTTACAAATGATATGGGTATTCAAAATGATATGTTTGGAAACGATTTTGGACTTTTCAATGACATCTAAAGTGAGTGAATATTACGTAAAATAAAAGTATTTTAGCGATGAAATTTAAATAATTTATTTTGTAATAATTTATTTTAATAAACTATTTTTTTACAAACAGTTGGTCGTTAGTATAAATTTTCATTTTAATATGATAAAAAACCGATCAAGTGCAAGTTAAACTTGCACAATTAGTGTCCCGTACGTTAATTGCTTTTAAAATAAAAAATTTTGTTACGGTGCACATTGGGACCGAATGCCGAAAAGGTGGCCATAAGTCCCTAAAATGAATGTTCGATTGAGGGACTTTTCAGGCTCTAGGTATGTGGGTTGGTACCTGCGCTATTCGAAATGACCGGTTATAATAATCAAGTCTGCACCCGTGGCTCTTGACACCTATTGTTGTTAGAGCGTCGAGCTGGCCAGATTCTGAGCTTGTTCTGTTTGAGTTAGACAGGCAGATTCAATGGCACTCAAATGTTTTGTATTTGAAGTTAATTTAATTTCGTGAAATGGATTCTCCGAATAAAAGTGAGTACATTTAAACGATATAAATTGAGTACAATAAAATTTGATTATCATTTAATTATTGTAACGTTTAAAATATCACTTTTTAGAACTTTTAGTTTCAAACATCAAAATTAAAATATACGAGGCCGGTTTGAAAAGTCCGTGCAAAAATAAAAACTACTTATGTGTTTGGAGTAAACCTTTTTTTATTTTTCGACATAATCTCCTTTTAGGCTTATACACTTCGTCCAACGATGTTCTAGTTTGTTGATCCCTTCCGAATAATAGGATTTGTCCAAGTCTGCAAAATATCCATTAGTGTCTGCAATCACCTCCTCGTTTGAATAAAATTTTTGTCCCGCCAGCCATTTCTTCAAATTGGGAAACAAATAGTAGTCCGAAGGAGCCAAGCCTGGAGAATAGGGGGGATGTGAAACGAGTTGGAATCCTATTTCCATTAATTTTGTGACCACAACTGCTGAGGTGTGTGCTGGTGCGTTGTCGTGATGGAAAAGGACTTTCTTGTGGGCCAATCGCGGGCGTTTTTCTTGCAGCTCGGTTTTCAAACGGTCCAATAACGATGAATAATATTCACCTGTAATAGTTTTACCCTTTTCCAGATAGTCGATGAGGATTATCCCTTGCGAATCCCAAAAGACAGTCGCCATAACCTTTCCGGCCGAAGGAACGGTCTTCGCCTTTTTTGGTGCAGATTCCCCCTTAGTAACCCATTGTTTAGATTGTTGTTTGGTCTCAGGAGTATAGTAATGTATCCATGTTTCATCCATAGTGACGAAACGACGTTTAAAGTCCTCCGGATTCTTCTGGAACAGCTGCAAACCATCCTTGCAACACTTCACACGATTCCGTTTTTTGGTCAAGCGTGAGCAATCGCGGCACCCATCTTGCGGATAGCTTTCTCATGTCCAAATGTTTATGCAAAATATTATGTACCCGTTCAGTCGAGATGCCCACAGCACTAGCAATCTCACGCACCTTAACTCTTCTGTCATCCATCACCATATCATGGATTTGATCAATGATTTCTGGAGTCGTAACCTCCACAGGCCGTCCAGAACGTTCAGCGTCACTTGTGCCCATATGGCCAGTCCGAAAATTTTGAAACCACTTATAAACTGTTCTAATCGAAGGTGCAGAGTCACCATAATGTTTATCAAGCTTCTCTTTAGTCTCCTGAGGCGTTTTACCTTTCATAAAGTAATGTTTAATCACCACACGAAATTCTTTTTCGTCCATTTTTTGAAAATCACTCGACTTCCTTGATTCACACGAATGCCAAACACAAAGAAATAGACCAATATGGCTGAAACTTCGTGTGCGTTCATTCAAGAGATGCTACTAACTAAACATGACCTCGATACGCGCCGGTGGTGCCATCTCTCGGACTTTGCACGGACTTTTCAAACCAGCCTCGTACATAAGTTAAAAGTCCCACGGCATCCCACTGTCAAACCAATTTTATCGTATTTTCTAACTATTTTTTAATAATATAGAAGCAAAATCAGCTGCCCGTACTTGCATATTTTTTAAAAATAAATTTTATGTAAATAAGTATGAATAATGTTATATCTATCTTTATAATACATAATATTCAAATCCGTGTTAATTTTCATTTAACATTAGTTAACCGAAACATTTTGTTATTCACATTTTTAATTTCAGATCCTTATCAGCGACATCGAAAAGCCCTATAGTCGAAATTTCATGAGAATATGACAAAAATTATCATTTTTGTCCGCACATGGGATCCACCATTTTGTTTTTCACATTTTTAATTTCAGATTCTTCATGCGCAACCTCGAAGAGCCCTATAGTCGAAATTTCATGAAAATATGACAATTTTTATCAATTTTGTATGCCATATTGGAGCCCGCCATTTTGTTATTTACATTTTTTATGTCAGATTCTTAATCAGCGACCTCAGAAAACCAGATATGCAAATTTTCATATAATTCGAATAAAACCTTCATATTGTGGCCACCTTTTTGGATTTTGGTCCCAATGTGCGGTGGTATAAAATGATCAGTGACTTCACAAAACACATCCCAAAAGAGTTTTCAACAAAGTTTGTTTCCAATCTTTACTGAAAACTGATGACCTTGAAATTTTTGTTTTTTTTATACCAGATAAATTCTTAAAGGTAATGCACTCGTGATAATTTTCGTTCAATCTACACCCCGTGGAGAATATTCCAGAATTTTTTCAAAATTTTTTGATAAGTATTTTTCGAGATAAGGTTGGACAGCGATTTTTCGCGATTTTTAAAAAATAATACAAAGAAAAGTGCGCGCAAGTATTACATTATATATAAATTTTTTACTCGTGTTTTCACAAGCTTTCATTTGACACCACACTCGATTACTCGAAAATTTTTTTTTTTCACTTCCGATTTCACCCCCCAAAACTAACCCTTAAGTCAAAATTTAACTTTCAAAACTACATGGCTCTGATGAGGCCATCAATTCCTATATTATTGCCAAATTGCAACTTTCTACGACAAATAATTTCGGAAAAAAAATCGGGTGTGACAGACGGACTGATAGACGGACAGACACCGAAGTGTTCTTATAAGTGTTTCGTACGGAACACTAATAAAAAGGAAGAATAATGTACGTGCTACAAAAAGAAGATCAAATTTTGTGTAAAATGTTGCTAATTCACATTTCACAAAAAAAAAATAAATCCAGCTGTAATAAAAACAAATTTCAATTTAAAATTTTTTATTGGTATTCTTCATCACTATAAATTAATTGTTGACGCAATATTTGACTATAAAAAATTCCTGATGCGTTTTTAGGGGTTTGATCCCTAATTGGAATTTTCTCTCCTGAACATTTTCTCTTTTTCTCGATATCATCCAAGTTCTTGCATTTTATCGCGATTTTGTGCTTTTTCACTGACAAGAGAATTGGCAAAAATTTGCCAGGAACGGCCATGACTACAAGCTTCAATAAACTAAATGATTTGCGATAATTTTTTAATGTTGAAATTTACTTTTAAAGCTACATGTAATAGATTTTTTTACCTGCAATACACCGCAACCAGGTTGGGGTGGTCCACCACCATTCGGATAAAAATCTGCATGGCCGAGTGGTAATTTGTAACCTAAATATCCAGCACAAGTATGAATAATATCTACAAAATGACCGTCATTTTTGTTAAGTATTCCAGAAGAGACTAAGCCGGTGTCAAATCCCGGCAGAGCAGGATCTAAACCTAAAAATTATTATTTCTTAAAATCATGATTCTTGGGTATAAATTGCGTCGATTTGGGGAAACTTTCGGATATTTCGCCTAGGATTGCAAGAGATATCTTCAGGAATTTTTACTGTCTTAGGACAGTGAATGAGCTTTGACCCAGTTTAACGATTGTTTTTCTAATGCGATTCAGCCACAACCTGAATATGTATTAATGTTATCCCGACTGATTCTCTAAATCTTCCTCTATAGAACTGTGGTTTCTATTCCATTGCTGGTATAATCTGCAGAGTTCAGATACAGCTGATTGTACAATTTTTGTCTTCTTGATCCTTAATTCTATTTGATATTGATCTTCCAGTTTCTCCCATGTACACCGTACCACACGAGTAGAAAAATTTTAGGCACTTTCAGTTTGTAAGTGAATCGTATCTTTCGGTGATCTCAAAAATTGTACAATTTTCATATAAACATTGAAGATTGTGCAAATGTTGAATTTGTTAAGTAATTTGGCAGTTTTGCCTGTAGCATCGTGTACGTAAGATAAAACTGCATTATTTATTGCTGGATCTTTATTACTATCTTGTCTGGGAGCAGGGTTTCTAAGGCAGCTTAGTTCTTTAACTATAGTCAGCAATTCAGCTAGTTTTTATTTAAATAGTTTCAAATTAGATGTAACAACAGCCCATGTGATATCCACTATTCCAATAACAATAACAAAAAATACCGAAAAGATCAACGTTTCATACTTACCTACAGAAGGAACATTATCCTCAGTTTTTACTCAGCACCCATATTTTACATTACCGCTCAGTACAGAAAAATCAAACAGTGTGCAGTCTAGTTGGACACCTAGTAGTCAAGATGCTGAGCTTTTTAATATATTTAAAGGAATAACAACAGAGTGTAATAAAAGACACTAGACCCGTTATCGTTAGTAATATTAAAGATATTAACAGTGAGACTACTGCCGTAAAATACATCACAACTCCCGCCAGCAATAAGATTGAGTTAATTATAGATAATGTATCAAATGATTATGATTTGGCTACGTTACAAAAGGAATATTTGAATCAAAAAGTAATAACTAGCACAAACCAAGAGAATACTCCAACAACACAATTACCTCCATCTTTCTTTAAGTGACAACCAAAAACTATCAGCATCTACTTGATCAGCTCCTACTCACGACAAATAGTTTACGGTGCAATGCGATATCCATTACTTTTTACAACACTGATCAATTTATTTAATTTTGATGAGGCAGAATATTAATCACATATTGATAATGTTTTATATATTAATGAGTTAATAACAGATAGTTTTTGAGAATATTTAATTAGAATTCAGATATCTAATAGTATAAGTTTACTTTCTGTAAATCAAATATCCCAATGTGCCTTTCTTTCTCCGTTGTACCAGTAAATCTAAAAAAGAAAGGGTACCATGTGATTCAGTTTCCATTGTAAATTTTTTGTTGGAATATTGTCGAATGAAGCGATTTAAAAATGTATTCAGGTTCTCTACAACAGACATTAACATATATGTCCGTATAACATAACTAAATTTGGTTTAATAGGAGCTAAGAGTATCTTAAAGGCATCTATGAAAATATTTGGTACTACAGGAGATAGTGGAGAACCCATGGCTGTACCTGAAGTATATGGACGACAGACATGTTTCTGTTAAGATGGGGCTCCGTTATTTTAACCAAAGTCCGTCCTGTTCAGTGGTGGCAGTACTTGCCCGTTAATATAATAAAATTATGAACTTGGGTATGGGGGTTGTTTTAAATTTTCTATAGTATTCTTTGCAGTTGAGTGGTCTTTTCAAACGGTAGGTGCCGCCATAATATTATTAATAATAATATCATTTATATATTTGTCATGGGTGATACAAAAAATAGTTCTTCTTCTTCTTTCTCCTTTAATGGGTTCTATCCTAGGGAGGATAATTGGCCCAGCTTCTTCTGAGGGCGGGAAACTGTGTCTCACTCTAAGTGAATTCCTCTCCTCTCCCTGCCAATAAGGATTTGTGAAAGGATTATTTGAATATGGATTTGCTAGTTAACATTTATTAATCATGTTCACTATTTTTTTATTGAGATTTTGATAGGAAAATATGAATTTCTAACGGAGATTGTAATCCTGAGAAAACTAATTCTTGGTACAAATTAAAGTGGTCTACATGGTTTTATTGGGCATTCCAGGATAAGATGATTTAGAGATCCTATTTGAACGCATTCACAATATGGATTTTCTTTTATGTTTAACTTGAATAAATGAGCTGGATTTAGACAATGTCCTGTTCTCATCCTGATTATTGAGGTTATGTGTCTTCTATTTTTATATGGAAATTTAATGAAAGTAGGATTGTGGTATTGTTGTTAGGATGATAAACTATTTTAGAATAACATGATCCTTGGAGACTGGGATTTTCCTTATATATATACATATATATATATATATATATATATATATATATATATATATATATATATATATATACGAGTCCGTGCAAAGTCCGAGAGATGGCACCACCGGCGCGTATCGAGGTCATGTTTAGTTTAGTAGCATCTCTTGAATGAACGCACACCAAGTTTCAGCCATATTGGTCTATTTCTTTGTGTTTGGCATTCGTGTGAATCAAGGAAGTCGAGTGATTTTTCAAGAAATGGACGAAAAAGGATTTCGTGTGGTGATTAAACATTACTTCATGAAAGGCAAAACGCCTCAGGAGACTAAAGAGAAGCTTGATAAACATTATGTGACTCTGCACCTTCGATTAGAACAGTTTATAAGTGGTTTCAAAATTTTCGGACTGGCCATATGGGCACAAGAGACGCTGAACGTTCTGGACGGCATGTGGAGGTTACGACTCCAGAAATCATTGATCAAATCCATGATATGGTGATGGATGACAGAAGAGTTAAGGTGCGTAAGATTGCTAGTGCTGTGGGCATCTCGACTGAACGGGTACATAATATTTTGCATAAACATTTGGACAAAGATTTTATTCAAACGAGGAGGTGATTGCAGACACTAATGGATATTTTGCAGACTTGGACAAATCCTATTATTCGGAAGGGATCAACAAACTAGAACATCGTTGGACGAAGTGTATAAGCCAAAAAGAACACTACGTCGAAAAATAAAAAAGGTTTACCCCAAACACATAAGTAGTTTTTATTTTTGCACGGACTTTTCAAACCAGCCTCGTATATATATATATATATATATATATATATATATATATATTATATATATATATCTATATATATATATATATATATATATATATATATATATATATATATATATATATATATAAGAAAGTGTAGAGATTTCGGGAAAGCGGTCTTGAATAAAATACTTATTTGTTGTTAAAGAAAAACTCTATATTTCGCTGATATTTTTTCAGCTTCATCTGGAGTTAAAAACTAAAAAATGACAAAGCAGTTTTTTGGTAAGTTTATCATATTAAAAAACGGAAAAACTCACCAACCAAAGTATTCCTCCATTGGAAGAGGTATCACAAAAAAAAATACATTCAATTTAAATATATATAACTAACAGAACAACGAACAGACAAGACGAAACAACATACTGTGGCTCTGGCTGCAATGACACTGTTGTTATTTATTGTGTTTTATTTCTTCAGAAATCTGAACAGGGGTTCAGTATAGGAAAAGTTATTTTGTACATTGTTAGTAAATGAGATATGACTATTAATTGTGTGATGTTAAGTTATTTAAAATATTACAGTATATATTAGTCAAATTGTTGGTGTCTGACTTATAATTTATGGATTGTGTTTCTTTGTTAATGTGACACATCTCAAGGAACAAGCGTTTTTTGTGATTGTTTTCTTGTTCCAGAATCTTTACATTCTTAAAATCTAATTGGTGTCCCGTTGATATATGATGGTTCGTTGCAGCACAAGAGTTCTTTCCTATTAAGCAATCACTCCTGTGCTGTGTTACTCTCTGCTTGAGCCATTGGGATATTTGTCCAATGTAGACACCATTACAATCTAGACAGGATATCTTGTATACTATATTGTTGTTATAAAAAAGAGGAGTTTTTTGTTTAACTTTACTGGAACAGGGTCCAATTACTCAGGGTATTATATTTTGCAATCCTTAGGTGAGGAACTTTTTTTAAAAATTTTTACTATTTTGTTAGTTAATTCGGGTATAAATGGTAGTTAGTTTGATATATTTAAGTTCGTGACTGTTGTCATCCAAGGGCCCATCATAAATATTGCAGTTGTAAATAATCCTTTTTAGAATGTGTTTTGGAAATCCGTTATTGAGAAAGATATTAAAAAGTTTTTTTAAGTTTGTGTGTAAAAAGCTTTCGTCACTGATGTGAGTTATTCTGTTTCTCATAGCTGTAACTGTATTAAATTTTTGGTTAGAGGGATGGTTGGAAAAGAAGTTGATAAATCTGTTAGATGCCGAGGGTTTTTGGAACCAGTCTAAAATGATTTTATTATCTGAAGCAGAGAGTAACACAGCACAGGAGTGATTGCTTAATAGGAAAGAACTCTTGTGCTGCAATGAACCATCATATATCAACGGGACACCAATTGTATTTTAAGAATGTAAAGATTCTGGAACAAGAAAACAATCACAAAAAACGCTTGTTCCTTGAGATGTGTCACATTAACAAAGAAACACAATCCATAAATTATAAGTCAGACACCAACAATTTGACTAATATATACTGTAATATTTTAAATAACTTAACATCACACAATTAATAGTCATATCCCATTTACTAACAATATACAAAATAACTTTTCCTATACTGAACCACTGTTCAGATTTCTGAAGAAATAAACACAATAAATAACAACAGTGTATTGCAGCCAGAGCCACAGTATGTTGTTTCGTCTTGTCTGTTCGTTGTTCTGTTAGTTATATGTTATATATTTAAATTGAATGTATTTTTTGTGATACGTCTTCCAATGGAGGAATACTTTGGTTGGTGAGTTTTTCCGTTTTTTAATATGATAAACTTACCAAAAGACTGCTTTGTCATTTTTTAGTTTTTAACTCCAGATGAAGCTGAAAAAAATATCAGCGAAATATAGAGTTTTTCTTTAACAACAAATAAGTATTTTATTCAAGACCGCTTTCCCGAAATCTCTAAACTTTCTTATAAATTTTAACGGTCGAGAACATTTACTAAAAATATATATATATATATATATATATATATATATATATATATATATATATATATATATATATATATATATATATATATCCAGCTTAACTACATTTCTTTTTTAATTGTTGGTAGAAAATTATCTTTATTTATTCTAAGATCTGCTGGAATTTTCAAGATGCGTCCTATGTTAGCAAGTTTGTCTGCAACTGAGTTGCCTATGATATCTGAGTGACCAGGGATCCAAGCTAAGATTATATTTATATTATTATCTCTTGCTACAATAATGCCTCTTTTAGTTAGAAAGGACATGTGATCAATATCCATAGAAAAATGTGGAACGCTTCACGATATTGCGTGTCATCCTTGCGCAGGGGGCCATGCTAATCTTCTCTGTATCGTTCCAATTTTAGTATAAGTACCGCCAAAGCGAGTACCAAAAAAAAAATAGTTTCTTTTCTTCAGACTGAAACATTTTTGCCAATTTGTGAATTTTTCACAGCTATCGTTCGATGTTTTTCTTTTTAAATTTACTATATGTACAGGATTCCAAAGAATCATTCTATTCCTGGACTAAATAAATATTCGGTATTTTGTCACAAATATACCTATTTATTAGATAAATTAGTGCAAACTTTGCATTTGCAAATGTCGAAGGAAACCATTCTCTCTAGTGCGATTTATATGTATATACATATAAATAAATATATATATATATATATATATATATATATATATATATATATATATATATATATATATATATATATATATATATACATATATACAGTCCCTGGCCAAATTATTAGACGCACTGTATTTTTTTAGTAATTTTATGTTTCTTAAGAGTTTTTATGCAATAATGGTATATTTAAACTACAATATTATTGATTTTTATTTAAAAGAATTGTTGTAGACTACATATTTGTATTTATTTTTAACATATGGCAACACTGTGTTGACAAAGTGATACATGAACGTAAATAAGTACAAACCTGTATCAGTCGCGATCGGAATCGAGTCAGGTACGGACGTGTTTCTGTGGCTTTATGGACTGTGATTGTTTGTTTAACAGTTTTATACTACTCAGTTATTAGTTTATTTTGTATGCAGTGTTTTAAAAAAGTAATTGGACTATTTTCATTATGGGTAGAAAAGGCGATCTTTCACCACGTAAAAAAGCTGAAGTGAAGGCCCTTGTGATTGCGAAAACATTTACAAACCGAGAAATATCACGAAGATTGGAGGTTTCTGAAGCTAGTGTACGACGCATAAAAAAGAAAATTGAGTCAGGGAAGGAATTAAGCCCGAAAAGAAAGAAAAGATGCGGTAGAAAACCAATTTTCACTCCACGGTCAGAGAGATGTTTGAAGAAAATTTGTGTAGAAAACAGATTTGCTACCACAAAGGTAATAAAATCACAACTCCAGGATGCTAGCGTAAATGCTTTCTGAGCGCACTGTTTGAAGAAAATTGAAAGAATTAGATTTTAAAGCCTGTCCCCCCCCCCCCCCCCGGAAGCCGAAGTTTAACAGCTGCAATGAAAGCAAAGCGCCTGAAGTGGCCCAAACAATGGCAAGACAAAGATGTGGACTTCTGGAGATCGGTAAGATACAGCAATTTAATCAATAATTGATACATTATTATCATTTTCAGTTAAATAAAGCAAATAAACATGGAAGTTTATATATTTTTCCTATTTTTGACAGGTCTGCTTCAGTGACGAAAGCACATTCGAAATTTTGCAGAATAAAGCTCAGTATGTGCGTCGTCGTCATGGAGAAAAGTTTCATCCTGATTGTGTCGTCCCGACGGTTAAACATCCCACCAAAGTGATGATTTGCTCAGTCATCAGCGGCAAGGGCACTGGACGTCTGTACGTTGTCAAAGGAATAATGAGGCAAGATCAGTACAAAGAAATATTACAAAATCGGTTGATTCCGCAGGTCAGAGAATGGTTTCCAAATGGGGAATCATTCACTTTCATGCAAGATGGAGCTCCCTGCCACACTGCTCGGTCTGTTAAAGCTTTTTTGGCAGAAAAAAAAAATATCCCTCTGTTGGATTGGCCGGGTAATAGCCCAATGAAAATGTGTGGGAGCTGATGAAAATCGAAGTGGCTAAAGATGTGATTACAAACAAAACCCAGCTTCTAGAAAAGATTATTCATGTGTGGAATCATTATCCTCAAATGCAGGAGACAGTACAATCTTGCATTGATAGCATGCCGCGCAGAATTAAAGCTTTGATAGCGGCTAAAGGTGGCTCAACTAAATATTGACTTTTACTAACATTAATTTATGGATGGATATATATATATATATATATATATATATATATATATATATATATATATATATATATCCATTCAATCCTGATTCTTGTTAAAATTTCATTCGAGATACTGGGCAAATTTGCATGAATTGAAGTTCGAATTGCTTCCTGATTCATCGTATTCTCCAGATTTGCCCCCCCCCCCCCCAGCGACTATTATCTATTCTCGACCTCAAAAAAATGCTCGGGGAAAAAAGTTATCGCCAAAACTGAAGCCTATTTTGAAAACAAAGATAAATCCTTCTACAAGAAAGTTATAGAAATGTTAGAAAAGCGAAAGTTATAGAAATGTTGTGTCGCTCTTGAAGGAGACTATATTGATGAATAAAGTCGAATTTTGCAAAAAAAAAATGTGATTTAAGTAGCTAGACCAAATACTTTTCAGCTTACGTGTTATTTGTTAATAAGGAACTTAAATACAGGAATTAAAATGTATAGTATGTTACCGGTTATTCTTCCAACTTTTTCCTTCCGAATCTCTCTTCCAGCAAACCCAGAAACATGGGCTCCCAAACTGTGTCCCACTAAATGAATATCTAGGGGATTAACACCAACTTCGTCTATTAAATAATTTAAAAATTTTCCGTAATATTTTCCAACTTCTGGGGTAGTCATCATTGGTATTGGGTAAAAAGGGTTTCCAGCTATTGCGCTCCAGTCCATAATAAAAACGTTCGCATCATATCTAGAAAAATAATTTTATTTTATAGAAACACACTAATGCTGAATCCTAACTATTTTCAGGATCATGTTCACATCCTAACAATCAAGGGGGTCGGCCATTGTATTAAATTCAGAATATAAATAATTATTTTTTAATTCTTACCTTTGCAAAAATCCATCTTTAATCAAGACACATGAATTTTTTTTACCACTAGACATCCATCCATGAGTCACAAATTTAGTTGGTTTGGAAATGTTAATATATTTTGATAAATCATCGAATGATGTTATTGGAATACCACTCAGATACTTTCTAAAAATATGTTCGATAAGTACAAAAATATACACAAAATACATATCCTTCCTTCTTCAAAGTGTTTTACACCGTACACCCCTCACTCACAAGCAGTTCTGAAAACTAAAATGAAGTGACTTGTTTACACTCAAAAATCGCTTAATTCAAGTATTACAACATGATATTTTAATTGATAGGTACGTTATGATGGGATATTAATCACAAAAATATGAGTAAAGGAAATGCTTCAGAAATATTTATACTGAAACCTGATCAAAGTCTCATACTACTTGTATTTTTGCTAAGATTGGAAATAATGAAAAAACAACATATTCCGATTTACTGACTGCAAGAACTATGAAAAAGACGAATAATACGAATATGTTCAAAGGTTACGGATATAAGAAACTACGGTTTTCGTGATGTAGGGTCCTAAAACCTGAAGAAATGCCAACATCTTCGGGGATGTTTTTTTCATGAATACATAACTTCTCATTAGCAAGGGAGGTAAAAAGGTTTCTCAAAATGTCGTATATTTAAAACAGATTTGTAGCTAATTCTATTTTCTTCTACTTATTTCTTGGCCCTCTCTCTTTTTTGGCATATTGTTCTGAATTTGACGATTACCTTGAAAAATATTCAAACTTCACATCATTGTCTAAATTATTTTCACCATTACCGAATAATCGTGACTGATCATCCATGGTTAAATATCCTATTACAGTTTCGTTATTTGCATCTGGAAATAAAACATAATCTGTTCCAAACCAGGTGTAAGAATTCGGTCCTTTTTTTTGGTGATATTGTTGGTTAAATGTAATGCATAGCGGTACTAAAAATCATACAAAAAAAATTGTATATAAATATGCCAATGAAAAAGAATTATGTTTGGTGTTTACAAGAGACCTAAATATGTGAGATAGAGAAAATATCTGAAAGCATACTATTAAAGCTGATGTGAATAATACATATAAAATTAAATGTTCTCTGTTGTAAAAACAACAATCGATTATACAAATTTTTTTTCTTAAAGGGTCCTCTGAGGCTAAGTCAGAGTCAATTAAATTTGGTTATGACATTTTCTGTGTTAAAGCTTTATTTGAAAACAGGCTTCTTGCCTATTCTTATAATTCCAAGTCTTTTTGGTATGTTGCTAAGGCTATTAGTCAAAATTTCACTACACCCACTACACCATCTGTTCAGAAAACTAACTTGTTTGCTAAACTCTTTACCTCATACTCTTCTGCTAATTTTCAACAAAAAAACACCATGTACTAGTCTCAATGTGCATGTGCAAGCATGTCAGATATTGTCTTGAAGCAGGATATCAAAAAATATATTATAATGAAGTTAGAGACCAAAAAAGCTGGTGCTTATTACGGAATACTTGCCATAGCACTCAATAAAAACATCAGTTTTTATAGGTTTTTCACCTTATTCCATAAAAAAGGAATTTTTCGTGCTACAGTCTAGTCGATACCCAATTGAAAGCTATGGAAAAGGCTATCAATCAACATCTTCTAAAATATCTGAAAAGATTTAATAGTACTGGCAACCATCAATATCGCTTTCGTAAGCAAAGATCAACAGGAGATCTTCTAACTTCTGAAACACATGTTTAAAATAACGCAAATGAACATTTTGGAGAATCTCGAGCGGTTTTACTTGATTTACCCAAGGCATTTGACCCTATTTGTCATGGTGGATTGTTAGCTAAGTTATTCTCTTATGGTACATGAGAGTGTTTTTTACGAGTTGCAGTAGACGGATTTTTTTCTAATACCTTCACTATAAACGCCGGTGTGCCCCAAGGCCCCATACTGTCTCTAACTCTTTTTCTCCTTCAGATTAACGATCTGCTGGACAGGACCAGGATCAAATCTATATTTATCTTGTTCGCTTGAACATAAGCTACCCATGCGAATATCCGCAGACAGCTGGAAGTTGTTTAATTTAACATAACATCGAAGAAATTCTATCTTGAAGTGACGATAACCAGGTACAACTTAAAACTATTAATCCCAGGCAGCAGTTTTTTTCTAAAAAACGCCGTGGAATTTGACATAGTTACATCGGGTATTTACAGTCCCTGGCCAAATTATTAGACGCACTGCAAGATTTTCATGTAAAATATTAATTACCGAGTGATATTGTACCGTTTTATTATTTTAAATTGATTTGTTTTTTATTTTTATATTATTCAATCAATTACCTATTTATTTGACATAAATAAAACAGCATTAATTTAGAAAAGCATAAGTTTATTAAGTTTTAAAGAAAAGTGAAATTAATGTTAGTAAAAGTCAATATTTAGTTGAGCCACCTTTAGCCGCTATCAAAGCGGCATGCTATCAATGCAAGATTGTACTGTCTCCTGCATTTGAGGATGATGATTCCACACATGAATAATCTTTTCTAGGTGCTTGGTTTTGTTGGTAATCATATCTTTAGCCACTTCTCTTTTCATCAGCTCCCACACATTTTCAATGGGGTTCATATCAGGGCCAATCCAACAGAGGGATATTTTTTTCTGCCAAAAAAGTTTTTTAACAGACCGAGCAGTGTAGCAGGGAGCTCCATCTTGCATGAAAGTGAATGGTTCCCCATTTGGAAACCATTCTCTGAGCTGCGGAATCAACCGATTTTGTAATACTTCTTTGTACTGATCTTGCCTCATTATTCCTTTGACGACGTACAGACGTCCAGTGCCCTTGCCGCTGATGACTGACCAAATCATCACTTTGGTGGGATGTTTAACCGTCGGGACGACACAATCCGGATGAAACTTTTCTCCATGACGACGACGCACATACTGAGCTTTATTCTGCAAAATTTCGAATGTGCTTTCGTCACTGAAGCAGACCTGTCAAAAATAGGAAAAAATATATAAACTTCCATGTTTATTTGCTTTATTTAACTGAAAATGATAATAATGTATCAATTATTGATTAAATTGCTGTATCTTACCGATCTCCAGAAGTCCACATCTTTGTCTTGCCATTGTTTGGCCCACTTCAGGCGCTTTGCTTTCATTGTAGCTGTTAACTTGGGCTTCCTGGCGGGGCGACAGGTCTTAAAATCTAATTCTTTCAATTTTCTTCGAACAGTGCGCTCAGAAGCATTTCCGCTAGCATCCTGGAGTTGTGATTTTATTACCTTTGTGGTAGCAAATCTGTTTTCTACACAAATTTTCTTCGAACATCTCTCTGACCGTGGAGTGAAAATTGGTTTTCTACCGCATCTTTTCTTTCTTTTCGGGCTTAATTCCTTCCCTGACTCAATTTTCTTTTTTATGCGTCGCACACTAGCTTCAGAAACCTTCAATCTTCGTGATATTTCTCGGTTTGTAAATGTTTTCGCAATCACAAGGGCCTTCACTTCAGCTTTTTTTACGTGGTGAAAGATCGCCTTTTCTACCCATAATGAAAATAGTCCAATTACTTTTTTAAAACACTGCATACAAAATAAACTAATAACTGAGTAGTATAAAACTGTTAAACAAACAATCACAGTCCATAAAGCCACAGAAACACGTCCGTACCTGACTCGATTCCGATCGCGACTGATACAGGTTTGTACTTATTTACGTTCATGTATCACTTTGTCAACACAGTGTTGCTATATGTTAAAAATAAATACAAATATGTAGTCTACAACAATTCCTTTAAATAAAAAATCAATAATATTGTAGTTTAAATATACCATTATTGCATAAAAACTCTTAAGAAACATAAAATTACTAAAAAAAAAAATACAGTGCGTCTAATAATTTGGCCAGGGACTGTAGGTGCAAGCATGTCTTGGCATGAACATGTTATACATATATGCCGAGCAAAAAGAGCTTCCCAAAAGTTGTAGTTAGTACGGGAAAGATTTAAACTCAACGAAAACTTTTAATCCTGTACAAACATTAAAATTAACTGCTGATATGTTTGGGATCTGTTTCCAAACATGCATTGCGTTTGTTTGATTCTATTACGAGAACTATTCACTTGAATAAAAACCTGGAACCCATTAAAAAAAAACCTTAATTTCTTGGAACATTGAAGAACGGTTAGTGACTTTCGTTTGTTGATTTCTTTCAGCAGTCCATGCGTACTTTTTCTTATACTTTTGTAGATCTGATGATTAGTTAAGTGCGAGGTTGTGCGTTTTCTTGAGAGGTAGATTGCGATCTATCTGTCCATCTTTTTGGTGCTTGTTGATTCTCCTTTCAGAGCGATCCTTGTTAGTCTATGCTCCTCCATTCTTTTTACGTGGTTATATCTCTGTTTTCCTCTTTGTCTTCCCCATCTTACTACGTCTTACACGCTAATGTTCCCTAATGTCAGTATTTCATATTCTATGCCTCCTTGTTTTACTAATTATTGCTCTTAGGGTTTTCATTGCCTCCGTGCATTAGCATACTTTTACTTACTACCAGAATGCACGTCGTGTTAATATATCACAACCGTATGAAGTTCAGCTTGCCACTCATCGTAGTACCATTTTCAAAAATCCTTGCACATGAAGAACCTCATCTCTTTAAAATGAATAACCGAGGGTTGTGTTTTTCACCGAGTATAATTTGATGCGATTCAAGACCAACGTGAATCACTTGTTCTAGCGCAGTATGTGTTAAAAAAAGGATAATTTCAAGATTGTATAGCAGATGTAAACGGCCTTAATAAATGCAATGCTTCAGAAGCGAGTTACTTCTCGCTCTATTAAATGCAATTTTTCGGCGATCGAATGATCGGAAGATTTTTATCTAAAAAAAAAAACCTTGGCCCTGGGTTGCCACCCTTGAGTCGGTTCATAAGTACATTCCTTATTTCCCAATATCTTGTGACAACTTCAACCTTAAATCTATTACGTTGGGAATGTAGAATCTTTGGCACAATGACATTTCTCAGTATATATCACAACAACACCAAACACTTTATTATTGCACACGACACGCGTTTTGTTAACCATGTTAGCTTCATCAGGACCGATGATTCGCTAAAAGTAAACTACAGATCTACTAGTACACCTGAATTACGCAGGCAGAACTAATGGCATGGGCGAGACCATCAGTTTCCGGTCAAGTAACCAGTAGAGGTACCTATAAAGCATAGGCCTTCTGTCTTTATTTAAACTACCTTTACACTTCATAATTTCCATACTTTCGTATGCGTTCAACAATCTCCTATCAGATACATTTTTAGTGTGATCAGCTGCAAGGGCATGTTCAGTATTGCTAGACTTTTCTGTTCTACTGTATTTTGATTGTACTAAATATTCTTTAAATCATGTTTTAACTGACCTTTTAGTTTGCCTAACATATTCTTGTCGCAATCATTACAACTAATTTCATAAATTCCACTTTTCTCATAATTAGGAATCTTATCTTCGAGATTTCCTAAGGCAGGGGTGCTCAAACGGTCGATCGCGATCGACAAGTCGATCGCGAGTGCTTTTTGAGTCGATCTCGAAAAAAAATTGCGATATAGAACTAGTGATGGGATATTTCCAATTAAAAATAATCGGTAATCCGATTATTGAAATAATTGGCATCATCCGATTATGAAAACCTAAGAATCGAATTATATACGAGTATAATCGGAATTCGCTTTATCATAAAAATCTAAAATCACTAAAATCGTAAACAAAAGTCAACAACAAATCACTCGGATTCTCGGAAGCGATAAAATCAAACATCCAAATTCGGACTCCTCACAGCGCAATGTTGCCATTAATAGGAAAATTTACCTAGATTTTGTTTTAAAAAAAAGTAAGTCTGCAATAGTTTGTACTATTTTTACTATTTTTAACGGATTGGACTTAGTGCTTGCACGCTCCATATTAGTGAATTGCGCACCACCTCAATATAGACTTTCAAAAATACACTCTTTGATCACAACAGAATTGTATCCACATCGTTGGCTTTGTTACTATCAATTTCCAAATCAGGCACCGGATAACCAAATATTCAAATAACCTATTTTATCCTAAATGACATAAAAACGATTTCACTCCACTAGCCACGGCACAGCCAGCAGCCATTACAAAAATTCAAATAAGATTTGAATTTGTTACTTGGGGTTTTATGTTTTATTTACTTTAATTGGTTGTATTATACATATATACTGGGGTAAGTTGTTCAAAATTAGGCCGGCACAAATTTTCTAATTTGATTGCCTCAGCAGCTCCAGAAATAAACAAGTTAGCAATAGTACCGACTTAATTTTGAAAACCCTGTATATAAGAAAATTAATTTTTTTTTGGAGTGTTAATTTTTTTAAACCAGTTCCACTCCAGCGAATGTTTGTTACAACCAGGTCTCATTTTCTGTTTTCTTTATAAATTTTACTTTTAAACTTTAATTATTCAACACTCAACTAACAGTTAACATCCAACACTAATACTCACGGAACGACGATTCATCCATACTACTAAAATAATAAATAATTGAATTAATCGGCATGCCTGGAGTTCAAGTTTCGTTTCGGCGAATCGGCAAAATCGAGCAATTCCGATGAATTTTAAATTTTATAATAAAGCGACGGACGCAACATCAAAAGTAGTAGGGGATGGGATGATTTTTAATTCGAATTATAATCCGATTATCAAAATCATTCATAACCTGAGAATCCGATTATTGCAATAATGCGATTATGCCCACCACTACTATTCACAGATTTTGTTTTAGGTAACTAAAACAAAATGTAATGAATAAACTACTAAAATTTATTCGATCCACAATTAGGCCAGAATAACCCCCTCATCACTTTCTTTTATCGTAATAACCCCCTGCTAGTGGCAAAAGGCGGCTTTATCAAAGGAACGCGCGGTATTTGTCAAAGAAAAGCCGCGTTTTCGATTCCCGCCGATTTTCGAGACTTCGTTCGCGTCGATATAAATGTTGCGCCTGCAGGAATAGGAGTCAGTCTAAGTTGTAACTTGAAGGCGATACATCGATACAAAAGTTTATTAATAAATAGTCCAAAATGAGTGCGGCGAAGAAAAGTAAAACTTATTATTTTAATAACGATTGGGAGGAAGAATTTTTCTTTTGTATGGTAAAGGAAAAGTTCATTTGTCTCATTTGCCGTGCGTCAGTTGCAATACCTAAGCGCGGGAACTTAGAGAGGCATCATAAAACGGTTCATAAAAACTATGAAAAGGATTTTCCGTCACAGAGTGAATTAAGAAAATGAAAAATACGTGATTTGATAACTTGTTTGAAAAAAGAACAAACCATGTTCACAAGACCAGCCAAACAATCAAAAGCTGCAACGATCGCGTCATTTAAAATATCTCATATATTGGCGAAACACAAGAAACCATTTGATGATGGATTGGTTGTGAAGGAAGCATTTATTGAAGCGGGTGAGACTTTATTTGGAGATTTTTAAAAATAAAACAGAGATTATGTCTGCTATTAGAGAACTTCAGTTATCTCGTCCGACTGTCACAAGGCGTGTTGAAGTCATGAGTCAGGACTTGGCAGATAAACTAAAACATGATATCATGGAATGTACATACTTTTTCTTTACAGTTCGACGAATCCACCGATATGACAGACACTGCCCAGCTGTGTATTTTTATTCGAATGGTATTCAATGACCTCATGTCGGCTAAGGAAAAGTTTTTGACAATGATTCCTCTGAGAGGAAAGACCCGTGGCGAAGATATATATGACGTTTTCTTCAATTTTGTAACAAACTACAAGCTACCAATATATAAACTAGTGTGCATTACAACCGATGGAGCACCAGCAATGACTGGAAACAAAAACGATTTTGTGGCATTGTGTCGAGCTAATGATGATTTCCCTTCATTTTTTCTCCTTCCATTGCATTATACATCAACAAGTTTTGTGTTCAAAAGTTCTAAACATGGAGGAGATTATGGGCATTGCAATAAAAATTGTGAATTCTATCCGTGCACGTAGCTTGCAACGACGGCTCTTTAAATTGCAGTTGGAAGATAGTGAGTCAGCTGAAACACACCGATTTAGTTCTTCACACGGACGTCAGGTGGTTGAGTCGCGGAAAATTCCTAGAAAGGTTTCAAGAATTATTGCCCGAAATAACAGCTTTTTCTGAACGAAAGAGGTGATGACACTCAGATGCTGAAGAAAAACGGAAAATGGCTGACTGATTTGGCATTTTTGACAGACATCACAATGCATTTTAAACACCATTAATTTGGAGCTTCAAGGTAAAGGAAAAACTATTATTGAGATGATTAGCGCAATAAACACATTCAAAAGTAAATTGCAACTTATGATAGATCAACTGAAAAGAAAGATCTAAAAAATTTTCCGTCTTTGAAAGCAAGGATGCCTCAGTTGAATTATGATATTTATGAGGCAGAATTATCAAATATTTTGGGCCAATTCGAAATACGTTTTTATGATTTCAGTAAATTGGCAAATATCGCATCGTTGAGTTATCCTTTTTCGTGTAAAAACATTGAGGAATTAGCTACTGAAATAGCAAGTCAGTTTAACATGGACTCATGTTCTGTTGAAAATGAGTTAGTGCAGATTATATCAGATATACATCTCAAAGTCACAGCATCTGATACAAAATTCTGGTGTTTTATATCTGAAGATAAATATCCGAATCTAAGGCAAATCGCCCTTCAACTGACGGCAATGTTTGGGTCAAACTTACTTGTGCGAGTCTGCATTTTCTGAAATGAAGATAATTAAGTCAAAATATCGCAATCGACTAACTGACGAACATATGTCATCATGCTTGCGATTAGCACTCTGTAATTACATACCATCTTATGAAAAGTATGCTGAGGACATGCAGTGCCACGCTTCAACATCCAAAGTCACTCTTTAGTTAAGTTTAGACACTAGAACTCGTTTGTTTTGTAAGAACCAATAAACTCGCAATTTTGAATAAATATGAGATTTTTTCATTGACATTTTAGAGCAGACCTACACTTACCTTGACTAAAAAAAATGCATATTGTGCGGAAAACTAATATCTATGCCACGATACACCCTACCTAGACGACAATCCTGCATCACACTTACTTGCAGCCTCTCAGAGTCGATCGATCGTAGTCTAACAATATTGAGGTAGATCGCCAGCAGTTCAAGTTTGAGCACCCCTGTCCTAAGGTATTCCTCACATTGTCTGATGATTTATAGACTAAGTTGAGGTCTGCCTTATTAAATACCTTATTGAGTTCCCCTGCTATATTTCGGATTATATGGTATGGAGATATACTTGGTCTTATTTGCTTCGCCTGTAAAAAAACGTGGAATTCTGAATATTTAATCTAAACTTATGTCTATTTATTAACTTGTTTGTTAAGTCATCGTCATAACCATTACCTCTAGTTATATTCCTAATACGATTCCTTTCATTATTAAAGTTTACTCTATTCAGAGGAAAACTGACCAAACGGTGAACTAAAAAAATGTAATGCGGCTAATTTGTGTTGTTTGCAATGAAATAACTCATTAGGAATATATCTATCTGTTACTATGTCTTTGCTGTAGGTATCAAATTCTAAGCTATTATTATTTTTAATAATTAAAATATTTAGAAATGGCAGTTGTCGTTTGTTGTCAATTTCGTAAGCAAATTTAATGGAGTCATATCGGCTATTTAATTTGGAAACAAAATCATCTATATTTGCTTTCCTTGTGTCAAAGATCGCCAAAACATTATCCACCTACCTATTCCCTTGGGAAATACTGAAATTCTTGACTGGCTTCAGTTTCAAACTTACTTATGAATAAATTGGCTATGAAAGATGATAAGCAATTACCCATAGCTGTTCCTTCTTTCTGAACATAAAATTGACTATTATATTGAAAATAATTCTGTTCCATACAAAGTTTATATAATGTTACGTATTCATGAATAATTTCGTCCTCAAAGTGATTCATACTAAATAATTCTTGGAAATATTGTAAAGTTTATGGCACTGATACACTTGGAAACAAAGAACTGACATCAGACTAACTTAATAAGTTGATAGATAGACGTAAGTTCAGGTTAAATATTCAGAATTCCAACTTTTTTACACGCAAAGCAAATAAGACCAAGTATGTCCCCATACCATATAATAAGGTATTTAATAAGGTAGACCTCACCTTAGTCTATAAGTCATCAGACAATTTGAGGAACATCTTAGGAAATCCCAAAGTTAAGTATCCTAATTGTGAGAAAAGTGGAATTTATGAAATTAGTTGTAATGATTGCGATAAAAAGTATGTTGGGCAAACTAAAAGGTCAATTAAAATAAGATTTTAACAACATTTAGCACATTTAAAAAACCGTAGAACAGACATGTCCTTGAAGCTGATCATTTTGTAGCATTAGATAACCTCAGATTAATTAGAACTGTATCTGTTAAGAGATTGTTGAACGCATACGAAAGTATGGAAACTATAAAATGTAAAACAGCTTAAATAAAGATAGAGGGTCGATTTCTGCTGGTTACTTGACCGGAACTAATGGCCTCGCCTATGCCATTAGTTCTGCCTGAATAATTCAGGTGTTAGGCTAAGTATAAATAGGGTAGATTTGTAGTTTAGCTTTAGTCAGTCATCTCTCCTGATGAAGCTAACGTGGTTAGCGAAACGTGAGTCCAGTGCAAAAATAAAGTGCTTGGTGTAGTGAGTAGACTTAAATCTATTAGTTTTTCAAAAAAGCTTTTTCAAATTCTCATTTACCTACCTAAAAATAATAATAAAACGAATGGCATGTCTCCACGAATCATTTTCCTCTAACACACTATTTCTTACGACTAAACACCTTAATTTATAGAAACCTACCAAAATAGATATACCTGTAGTTTATTATTCCTTTTATGCCATTAGTATCTTTTTTTCTATCGCATATTTTATGCAAACATATTCAAAACCTTTTAAGTGTTGTATTTTCTTAGATACTAAACGTACTTTGCTAATTGCCGATTTTTAATTGCTCCTAATATTTTACAGTAGTCTTTATATTATTTAAAATGTGTCAAGACAATTTGGTTATCAATAGAAATTTTACAGTATTTGTATGAAATTAGGTAAAAACGTTTTTTGACGGAGTTAAATTTTAATGGCATTCATAAAAAAAGATTATTCAGTTACTATCACTTAACTGCGTCTCTGTCGGGCGTGGAGTGAATATAAAGGACATAAAAAGTCACATTAATCTAATATTAAACTCAAATTAACCTCTTGGTGCTTTACCATATACGTATTGGAGGTAAGAGTTGCATAAGCAATTTTCTACGTCTGCGTAAAAACTGTTACGTATAAAGTGAGTTGACATATTTAACTTTACGCTATCTATATCATATTTGATGAAATACGTGCTTGATTTTATATTTTTGTTGCAGGTATCTTATTCTCCTATTCCTTAGTTTCGGAACAGCTATATAGATGCTGTAATGCAATTTTATCTTGTAGTTTTTGTTATGGGCGTCTGCATTTTTCTTTTTACAAATTTTGAAAGAAATTTATGGGTGTCAAATTGTAGGTAAATTTTGTAGAATGATCTTTTAGTTTTCGGAATTATAATTATGAAATTACTGCAATCCAACAAACAAACGTAACGTTGAGACGATGAAATTACCATCAATATTTTTGATAAAAACGCCTTAGAAGACCAAGGTGTATATGAAATTCCGTGTCAGGACTGCGCTGCGACTTTTTCATACATAGGCTAAATGAACAGGAAAATCAGCGCCAGAAGAGACGAGCACAAAAACGCCTTAAAACAAAAATCCACCACCTTTTCTCTAGCACAAAATACCGGCCACAAAATCGATTTTGACAAAACCAGAACTCTACAAAAAGTGAAAACCTATCCACTAGGGTAATCAAAGAAACTATAGCAATAGAAAAGAGGCCTAAGAACTTAAATAATCGGGACGATAGCCAACGTTTACCAAACTCTTGAAAACATATTCTATCCCAATACCAAGTCAAACCAAGAGAAACAATAATTCAACCATATGTTACTTCATCAACACAAACATACAAAGAACCACAGGACCGAAAACGCGCAGTCAAAACGGAGCCCCTATTGGCCAGATCAATTCGACCAATAAAGCCACGCGCGCAACACATAAAACCGGGGGGGGGCCCTCGGACTTAGTCTCGATATTCAACGCCAAGACATCCTCCAGTGATCAACGTTTTGAAAAAGATGGATGAGATTCCATCGAAACGTCAGCGAAACCGTCCACTAAAGGACTTTAAGCTAACACGAGATACCCGAAAAACCACTACTACATATATATATATATATATATATATATATATATATATATATATATATATATATATATATATATATATATATATAGTAGCCGTGCCCACGGCTTAGCTCGCGTGGACTTGATTCACTATTATCGTCACTGCTTATTCCTTATGTTACCTAACGTAATAAAATACAGCCTATAACTTGGCCAGAGAACATATGCATGTTTAAAAAAAAAAAACACGTAAGTCAGATAAGTGGTTCTTCAGTGATAAGCGCACTAACTAACTAACTATCCAGAACCCACACTTAAATTTACTCCCAGTGAGCCAATTTAAATGGTAGTTTAAATTCTACGATATTAGATGGAGTCACTTTCTTGACTAATCTAAGTACTCTCAGATTTGAGGGGGTTAAACCCCGGTTAACCACGCTCACGTGTATGCGAATAAAAATTTTTCGATCTATGATGCATGACTTGTAAAACCCTTAAGGGGACCCCGAAGGCCGAAAATTTTAAAATTATCATTTTTTTTATTGCTTTAAATCAAAGTTCAACCTTTTCTGCACAATTTAAGACAATTTTCATCAATTTATCTTAACTAGAAGTATTTTTAAAAAATTTAAGAAAAAAAAAAAAAGTTAATACTTTTCACTTCACAGTCAGATTTACACGTTTACAACCAAACTGGCAGGTTTCCAAGGTTTCCTCTAGCAATAGAAAAAATCGATATTTTCTACGCTAATAATCGATAGTTTCGGTAGGTATTGAAACGCCGAAAAACAAGAAAAAGGTCCGGTCGTGGCGCTGTATCAGAGACGAACCCGCGCTCATTGAAAATCGCTCGTCCTGAAAAGTTGTGGTTTTTGACTTTTCGGTACACGTTTCTCTCAAAATGTAAACACCCAAACCTACTAACTAAACTTTGTGGACATATTTAATGATGTTAGAGGATTATTTGCCAGCAATTTCACGTTCGTTGATGTAGTAGAAGGCAAGAAAAAAAATCATGAGTGAGAGAAAAAAAAGTACATTTTTTAAACTCAAATTAAAAAAAAAGTAACGAGTATATTTAAATGAAATTGCGAACACTAATACAACAGGATACCCTTAATCCAGTAAAAAAAAATACATCAGTAACCCATTTAGAACCCGAGGAATCGGTACCGAAAGTGAGCAATCTCGCTCATAAGGATAAGGTAGCCTTCGGGTTCCCCTTAAGAGGTTCTACCCTTGTGTAAGCATGTTCCATGAGAAAAAATCCAATAAAGTAACAAAAATTTAACGATCCTAGATATGCGACTTGTGAAAAAAAATGTAAGGCAGAACTAAAGCCAGTAGTGTACAATATTTAATCCTTTTATCAGGCCCTTGCAGGCATTTGAGGGCCGCATTGACATTAATCTAAAAAATTTATTAATTTTCAAAAGTACGTGTCACTGTTCGGTTCACCTTGTATGTAGGTCCAGTGACTTATTTTGGTAAATGCTAAAACCTGGTAAAATCAATGCTCCAACTTAAAGGACAAGGTTGGGTAAATAAATATACTGCCTGAAATTAAACAGGCTACTTACTTCGCATTTGCATTGCAATTTTTCTTGACTGTCGTAAAATATCCGATTGCTGAAAAACAGTCAATTTTTTATTAGTATTGTTTTATCGAAGGAAAAAATGACAATGTTTTGTATTATAATAACAATATGATTGCTCGACTGACAGTTGTACGAGAAATATAATATAGTGATTGAATCATCGCACAGTGATTCGGCAAGAACATGCTAGCGGGACAATATTCATGACGTAATTTCCAGGAACCACTGATAACGACTTGTAAACAACCCCCCCCCCCATTTAACGAATTCCAAGAATTAATTTGTTTATCACCTCATAAAGGTATCTTATCAGGGGGTCAAAGTAACCCTTATAAGAGAGGTCATTTTCATTTGCAAATCAGTTGCATTTTATGCACACTTGTGACAACATATTTTAAAATTGGTAGCAAAGTGAAACGAGTTTTTTGTGATGGAATATTCTGTTGAAGGTATGTACTCTATTATGACTTATATTTTTTATAAAAAATATGTATACTTTTGGTGTAATATCAATTTGTAAATGTATAGATAAATCCAGCAAATTTTACATTAATTTTAAACTTTAAAAGTAGCAACTTTTTTTATCCACATATATCCACCTAGATTTTTCTATATGTAATACCTACAACATTCAGGCACAGATTCATATATATTATAGACCCCGAAAAGGCCCGAAAGTAAAATTATTTTATTTTTTTCAGAACGAGTCGTGACTATGACGAAAATGGAGTTTTTTGAAGAATGGCTAAAACAAGACAAAACTGAACGAAACAGTGGCATTTTTTATTATATAAGTGAAAAATTCAATATGTCTGATGTTTCTGCCGATTCTCTAAAACGACTCAAAATGAAAATATCAAGCCTTTCAGCAAAATTCAATCAAAAGTGGACTTCTTTAAAGTGTAACAAAGAAATGTTTCTAATCAAACATAAAGATTGGTTAGAGGGATCCGGAATCGAAATAAAGATTTGTGTTAACCAGCCGTGCACTTCAACATCATCAGCGGCTCTTTCCGTAGGGCGACCCAGAAAATCATTTGAAGACTCATCAACGAAAACGGAGAGTAGAAGATCTTTTGGAATCGCGAAGTGCAATTGAGCTTATTACAGCAGCTGAGTTAGCTACTCGAAAAGAAGGGCATCGAAGTGTTGCTAAACAGATCCATAACGTCGCGGTCAGTGAAACTAGAGAAAAGAATAAGTGTTCTGAACAAAGTCGGCAGTTAACACCAGACGAAACTTTAGCTTATTATGTGGACTCGAAATCGACTTCTCACTCATATAAACAAACAAGAAAATGGTCAATGAAAGCGGGACATCAAGTGTATCCATCGTTTTATAGTTTAGGTAAGTCCAAAGCTTCTTGCTGTCCTTCTGACGAATATATTTCTGTGACTGAATCTCGAGCTGAAATTAAACTTCACGCGATTTTGGATAAAACGGCTGAACGATTAGTTAAAGCTCAGACGGAAGTCATTAGAAGTGTGTTTTACCTCGTTCATATTATACGTTGGTAAGCAAATGGGGCTGTGATGGGAGTTCGGGGCATAGCACGTATAAGCAGAAATTTGAGAACACTAACGCTACAGACGAATTTTTGTTCGTATACTCATTTGTCCCTTTGAGACTGCTTGATGGCGAAACTGTGATCTGGCAAAATCCAAGACCTTCCTCTACTTTATATTGCCGTCCTATTAAGTTTATTTTTGCCAAGGAGACAAAAGAGTTTACGAAAGAAGAAACTTTTAAAATTTTAGATGAAATAAGTCAGCTTCTTCCAACATTATGTAACGTTGCTGGATCTCAAATCTCTGTTAAACACGATTTGTTGTTGACAATGACTGATGGCAAAGTGTGCAATGCCTTAACAGACACAAGTTCAACACAAAAGTGTTATATTTGCGGTGCCACCCCGTTTACTATGAACGAGGAGTTAAAGAAATATCCCAGCAACGAAGAACGCCTTGCATTTGGTTTATCTACTTTACATGCATGGATCCGCACGTTTGAATGTTTGCTTCACATCAGCTATCGTTTAGAAATAAAAAAGTGGCAAGTCAGGGGAGATAACGACAAAGCTATTGTGAAGAAAACGCTCACAAGAGATACAAAAAGTGTTTAAAGATCGTATGGGTCTCATTGTAGATAAACCAAAACCTGGATATGGTAACACAAACGATGGAAACACAGCACGTAGATTTTTTTCCAAAGCTGAATTGAGCAGCGAAATTACAGGAGTAGACGTAAACCTTATTCGTAGATTTCATGTAATTTTAAGAACTTTGTCATCGGGATATGACATAAATTATATAGAATTCGAAAAGTTTTGTGTTGATACTAGAAAATTATACCTTGATCTGTATTCGTGGTATTCCATGCCCGTTACTGTGCATAAAATTCTTGTACACAGCGCGGAAGTTATAAAGTCTTTTCTTCTTCCCATTGGACAACTCTCCGAAGAAGCCCAGGAGGCAAGAAATAAAGACTGTCGTAAATTCCGTGAACGGCACACCAGGAAGCGGTCACGTATTGCCACAAATACAGATCTTTTTTGAGAATGCTTTTAATTACGTCTGATCCTGTTATCAACTCGTATAGAGAATTACCGCGAAGAAAATTTACTTCTTTGCCATCGGAGGTTCTGCAGTTGATTATCCCACCTTCATTGCCATCCGAAACACCAACAGTAAGTCATCATCACGAATTAAATGAGGAGGATTATTTACTCTCTGAATATTCTACTGAATGGGAGAGCGGTGATGACGACTCATCTGACGGTGATTAGTAGGTTTAAGTATTTTTTTATTGTAATTATTATTCTTATTTTATTGTGTGTTGTAGTTGCTTATAATTCATGCCTTAGTATATAAGTTATTTAATATTATATTTCTTTTACTTATACACCTTGTTATTGTAAATAATTGATATATAGATACTGTTATTGTTCTAATTTATTTTACAAGAAATAATATTTTGTAAATTAATAAATGTGGGTACTATCATTATGATTTTTATTTTTTTTCCTAGAAATTTCTTTGTAAACAAACATGATTGTGCTTTTCACACATAATGAGTAGGTAAACGTATGTAGCTAATTAAAGAACAATTAGCGACAATAGTGAACAAATGAGACACATTAGTAAACCACTTCCGTCTTGCAGCTACATATTTCGATTAATACACATACAGTACACATTTTTCAACTTTTTTTTTCTTAAAATAGCTTAAGATACCTGGAATATACATAAACAATTGAAATAAGTGAAGAAATAATATTGTCCCGCTAGCTTGTACTAGTCGAGACACTGTGCATCGTTGATAATTCTAAATAAAGGTAATTTTGATCACCTAACAGTCTTCTCACTCGAATTGCAAATTCCCAGCTTTCGAGCTCTGCTTGCAGCGTGCTTGCAACACATATATGCTTTAAAATTAACGCTCAACAAATTGAGTGAAGATGCTAGGAGAATGCAATGCCCCGACATAACTATGTCCTGGTCAGTAATGTTAACTCTTTTTCGAAAAAACTGCTACCTTGGCGTTAAATTCTACTTGGTTACTGTCAGTAGAAGATAGAATTTATTCTAGGTCTTCGTTAAATTGAATGACTTTCTGCTGTCTGAGGATATTTTCATGAGTAGCTTATGTTCAAGCATTTAACGTGAATGAAGGGATAAGCGTACTGTCGTCTGCAAAGCTACAGATTGGATTCCTGGTCCGTTCACAGATCATTAATATAAATGAGAAAGAGAGTAGGCGACAGTATGGAGCCTTGGGGCATACTGGCGTTGACAGTGAAAGTATTAGTCTATTGCTCGTTTTAAAAAAGGGGGAGATAAGAACATTTTCTGCTGATTTTTGTAAGTGAAATTTTTTGGGGCGAGGTAAGCCAGCATGTTTTCACTCCTTCGACAGTTTCTTTGTCTCTAGATCATAATAATGGAGACATGTTTCATCCATAGTTAGCATTAAATCGATAAAGATAAATGAATTCCCTTTAAAATGGTTACAAATAAACTTGGATAATGTGACTCTCAATTGCTTTTTTTTTTGGGGTTTAGACACTTAGGAATTCTTTAAATTGATAATTTTTTCCTAGCCAAATTAGAAAGCACAGTGTGGAAAATACATTCGTAACAAATGATCAAACTCTCTGCTATATGTTTCAGCACAAGTTGTTGATGCTTCAAAATCATTTCAAGCACAGCCTCAACATTCTCTGGAAAACACACAGAACTGGATCTTCCAGTACGGTATTCATCGCTGATGTCGGTTCTTTGTCTCTGGAAATCCGCAACTTAATTTTGATGATGGCGTAGAAAGGACGTTTTCCTTTAATATCGGGTCTTCCATTAAGGACTTGACAACTTTTTTTTTAAATAAAACGCAACCCATTTGAGACATTTCGAAAATTTTACTATCGGCTTGAAGTACAATCAAAACATTTATGTATGGAATTCGACTTCATTCATATGTCCACTACGGGCACGTTTGCAGCGGTCGATTCATTGAACCCAATTTTCGATGACTCGGCCACACATTTCGACGGAAACGGCCGCTATCTCTCTTTCAATATTGGCTCTGAGCTCCTCTAACGACGCAGGCTTGTTAGCATAGACCAATGATTTAACGTACCCCCATAAAAAGAAGTCTAGAGGTGTTAAATCACACGATCTAGGCGGCCATTCGACGGGACCATTTCTCGATATAACACGTTCAGCGAATTTAGATTGCAGTAAGTCGATTGTTAAACCCGCTGTGTGGCTTGTGGCGCCGTCTTGTTGAAACCACATATCATTAATGTCTAGCCCATGCAACTGATCAAAGAAATAACGTTGCAACATGCCTCTGTAGCGATCTCCATTGACTGTAACGTGACGGTTATTTTCATCAACGAAAAAGAACGACCCAATGACACCACCGGCATGAAAACCGCACCAAACAGTAATTTTTTGTGGATGAAGTGATGTTTCTTCAAGCACATGAGGGTTTTCACCTGACCAATAACGCATATTCTGTTTGTTGACGAAGCCGTTTATCCAAAAATGCGCTTCATCACTAAAGATGATTTTGCGATGAAATTGGTCATCTTCTTCCAACATTTCTAGAGCCCAATTCAAGAACGTACGTCGCTCCATATGATCGAGTGGCTTTAGTACTCGAGTTAACTTTAACTTATAAGGGTGCCGGCCAAGATCCTTTCGCAAAATTCGCCATAGTGTGGTCTGAGCGATGCCCAATTCTTGAGAACGCCGTGAAATCGACTGTTTTGGTTCGTTTGACATGGATGCTTGAACGGCAGCAATATTCTAACTACTTCAACCAACCCGTTGTCTCACTGGCACCAGCAGCGAATATGTTAACTCAAATTTTTTCACTAGACTATGAATTGCTTGTCTACTGGGACGAGAATTACGACCAAAAATTGGCGTTAATGCTCTTAAAGTTGCAGTCACCGACTCTAAATTTTGGTAGTAAATTTTAATTATTTGTAAACGTTGTTGGTTCGTGTACTTCACCATGATGAAAATGTTGACTTTACTGAATGTTTTTGACGTTGACAGTTCGGTGATTGGCTTAAGGGTGCGTTCACAGTGAAATTTCAAAGTTGTCAAGTCCCAAATGGAAGACCCTTTATAATAGGCACGAAGTGTAGACAATTCTTTCAAAAAGAGGTACTATATCACCAATCGATTTTACTGAATTTCCAATTTTTGTTGGGAATGTGGAATCTTTGGCACAATGACACTTCTCGTATATATCACCACTACACCAAACAGTTTATTTTGCACTCGATGCGCGTTTTGCCAACTGCCATATCTAGATATTTTAATTATTAAAAATAATAATAGGTCAGAATTTGATATCTATAGAAAGGACACAGTAACAAACAGATATCTTTGATTGTGTTAGCCGATACTTGTTGGAAATTCATAATAAAATTATATAAAAAAAACACTATGTTTTAATTTCCAATATATTTAAAGTCACTTGACAATTGTTTCACCATACAATGGCTTCTTCAGAAGTAAATAAAAAAGAAAAATATTTGGTAGTAATCCTGGTTAAATAGTGCTTGAAACTATCCTTAATTATCTAAGATTATGCTAATCATTTTATTATATTATTTACAGACAGAATTATTTTAAGAATGCAAATCTGTGGTACTATTTCCGAGAACTAATAAAGACTAAGTAAGGGTGAATGGTTTAAGTCTACCTGTTCGTTTAATAATTGATTGGAGTTTTTCCGTTTGTTAATTTCAAGACATTCAAGCAAATTTAATTTTTTAGATTTATTTTCTACATGTAGGATTTTTTAACGTATCATCAAAATTATGAGATTCGTTTATTATATGAGTTGCATAATGTGAATTGTTCTTATTTTTTAAAAACCTATGTTTATGTTCTTTAATGCGAGTTTCAAAAGATCTATCAGTTTGTCCTACGTAGGTTTTAGTACAAGATCCACAATTTAATAAGTAAACTCCTGATTTTAAGGAATTCTTAGATTTGGTTTTGTTATTCAAAATTATACTCCCGAAGGAATTACTGGTTTTGAATGTTATTTTATTGTTCTTTTTTATTAAATGTTTGGAAATTGTTCTAGTTATTTTCCCTGTGCATGTGAGTGTACTAAATTTTTCTTTTTTGTCATTAATTGTGGGATAAATTAGAGAGATTGCTTGTTTAAAGGATTTTTTATTCAAGATATTATCTATAATGTTGGGGTCATATCCATTATTAATTGCTATTTGTTTGATTATGTTGAATTCTTTGTTAAAATTAATTTTAGTCATAGGGATATGTAACAATCTATGTATGAAAGAGTTAAAAGCTGCCATTTTGTGAGGATACGGAACAGATATATTCCTAAGGATTCACTTCATTGCAAACAACACAAATTAGCCGCATTACATTTTTTAGTTCACCATTTGGTCACTTTTCCTCTGAATAGTGTAAACTTCAATAATGAAAGGAATCGTATTAGAAAAACTAGAGTTAATGGTTATGACGATGACTTAATAAACCCGTTATTAAATAGACATAACTTCAGGTTAAGTATTCAGAATTCCACCTTTTTTACACGTGAAGAAAATAAGACCAGGTATGTCTCCATACAATATAATCCGCAGGGGACTCAATGAAGTATTTAATAAGATTTAAAGAACATTTAGCACATTTAAAATACAGTAGAACAGAAAAGTCTAGCATTGCCGAACATGCCCTTGAAGATGATAATACTGTAACATTAGATAATCTAAGATTAATTAAAAATGTATCTGATGGGAGATTGTGGAACTCAAACGAAAGTATGGAAATTATAAATGTAAAGGTAGTTTAATAGACTGACGGCCTATTCCTTATAGTCCCATCTACTGGTTACTTGACCGGAACTGATGGCCTCACCTATGCCATTAGTTCCGCCTGAGTAATTCACGTGTTAGGCTAAGTATAAATAGGGTAGATTTGTAGTTTAGCTTGAGCTAACATGGTTAGCAAAACGCACGTCGAGTGTAAAAATAAAATGTTTCGTGTAGTGGTGATATTTACTGAGTAGCACTATAAATAACACAATAAATTCTGGACCACGAAATTTTGTCTACTAAATGTCAAGCTATATTCGTTTTTGACAATAGGAAATGGTCTAGGTTAGCTAGTTATTAACACAACTAATCTAAAAGCATAAAATATACAGTGTTTTGTGAATTCGAAAATTTTTAATAATATGAACTTAGCATTTTAAGTTAAACCTTTGAATGTGTAAAAAATCTACTTCAAAACGATAACGTATTTCAAGAATTTTATTACTAATGTCTTTTTAAGACCTTGCTTAGTGATATACAAAGTTCAGTGGAAAAAAAGTATTTAGTGTAGTTGTGGTAACTGCTGTATGTGCGAAAGATTTCAAAACACCAAGTGTAAAGTAGCCAAAATAACTAGTAGGGTTTTTAACTTTTCGTCCGTCTCAGAATCGGACTAGCACAGTTAAAAAAATACTATATACTTTTCGTTGAAAATTAAATAAACAACCAGTGTTAGACCATATAAATATTGGTATTTTCATAGGAAAATTCCGGAAAAATTCGGCAAATAAATCTCTAAAACTTTGTCCAAGACCTATTTAGCTGATTGAATTCTTTCATAACAAAATTCCTGCTACGAAAAATTGCATCCAAGCAATCTGGGTTTTAAAGTTTTCCGAAAGTACACATTTCTACATAATAGAGTTTTAAAACACACTGAAGAAAGATACAGCATCCCTTTCTCAAAAGAAGCGAACTTTTTCAGGAAAATATTCGTTTCATACACCTAGGCCAACATTAATTTGATTCAAAGTGTGACTGGATGAATCCAGGGCTGCATCAGACAAAAACATATCTCTCCGCAATGCCACGGTCATTCATAGGTAGTAGAGTGTCTTCGTCAAGATTCATGGTAAATGACAAGTGTAGAAGACCGTCAAATAGCTGGCTGAGAATACTATTTATCGATTATATGGTTTGGCTCCAACACAGATGTTAAAAAGAAGACAGATAAAATAATTTCTTTGGTCTAGTTGCCAGGTTAGAAGCCTGCCTAACTCTACTATTGCTACGATTACCTAATATTAACAATAAAAGCAAGACATTGTCTTTCAAGAACAACTATTTAATATACTTTACACATATTAATTTTGTAATAAAATAAATGTCCTTTGTCCAGATTAGTTTGGCTTCTAAAACATGATACTTGTTAAAGATCGTTGACATTGGTAACATTAACAGCTAGATAAATAAATAATTATTAACACCACTTTTTACGTTTGACTTGATCACACTGTAAATACGAGTATTTTCCTAATGGATGTACAGCTCTTGTTTTCCTCTGTAATATTAAACTAGAGGTTGACTAATATATGTCCTCCGTCAGCAAGATAATTCTTCATTCTAATATTCAAGGCGACTTTAAAGTTGATTTACAAAAATATTTGACTGGAAAATTTCGTTTTATGTAGCGCCCATCAAAAAGCACAACTGTATAAGAAAATTTTCCTGACAAAATTTAACTTGACTGGATATTTTCTTTCAAATTATTTAATACAAAACTATATTATCATTTAAAAATAGTCACTAGAAATATCAAAAAAAATGTAGGAATCAATCTGCTTTCCTTATTTCTATCTTCTGTTCGGGTACTGTCTGTTTTTTTTCTGACTTTCTTTCAGCCTCAGCAATTTCGACTAATTTGAACTTTTGTATTTTACCAGAAACGGTCTTGGGAAAACTATCAACCAGTTTGAGTACGGAAGGTATCTTGTAATGGGCAATTTTGCCGTTACAAAATTGTTTTAATTCATCAAGAGTAAGAGATTGATTGTCTCTCAGTTTAATGAAGGCACACACTTCTTCACCAAGCCGATAATGAGAAAGACCAACAATCTAAAAAAATAGTTAATATTATTGTTATTTTATTAATAAAACATAAATGAGGTAAAAAAAATATTTGAATATTTTGACAATTACTTTCAAAAACAAAATGATACTACTTTCAAACTATCTAAATAAAAATTAGACAAATTAGTTTTAGGCAGCACAAATTGAGATTATAAGTTTATTCCACTTAATGGCCTGCAATTGGATTAACTTTTCAATAAACAGTTGAATAGATGCATTGGTTAGATTAAACCTTAAAAATTTTGTAGTGACTCTTAGAATATGTCTGACCTGTATGATACTTATGCGTGCCTCCGAACACATAAACAACTTACATATACTTCTAATATACTGGGATGAGAATTTAAAAAGTCCTCAATCTCCTTTGGAAATATGTTTTCTCCTCCTCTTATCACCATCTCTTTAAGCCTGCCCACAATATTTCCATAACCATTTTCTAATAAGACAAATTGGTCACTAAAAATATATTATTACTAGTTTTCTTATCAAAATGATTTAATACACAATTATTTGTGCTAAATTGCTCATTAGCCGTTGACTTCCTGAAATAATTTTCAAAAGTAAGCTCCCGTAATTAGTATTTACATTGTCATTGGCAGTATAACATAAGAAAAGGCGGGCCTTGTATAATAATGCGAAAGATCATTAGGTAAGATTTAAGACTAAAAAAAAATACGCCCAACACAATTTGCATTCTTGAGTTTTTACATAATAAATTATTTTTTAATTAGAGTTAAAATAGGCCACGTAATCACCCAGTCTTCAGCCATCCGTCCTGTGATAAAGTCTCCTTTGTTTTTTGTTCATCCTTCCAGTATTCCAACATTGTAAAATATCCTCTTAGACAAAGTTCCCCTGGAGTACCTAAAAAGAGAATAAGAAATATATTACCTTTATATTGCTCTCAAAATTAGGCTATTTTAAGGTGCGATCGATCAGAATATGATGGTCAGCGACCCCGTGTATCTTTTTGAATTATATTTGTCACTTTTTCTCTATAAAAAATCAAACGTTTTCGAAAGATAGTGCTTATAATTTTATATTCTTTGTGATTTTTTACCTTTCGGAACGATATAACCATTTTTATCAATTACTTTTGCTTCACAATGTTCTTGCAGACATCCTACGGTAGAGGTTGTTAACTTTTCGTCATCATCAAAATTTGTCTGAAAAATTACTGCGGAACATTCTGTTTGGCCGTAAGCCACCTAGAAAGAGAAAGAGTTGAGTGGTACTAAAAACGTTTACTAATTTATCTTTTTTTTCATTTAAAAGTCATGTTTTTCCTTGGAAATAGACAGTAGAATGTGGAGCAAAGAATTCAGTCAACAAGGTGGCTTTCTCAACAAGTATTGCTGCAGTAGTAATATCTGACCGTGTAAGTGGTGCTATAGTGAATTTGGTGCAATTTTGTCTATCTGCCTTAGCGACTGACCAAAAAAGACCTGTTTTATATGTTGCAAAACATGTAATAACAATGTTTCGAGATTATGTAATAAACAAGTACGTTAAATGTAGTATATATGCTGCGTAATATAAAACATTCTCATCGTTACATTTATTACAGGCCTCTCTTAATGTAAATGTTTAGTGAGGAGCAAGGTAAGGTACACTAAATATGAAAGTTAGAATGTAGCAGCATGAAAAATTTTATAACAACAACAATAATTCTTAAGTAACACAGTTCAGAAGTGAAAAGAAAAATCTAAAGATGGATGTTATTAGATTAACAAATGAGTATCAACGTTACTTTTCTGTGGATAATTCAAGTTTAGGTGTTCTAGATAATTTTGGATGGTTGTAGCTTCTACTTGATGGAAATTCATTATAAATATATAATAAAAGACTGATTTTAGTCAATTTCCACTGGTTTATTTAAATTGCGATGACGCGTTTCGCTGTCGATGCAGCTTCTTCAGATCTACATTTTACACTTTCAAGTTAGGTATAATGTTCACAATTTTATATAATTTCTTAATTATAATATTACACTTAATTAAATTACATTGATTAGTAACTAGTAGACTAACTAATATCCCCTTATCAGAGGAAAATTTTACTAAAGAATTAAACTACATAAAACAAGTAGCCGTTAACAATGGTTATTTGGTTACTTTAATCAACAGTATCGTTAGGAAAAAACTTAGAAACAAGGCAATCTCAGAAATATACCCACGTTTTAAGGACAGAAATACCACTTTTAAATGCTTAACCTATTTCGGCAAACCGACGAAAAAACTGGGGAAATTTTTAAATCAAAAAAATATCAACATAGCTTACAAGACTAACAATACTATAGGGAAATATCTTAAAAACTACAAACCACAAATCAATAAAGACAATAAATCAGGGGTTTATCAATTAACATGTGGATCATGTCCTAAAACATACATAGGACAAACTGGACGTACATTTAGACAAAGAATTACAGAACACTAAAAAAGTTTCATCTATAGAAAATCTAATTCAACATATGCTAATCATCTTTTAACAGAAAATCACACATTTAACAAGAATTTTAAAATTTTACACACTCAACAAAAAGGTTTAAAACTAAACCTTTTAGAGACAATGCAAATAAATCGATTGAGGACTACAGGTACTTTCCTTAACGACCAGGTAGATTTAAGCAATTCACCATTATTGAATTTATTCTCCTAACTCCAAATCTGTGTGGGTTTTCCAATACTATCAATGTAATTTTATTAGGTGTAATATTATAATTAAGAAATTATATAAAATTGTGAACATTAAACCTAACTTGACAGTGTAAAATGTAGATCTGAAGAAGCCACATCGACAGCGAAACGCGTCATCGCAATTTAAATAAACCAGTGAAAATTAACTAAAAACAGTCTTTTATTATATATTGTTCTAGAAAAGTAAAAACTTATTTTTATCTAACTTTATTTGAAAATATTTTAAAACTGTTATACAAGTTTGCATTAAATACACAATTACCCCCCTTAACTCTACATGAAACAATAAATCTGCACACAGGTTATGATATAACATATACTGGTATCAGAAAAACGAAATTCTGTCCGTTTGAATTTTTGCTTATGTATCTTTTTTTCTAACTCCCCTTTAACCTTTCATTTCTTACTTACTTTGATTCTCTTCAAATTTAGTATTTTCTTCATATCTCTTAGTAAGGGAGGTGGGCAGTTAGAACCTCCTATTAATGCAATTTCCGGACTGATATCTTCGTTTCTACTTCTCTGTGTATCTAATAAATCTACGTACATTGTCGGTGTGCCATGGAGAACTGTACATCTAAAAAAGTATTATAAATAGAATAAATCTACTCAGTATATATCACCACTACACCAAACACTTTATTTTTGCACTCGACGCGCGTAGGTAGATTTGTAGTTTAGCTTTAGTCAATCATCGCTCCTGATGAAGCTAACATGGTTAGCGAAACGCGCGTCCAGTGCAAAAATAAAGTGTTTGGTGTAGTGGTGTTATATACTGAGTAGTATCATTGTGCCAAGATTCCACATTCCCAACTTAATAGAATAAATCTTAAGTTTTTACCACATTCATATCGGCTTTCGATTTTATGGGAACAATCAGTTTTTCAACTAGGCTTATGTGTAGTCTCGGTTAATAATGGGACTTCCACTCAAACCTGAAATTTACATTTTTCGACGAGCGAATGAAAAATTAAAATTGAGAAATGTAAGTTGGGATTTTAGAATCTTTGGCACATTGACACTACGCAACAATTGTTACAACTTCACCACATGCTTCAAATAGTTATAATTTAGTGAGAAAGTGGTTAATGTAATGGTAATAACTGGTGTGTAGTAAGATGTTTTGCTTAACAATGCATCCTTTAGTTTCCAATATGTCAAAAAGTAAATGCAGCTGATCGATACTCTCAAAAATAATGAGACACTGGCGACAGTAGGAGTTTTTTAAAGAGATTCAGACTTCATTCGAAAAAACCAATATTTACAGACTTTTCAGTATTTGTATGAAATTTGGACGATGCTTAAGAACACAATGAGTTACAGCGCCTTTATAAACTAAAAAACACTTTCTGTTGTTGTGCTCATATATACGAGGCTGGTTTGAAAAGTCCTTGCAAAGTCCGAGAGATGGCACCACCGGCGCGTATCGAGGTCATGTTTAGTTAGTGGCATCTCTTGAATGAACGCACACCAAGTTTCAGCCATATTGGTCTGTTTCTTTGTGTTTGGCATTCGTGTGAATCAAGGAAGTCGAGTGATTTTCAAGAAATGGACGAAAAAGAATTTCGTGTGGTGATTAAACATTACTTTATGAAAGGCAAAACGCCTCAGGAGACTAAAGAGAAGCTTGATAAACATTATGGTGACTCTGCACCTTCGATTAGAACAGTTTATAAGTGGTTTCAAAATTTTCGGACTGGCCATATGGGCACAAGTGACGTTCTGGACGGCCTGTGGAGGTTACGACTCCAGAAATCATTGATCAAATCCATGATATGGTGATGGATGACAGAAGAGTTAAGGTGCGTGAGATTGCTAGTGCTGTGGGCATCTCGACTGAACGGGTACATAATATTTTGCATAAACATTTGGACATGAGAAAGCTATCCGCAAGATGGGTGCCGCGATTGCTCACGCTTGACCAAAAACAGAATCGTGTGAAGTGTTGCAAGGATGGTTTGCAGCTGTTCCAGAAGAATCCGGAGGACTTTAAGCGTCGTTTCGTCACTGTGGATGAAACATGGATACATTACTATACTCCTGAGACCAAACAACAATCTAAACAATGGGTTACCAAAGGGGAATCTGCACCAAAAAAGGCGAAGACCGTTCCTTCGGCCGGAAAAGTTATGGCGACTGTCTTTTGGGATTCGCAAGGGATAATCCTCATCGACTATCTGGAAAAGGGTAAAACTATTACAGGTGAATATTATTCATCGTTATTGGACCGTTTGAAAACCGAGCTGCAAGAAAAACGCCCGCGATTGGCCCACAAGAAAGTCCTTTTCCATCACGACAATGCACCAGCACACACCTCAACAGTTGTGGTCGCAAAATTAATGGAAATAGAATTCCAACTCATTTCACATCCCCCCCTTTTCTCCAGACTTGGCTCCCTCGGACTACTATTTGTTCCCCAATTTGAAGAAATGGCTGGCGGGACAAAGATTTTATTCAAACGAGGAGGTGATTGCAGACACTAATGGATATTTTGCAGACTTGGACAAATCCTATTATTCGGAAGGGATCAACAAACTGGAACATCGTTGGACGAAGTGTATAAGCCTAAAAGGAGACTATGTCGACAAATAAAAAAGGTTTACTCCAAACACATAAGTAGTTTTTATTTTTGCACGGACTTTTCAAACCAGCCTCGTATGTAGTATATACTGAAAAGTTTATACCCAGCTAAATTAGAAAACATGAAAACTGTGTTAAGTGAAAATAAATTATGTAATCAATTACACATCTTTCACTAGGTACTACATGCATTCAAAATATTATTTTACAAATAACAACTTACTTTTCATTTCTTATAGCGTCCAAATTTTTATCGGGATTATAAGCGATTGAAGGTAGTACTAAAGTACTACCATGGTTCAGCGCTGCTGCGATACTAACTACGGTACCGAAGGCATGGAATAAAGGCACTGGTACTAGAATTTTATGCTGTTTTTTATGTAATTCATTCCGTTTACCTAAATAATAAGCATTGTTGACTAGGCCAAAGTGAGAGGCCAGAGCTGCTTTAGGTTCGCCTGTTGTACCCTAAAAAAATCAAGGTTATTAGTTTCAAGTAAGTTATATTATTACCTAAATGACGACTAAAAATTAATTATATACTTTTTTTGTATATTAATTAATTCTTTTGGTAATCCTAGATATATTATTTCACGTAACATGACATATACACAAATTAAATAGGTTTTGAGTTTTGATAAAGGTTCTTTAAAAGTGGTGTTTGAATCCCCTACCCAAAATTCGAACTTTTAGCTTGAACAGTGTTCAAAAGTGTTCCCTAATGACCGGAGTTGGAAAAACAACTATCGATCGAATTTTGAAGGAAGAAAGGATAGGAGGAGTTACTGCGCCAAAGCTAAAATCAGGTAAAATAAAACTGGAGCTGACAGAAGATGTAAAAAATTCCCTGCGAAGAATCATTCATGGCTTTTTCATTGAAAAAAAATCCCAACTTTGGACTTAATTCTAGGGGCTGTTAAAAGTAACCCACAGATACCAACGATGGGCAGCACCAAGTTGTGGGACGTTTTAAAATCAACCAATTTTCGTTGGGAAAAATTTCAAAGAAAATCCTTGTTAATTGAAAAGGGAGAAATCGTACGCTGGAGAAGAGATTATCTGAGAAAAATTAGACATGAGCGTTCTCAAGGAAAACGAATTTATTATTTAGACGAAACTTGGTTAAATTGAGGGTACACCGTAAATAAGTTTTGGCAGGACAAAAACGTTTTGAGCTCAAGACAAGCTTTTATGGAAAGTTGGTCAACCGGCTCCGTCCGCCATCTGGAAAATGATGCTGATTAATTATAATACATACAGGGAGTATCCACGGTTTCGTTAATGGCGATCTGCTTACACTGGAATCGAAAAAAACAGGAGATTACCACGAGGATATGAATTCTGATGTGTTTGGAGAATAGTTTACGCAAATGATAGATTTGATTTCCCGAAGCTCAATAATTGTCATGGATAATGCAAGTTACCATTTCAAAAAAGTTGAACGTGTTCCCTCGATGGGATGGCTTAAACGTGATATACAGTCTTGGTTAACTCAGCGAAATATAATATTCTATGATGACAATGTTAAAGGCGAGTTAATATAATTAATCAAACATGAAGTTTTAATAAACAAAGATAAGTACAATACAGTCCCTGGCCAAATTATTAGACGCCCTGCAAGATTTCATGTAAAATATTAATTACCGAGTGATATTGTACCGTTTATTATTTGAAATTGATTTGTTTTTTATTTTTATATTATCCAATCAATTACCTATTTATTTGACATAAATAAAACAGCATTAATTTAGAAAAGCATAAGTTTATTAAGTTTTAAAGAAAAGTGAAATTAATGTTAGTAAAAGTCAATATTTAGTTGAGCCACCTTTAGCCGCTATCAAAGCTTTAATTCTGCGCGGCATGCTATCAATGCAAGATTGTACTGTCTCCTGCATTTGAGGATGATGATTCCACACATGAATAATCTTTTCTAGGAGCTGGGTTTTGTTGGTAATCACATCTTTAGCCACTTCTCTTTTCATCAGCTCCCACGCATTTTCAATGGGGTTCATATCAGGGCCAATCCAACAGAGGGATATTTTTTTCTGCCAAAAAAGCTTTAACAGACCGAGCAGTGTGGCAGGGAGCTCCATCTTGCATGAAAGCGAATGGTTCCCCATTTGGAAACCATTCTCGGAGCTGCGGAATCAACCGATTTTGCAATACTTCTTTGTACTGATCTTGCCTCATTATTCCTTTGACGACGTACAGACGTCCAGTGCCCTTGCCGCTGATGACTGACCAAATCATCACTTTGGTGGGATGTTTAACCGTCGGGACGACACAATCAGGACGAAACTTTTCTCTATGACGACGACGCACATACTGAGCTTTATTCTGCAAAATTTCGAATGTGCTTTCGTCACTGAAGCAGACCTGTCAAAAATAGGAAAAATATATAAACTTCCATGTTTATTTGCTTTATTTAACTGAAAATGATAATAATGTATCAATTATTGATTAAATTGCTGTATCTTACCGATCTCCAGAAGTCCACATCTTTGTCTTGCCATTGTTTGGCCCACTTCAGGCGCTTTGCTTTCATTGCAGCTGTTAACTTGGGCTTCCTGGCGGGGCGACAGGCCTTAAAATTTAATTCTTTCAATTTTCTTCGAACAGTGCGCTCAGAAGCATTTACGCTAGCATCCTGGAGTTGTGATTTTATTACCTTTGTGGTAGCAAATCTGTTTTTCTACACAAATTTTCTTCAAACATCTCTCTGACCGTGGAGTGAAAATTGGTTTTCTACCGCATCTTTTCTTTCTTTTCGGGGTTAATTCCTTCCCTGACTCAATTTTCTTTTTTATGCGTCGTACACTAGCTTCAGATACCTCCAATCTTCGTGATATTTCTCGGTTTGTAAATGTTTTCGCAATCACAAGGGCCTTCACTTCAGCTTTTTTACGTGGTGAAAGATCGCCTTTTCTACGCATAATGAAAATAGACCAATTACTTTTTTAAAACACTGCATACAAAATAAACTAATAACTGAGTAGTATAAAACTGTTAAACAAACAATCACAGTCCATAAGGCACAGAAACACGTCCGTACCGTGTGCCATATGTTAAAAATAAATACAAATATGTAGTCTACAACAATTCTTTTAAATAAAAATCAATAATATTGTAGTTTAAATATACCATTATTGCATAAAAACTCTTAAGAAACATAAAATTACTAAAAAAACCGGTCAAGTGCAAGTTGAACTTGCACAATTAGTGTTCCGTACGTAGATTGTTTTTAAAATAAAATTTTTTGTTAGGGTGGTAGAAAATGATCAGTGACTTCACAAAACACACCCCAAATGAGTTTTCAACAAAGTTTTTTTTTTCCAATCTTTACTGAAAACTGGTGACCTTAAATTTTGTTTTTTTTTTTAAATACCAAATAAATTATTAAAGGTAATGCACTCGTGATAATTTTCGTTCAATCTATACCCCGTGGAGAATATTCTAGAATTTTTTCAAAACTTTTTGATCAGTACTTGTCGAGATAAGGTAGGGGACAGCGATTTTTTAAAAGTAATACGAAGAAAAGTGTGCGCAAGTATTACATTATATATATATTTTTTACTCGTATTATCACAAGATTTCATTTGACATCACACTCGCTGACCTAGTAAAAAAAAATTTTTTTCACTTCCGATTTCACCCCTCAAACCGAACCCCTTAAGTCAAAATTTATGTTACGGTGGTATAAAATGATCAGTGACTTCACAAAACACACCTTAAATGAGTTTTCAACAAAGTTTGTTTCCAATCTTTACTGAAATCTGATGACCTTGAAATTTTTGTTTTTTTTTATGTACCATATAAATTATTAAAGGTAATGGACTCGTGATAATTTTCGTTCAATCTACACCTCGTGGAGAATATTCCAGAATTTTTTCGAAATTTTTTGATAAGTACTTTTCGAGATAAGGTCCGGGACAGCGATTTTTCGCGAATTTTTAAAAATAATACAAAGAAAAGTGCGCGCAAGTATAATATTATATATACATTTTTTACTCGTGTTTTCACAAGCTTTCATCTGACACCACACTCGTTGACCTAGTAAAAAAAATTTTTTTTTTCACTTCCGACTTCATCCCCCAAAACTAACCCCTTAAGTCAAAATTTAATTCTCAAAACTACATGGCTCTGATGAGGCCATCAATTCCTATATTATTACCAAATTTCACCTTTCTATGTCAAATAGTTTCGGAGAAAATCGGGTGTGACAGACAGACAGACAGACAGACAGACAGACAGACAGACAGACAGACACCGAAGTGATCTTATAAGTGTTCCGTACGGAACACTAAAAAATACAGTGCGTCTAATAATTTGGCCAGGGACTGTAAGTACGTTATCGACGAAATTGCCGAAACTGGGGATATAACTGTTCTTCGCTTGCTACCATACCACTGTGAGCTTAATTCTATAGAGCTTATTTGGGCTCAAGTAAAAAGCGAAGTGGCTAGAAACAATGTGACCTACAAATTAACAGACCTTAAATATCTATTTGTAAAAGCAATATGTAATGTCACTCCAGAAAACTGGCAAAACATGTGTTGAATACGTAATTAAAGAAGAAGATAAAATGTGGACACTAGATTCATCAATGGACCAAATTGTAGAACCACTAGTTATACCATTAGGTACAGATGATGCTATGTCAGATTCGGATATGTCGGATATGGAAGGTGTTTAAGATTAACATAGCCCTAGAGCTAGATATAATAATTTTATTTTGTCCTTAAATTTAAGTTATAGTTTAAGGTGTTATTTTATAAATGATAAATTTTTAATTGTTACCCTTCGCCTTGCAAATGGATAGAGTATAACGATTTCCTCATCATCCATTCTTTATAGCGTTGTACGCCTTTTGGTCCCTTTTCTCCAGTCCTCTCTATTTTCCCAGTCTCCGTGGCTTAGATTCCTCGCTGACATACTTCTTTCTATTCCTTCTATCCATGTTGTTTTTGGGCGCCCTTTTTTCTCTTTTCCCGTGGTGACCAGTTTTTGATCAGCTTCGGGAGTCTTTCGTCGCTCATCCTCTCCACGTGACCATACCATTCTAGTTGTTTCCTTTCAATTCCTTGTATTATATCCTCCTCCACTTCCATTATTTCTAGAATCGTTTTGTGGACTTTGTCACGGCGTGATTTTCCTGCCGATCGGCGCAAATAGTCCATTTCCAATACTCGTAGTTTCCGCTGTGTAGTTTGACTCATTTGCCATGCTTCACTGCCGTAGAGTACTATACTCCTTAGAAGAGTGTTATACAAGAGTTTTTTGTTTTGTTTTGATATATGTTTTCCCCACAAACTCGAGTTTAGACACTCAATGACCTTCTTCCCTTGTACAATACGGTGTTCAATGTCTGGTTCAGTCCGTCCGTTGCTTGTAATTTTTGTACCCAGATATATATATATATATATATATATATATATATATATATATATATATATATATATATATATATGTATATATATAGTCCCTGACCAAATTATTAGATGCACTGTATTTTTTTTAGTAATTTTATGTTTCTTAAGAGTTTTTTATGCAATAATGGTATATTTAAACTACAATATTATTGATTTTTATTTAAAAGAATTGTTGTAGACTACATATTTGTATTTATTTTTAACATATGGTAACACTGTGTTGACAAAGTGATACATGAACGTAAATAAGTACAAACCTGTATTAGTCGCGATCGGAATCGAGTCAGGTACGGACGTGTTTCTGTGGCTTTATGGACTGTGATTGTTTGTTTAACAGTTTTATACTACTCAGTTATTAGTTTATTTTGTATGTGTTTTAAAAAAGTAATTGGACTATTTTCATTATGGGTAGAAAAGGCGATCTTTCACCACGTAAAAAAGCTGAAGTGAAGGCCCTTGCGATTGCGAAAACATTTACAAACCGAGAAATATCACGAGAATTGGAGGTTTCTGAAGCTAGTGTACGACGCATAAAAAAGAAAATTGAGTCAGGGAAGGAATTAAGCCCGAAAAGAAAGAAAAGATGCGGTAGAAAACCAATTTTCACTCCACGGTCAGAGAGATGTTTGAAGAAAATTTGTGTAGAAAACAGATTTGCTACCACAAAGGTAATAAAATCACAACTTCAGGATGCTAGCGTAAATGCTTCTAAGCGCACTGTTCGAGGAAAATTGAAAGAATTAGATTTTAAGGCCTGTCGCCCCGCCAGGAAGCCCAAGTTAACAGCTGCAATGAAAGCAAAGCGCCTGAAGTGGGTCAAACAATGGCAAGACAAAGATGTGGACTTCTGGACATCGGTAAGATATAGCAATTTAATCAATAATTGATACATTATTATCATTTTCAGTTAAATAAAGCAAATAAACATGGAAGTTTATATATTTTTCCTATTTTTGACAGGTCTGCTTCAGTGACGAAAGCACATTCGAAATTTTGCAGAATAAAGCTCAGTATGTGCGTCGTCGTCATGGAGAAAAGTTTCATCCTGATTGTGTCGTCCCGACGGTTAAACATCCCACCAAAGTGATGATTTGGTCAGTCATTAGCGGCAAGGGCACTGGACGTCTGTACGTCGTCAAAGGAATAATGAGGCAAGATCAGTACAAAGAAGTATTACAAAATCGGTTGATTCCGCAGCTCAGAGAATGGTTTCCAAATGGGGAACCATTCACTTTCATGCAAGATGGAGCTCCCTGCCACACTGCTCGGTCTGTTAAAGCTTTTTTGGCAGAAAAAAATATCCCTCTGTTGGATTAGCCGGGTAATAGCCCTGATATGAACCCCATTGAAAATGTGTGGGAGCTGATGAAAAGAGAAGTGGCTAAAGATGTGATTACCAACAAAACCCAGCTCCTAGAAAAGATTATTCATGTGTGGAATCATCATCCTCAAATGCAGGAGACAGTACAATCTTGCATTGATAGCATGCCGCGCAGAATTAAAGCTTTGATAGCGGCTAAAGGTGGCTCAACTAAATATTGACTTTTACTAACATTAATTTCACTTTTCTTTAAAACTTAATAAACTTATGCTTTTCTAAATTAATGCTGTTTTATTTATGTCAAATAAATAGGTAATTGATTGGATAATATAAAAATAAAAAACAAATCAATTTAAAAAATAATAAAACGGTACAATATCACTCGGTAATTAATATTTTACATAAAATCTTGCAGTGCGTCTAATAATTTAGCCAGGGACTGTATATATATATATATATATATATATATATATATATATATATATATATATATATATATATATATATATATATATATATATATTCTGTGCATGGTCCGATTTGAATGTGGTCTTCTATCTGGAAAACCGATACTACTCAGTATATATCACCACTACACCAAACACTTTATTTTGCACTCGACACGCGTTTCGCTAACCATGTTAGCTTCATCAGGAGCGTCGGGCGTCGAGTGCAAAAATAAAGTGTTTGGTGTAGTGGTGATATATACTGAGTAGTATCATTGTGCCAAAGATTCCACATTCCCAACTTAGTTGGAAAACCGATGTTTTTCCTCCTTTCCTACACACAGGTACTTTGTCTTTTCCTGGTTTACTATCAGGCCCCATGTTTCGTATTCTTTTAGCAGTTTCCTTGTCATTAATTCCAGGTCCTCTTTATCTTGTGCGAGCACCACCTGATCGTCTGCGAAGTGTAGCGTAGTCAGCGTGATGTCGTCATTAAGCTCGATACCTATTCCTTCGTATGATCTCCTCCATTCTTTCAACGCTTTGTCTATGTAGATATTAAATAAAGTAGGCGAGCGGCAACATCCTTGACGTAGTTCTTTGTTAACTGGAAAGCTTTCTAACAACTGGTCTTGTAGTTTTATTCTTGCTCTTTGATTTCTGTATAGCTGCTGGATGGCTTTTATTATTCCCTTTTTGTATATGGGCGTTATTCAGGTCTCTCTCCATGCTTGTGGGATGTCTTCTCCGTTCACCATTCTAGCAATCAACTCGGTTAGAAATGATTTTACGATTTTATTTTCAAAAGAAATCGGTTTACAAAAGAATCCGAAATGCAGCTGCCGAGACGTGCAGCATTGAGGCAGGTAGCGGTCCCAATCCGACGCCAGGTCACATATAATGCTATAACTTTGTAATGAAATCTTTTAAAAAAAATTTTTAATAGTTTTTAGAAGTATAGAGAATAAAAATCTGTAAAAAAATTGAATTTTTGAAAATTCGGGTATAGTAGAACCCCGATTAACCGAGTCGCGATTATCCGAGCTCCAGATTAACCGAGCCAATCCAAGAACCTGATTATCCGAGGTACGCACGTCTATGCTGCGTATTAACCGAGCTTCCAAAATATGTATGTACATATTTCCATTTAAAATCGTCGGGGCCTTCGGGGTATCCCCCTGGCCCGTGTGAGGGGTTCCCCTATTTATGTTTTTGGACTCTTTCAGCATGCAAATTTGCGTGAATGCAGTGCGTTATAGCGTTTACTACGGAGAAGTACGCGTATACTCACATAATTTATTTGGTTGGAGTTCTGGTAGTTAAGTGTAATTAATACGAACTGCTTTGTTTGAATTTTTGTTTGTCGTAAAAAAATCGTCGTTCCTATTGAAAAAAAATTAAAAGCCATCAGAAGAATTGAAGCAAGAGAGACAATTAAAGTTGTTGTACGAGATTATGAAGTAGGTGAGGTAACAGTTGGAAATTGGAAAAGAAACCGCACAAAAATAGAAGAGTGGTGTATAAATCAAGCCTCCTCGTCCTCAGTCAATCAATGAAAACCGGCTACTATGAAAAGGTTAACGAAGCTTTATTCATGTGGTTTAACCAACAGAGGTCAAAAGGTGTGCCTCTATCAGATCCAATTTTACAACAGAAAGCAATAATGATTAGTAGGCAACTCCCAGAGATAGATCAGTTTACCGCCAGTTCTGGATGGCTTGACCGCTGGAAAAAACGGTACGGTGTACGACAACTGACTGTATGTTGTGAAAAACTTTCTGCTGATGTGTCATCAATTGAGAAGTTTAAGCAGAACTTTAAAAAGCAAATCGAAGATTGTGGATACACATGTGATCAAATTTACAACTGTGACGAAACTGGTCTGAATTATAAAATGCTTCCATTAAAAACATTGGCATCTCGACAGGAAAAATCAGCTCCTGGGCACAAACGAAGTAAGATTAACTATCATGGTATGTTCCAATGCATCTGGCAAGCACAAAATACCTCTTCTTATATATTAATATGATTAATAATGAAAAAATGACACAATTTTTAGATTCCTTGACTCGCAAAACTCTATAAAAGAGAAAGTACTCAATATATACGAAACAGCTAGTCTAACCCCTCCCCACGTCAGTAGTTTCTTATGTATTTAACCATATATAAGGGAAAACATTGAAAAAATAATGTATAACGATATAACGATAGATATAGATGTCGCTTCAGTAGTGAGGTTCATTGTCCACGTTGCTTCCGAATTTCGCTTAATTATAGTGTTTTAATAGAATATTAATTAGGATCGTAGTGTTGGTTGGGTGGTGAAGTGACCAGAGCTGTAAGTTATAGTGAATGATTATATAATTGTTGTGGATCTGCCTAGTACTGGCCTTTTACTGATTAATAAGTTCCCGCCATTATGGTACTGTCATCAACGGACATACGTGAAATCAAGACGCTGATTACCAATATTTTCAACGACAAATTACTCGAGGAAATGGCTAATAAAGTTGCCGATATGGTTGAAAAAAAAATTGAGGAGCGACTTGAAATTCAGTCACAAGAAATACATAACATTAATAATAAATTAGTTCGACTGAAGACTGAGAATCAAGCATTGCGCAGGATTGTTGATCTCCATGAACAGTCTACGCGCAATCTTAATGTTCGAATATTCGGAATGGCTGCCGAAAATAACGAAAACCTACGCGGTAAAGTTCTAGAATTGTTCAAATATAGGCTAAAGGTAAACATTCAAAATACAGAATTAGTGAAGTGCCACCGGGTTGCAGCAAAAACCACTAGTAATAATAAACATCCATCTGTGTTGGTACGGTTTTCGAATGATGAGATAAAAACTTCAGTTATAAAAAACAGAAAAAACTTAAAAAACAGTGGTGTTCTAATAAAGGAAGATTTAACCAAAGCCAGATTGGCTTTATTAGACCGTGCCATTCGCAGTTTTACTATTAAAAATGCGTGGGTGAATAATGGTAATATTTATGTGCGTTATAGAGATGTAGTGCATCGTATTATGGAAGAAAAGGATTTGGACAATTTAAAGGACTAGGACTTTTACTTACGGTAACAGCAGGTCATTCTCTGTCATGTCTTTATTGTTTTTTTTTTGTTTTTTTGGAGAGAATTAGTACTACCTAAAGGATGTAACAGAATTTTAATGCTTTCATTTACCTATTTCTTGTTTTCGAATTTCATTGTGTTTACGGTTTTACTAGTATTCCTATCTCTTTAACGAGTAATGTGGGCTAATTGCCTTTTTTTTGTGCTCTCTTCTTATCATATATTTTATTTTATTTCTATTTATAACTATTAAGTTGAACTCTTGATCTTTTTTTTTCTATTAGTGTTAGTGGTAGAATTATATGTTCAATATCAAAAAATTTGGAGCGATTACCATAGCACATTTAAATGTACGTTCTTTGTTACCTAAATTTAATGATGTAAGAGATCTCCTGTTGCTTGGGAATTATGATATTTTTTGCCTGTCTGAGACATGGCTGAATCGAGATACTCCTAATCATAATTTGTTCATACAGGGTTATAATTTATTTCGGAGGGACCGCCATGTTGGTCGGGGTGGAGGAGTAAGTATTTATGTCAAAGATGTGATGACTTGTAAAATAGTTCCGTCTAGTTGTAATATTGAACAACTTTGGTTAAGTTTTAATTTAAATAATAAGAATGTCTCGGTGGGTGTAATTTATCGCCCACCTGATTTTAATATAATGCATTTCATAGAGATATTCGAGCAGGATATTTCTTCTTTTTTGTCATTACATGATGAGTGTCTGTGTCTTGGAGACTTTAACGTTGACTTATTAAAACATGATACTCCGTGTACCCGTCATTTTTTAAATTTAATTCAATCTTTAAACTTGTCCCAAATAGTGGATGCTCCGACACGAATTACCCTCACTAGTGCGACCTTGATTGACCTAATTTTAACAAGCAATGTCGAAATTATTAATAATGTTCAGGTTGAGCCAGTTTATAATATATCTGATCATGATACTATTAAATATGTTTTAAACATTTCAAATCCTCCGAAAATACCCCTTTTTAAAATTATTAGAGACTTCAAAAATTTTGACCTTGATACCTTTGTGCCCAATTTACATGGGGCTTCGTTCAATAATATTTTTTTGTTGGAAAATATAAAGGACAAGGTTCAGTTTTTTAATAATACTTTAATAGATGTTTTTAACGTTCATGGCCCTCTAAAGCGTATACGTATAACTAAGAAATTTGCACCATGGTTAACAGATAATATTCGATTTTTAATATCTTTGAGAAATAATGCACACTCTAAGTGGCGTAGGACTAAAAATGTGGCTCATTACAATTATTACAAATCTCTAAAAAATTATACTACCTTGGCATGTCGTAGAGAGAAAAAAGCCTACTTTTCCCAAAAACTTAATACCGGTGGAGTTAATAAAATTTGGAGGGAACTCGATATGTTAAATCTTAGAAAGGGAAAACCGGATATTCCTTCATCACTTTCCGATCCTGATAATATAAATGACTATTTTATTAATGGAATCGCTAAGCTGAGTCCAAACCCTGAACAGATTAATTGGTATCAAAACAATAAAAAGCCTGGGGTAGAATATTTTGATTTTCATACAGTTGCTGAGGAGGATGTGATTAAACTGTTGTATTCCATAAAGACTAATGCGGTGGGCGTTGACGGGTTAAGTATAAAGCTTTTGCTTCTTGCCACTCCATATATAGTACCCTTTATTACGCATATAGTGAACTGTTGTCTGCTCTCGGGTGAGTTTCCTGATCATTGGAAACATGCGATTGTTACAAACCTTTGCCTAAAGTTGCATGCCCAAATGAGTACAAAGACTTAAGGCCCATAAGTGTTCTTCCCGTCCTCTCTAAGATTTTAGAACGGTTCATGGAGACAGAACTCCGTAGCCACACTGATAACTTCTCCATTTTGCCCAAATTTCAGTCGGGATTTAGACCAGGTCATAGCTGTGAGACAGCCCTTTTGAAAGTAATTGATGACATACTCAGTGGCATCGATGGAGGGTGCTTAGCAGTTTTGACCCTCACTGATTTTTCTAAGGCCTTTGATACAATAAGTCACAGCCTTCTTTGTTCTATACTAACATACATTGGTCTCAGTAACAACAGTTTGAAATTATTGCAAAGTTTTTTTAAGTAATCGAAGTCAATCAGTGCGAGTCGCCGGTATTGAGTCGAGACCTTTACCAATCACCTGTGGTGTCCCACAAGGTTCCATTTTGGGACCTCTATTATTTTCAATTTACACTTCACAACTAATACATCGGGTGAGGTATTGCAAGGTACACTTGTATGCCGACGATACGCAGCTTTATCACATATGTCGTCCTAACGAGATTCACAGATGCGTCAGAGAAATCAATGATGATCTGGTGGGGCTAGTTTCTGCTGCCAGTGACCACTCCCTATCAATTAATACAAAAAAAAGTACAGCCATGGTTTTTGGTACTCAGAGGCTCAGAAGCAGTTGCTTACCACATATTAATATTAAAATCAACGGGGAAGTGTTACGGATTGATGACAAATGTAGAAATTTAGGCCTTACTATGGACTACAATTTGAGGTACAGATCGCATGTGAGTATAGTTATACGTCGGGCGTACTTTAATTTGAAGATGATTTACAATTCTAGGGACTATTTAAATCAAAAATTGAAAACTATATTGTGTGAGTCTCTGGTATTGTCCAGATTAAATTTTTGTGATACTATATATGGATTTTCAATAGACTCATCCGATAGACGACGTATCCAAGTTCTTCAAAATTTATGTTTGCGCCTAATATTTGGTATTCGTAAAAGAAATCACATAACACACAAATTGTTTGAACTGGGATGGTTAAATATGAATGATAGACGTCGTTTGCATGCGGCTTGTTTATTCCACAAAATTGTCTTAACGGGTGTTCCCTCCTACTTACATAGAAAAATTACCTTTAGATCAGATGTTCATAATTTGAATTTCCGTTTTCGAGGTCGCCTTACGCCTCCGGCTCACAAAACTGAAAAATTTAGATCGTCCTTCTCTTTTCAAATAGCTAAGATTTATAACTCAATTCCAGAAAATATAAAACTATTAGATCCTAGGTCATTCAAGGCGGCGTATAGGAGGATTTTGTTAAATATATAAAGATATAGTACTTATTTATGTAAATTTTCCTTCAGAAACGAATATCACTAGCTCTTGAGTGTATCTATGCTCTGTATGAATTCTATTGTTTATCTCGGATATGTTGGGGTGACTCGCCTGTCTGTTTAACAATTTAATTTATATCAAGGTTTTTTTTTTGTTTGCTCTAGTTGTGTCATGAGCCATTCTCTATTTTCTTTGTCTTTTTTTTTCTTTTTTTCTAACACTTACAACATTACACAGTTTTATTAAGATACTAGCACAGTTTAATGGATAAATATTGTATTCTATAAACTTTAGTATTAGGATGCTTAAGGTAAAGAACAGGGGGAATGTTTGTACCTTCGTGGTCTTACATTCCCAGCTGACCTTCGGCATTTTCCAATTTAATGTAGCATTTTGTTTATTTAGTTTATGATGTTTTGTTTTCTCTTTCATAATTGGAAATAAAGACCATATTTATTTATTTATTTATTTATTTATTTAATACAGATTCTCTAACTCCAAGAACTTATATACGAAGCAAAAAAATTTTGGCGTTTGCGCAGTAGTCCAGAAAATCTTTATTTGTCGAAAGTATAGCATGATTTAAGTAAATAAAATATTTAGTAAATGTCTTTATTTAGTTATGGTACCTAGCTTTTTTAGAAAAAACTCCTTTTCGTATTTTTTTGAAAAATAGGCACTTCGTTAGTTCAGAGAGTTTTATAAATAGTAGAGCGCCTGTAGCGTTAAAAACATAAAAACCTCGGATTACAGTAACAGTGAATGATATTTAAAAAAATATATGGAATGTTTAGCTAATAATTATATAAAAAAGTTTACCTATTAAAAAATTGTGATCTTGATTTTGAAAAAAATGATAATTGCAATAATTCAAATAGTATAATACATATTAGGCTGTAGAATATTTTCGTATATCAAAATTAACTTAACGTATATATTTATATAGAGATAGTAGTCGGGAAAAAGAAGTAAATAAAGTAGTAAAATATCAAATATTTTCTTCGACTTTGTGTATTTGAATGATAGGTGAAGTATTGAAGCAACTATTTTCGCTGCACTGTAGACACGCTACACTACAGTATAAGCCACTCTTCCGACATCCACAAGCAGCTCCACATCCTTTTTTGCAATTACAAAATAACATTTGCAATTGATTATCCGGAGCTGGTAATTGATTCATTGTTATTGGGATGAACATGTTATTGGAATACTTCCATCCCAAATTTTCAATATCTACGTCATTTCCTAGCCATATCTGGATTTGCAGGTACACTCTTTTCAGGGGTTCAAATGGTGCATCAGTTGTAGGAGGTAATGATGACAAAAGAACACTGGTATTTTTAGCTGTTGCCTATGTGAAAGAATTGAACCTCAACGTATTCAAGTCTTTAATTTTTGCCAGAGCTCCATATAAACCCAAAATATATGCTATACCAGCTTGAAATATATTATTGGAGTAGATGTAGTATCACAACCCGTGAAAGCATGTAAAAAAAGAATATGTTTTTTACATTTCGGTAGCGATTTTAACTTTTCGAAGAAAATATTTTTTGTTGGACTTTGCCCCGGGATGGTTTTAGAAAATATATTTCACGATCCTCATCTACTAATGCCGTTAATATAACCAAGACGTCAATATCTTCTGAAACATTTTTTCCGTTTAGTTGTACATTGCAGCTGCTGCTGCCTTCCACCCCTCCACGTTTTACTACCTGTCGACTCTTAATACACACAGGTATCTTTTAAAGATGTTCTATTTAAAATAAAATTATATGCTCAAATATTAGTTTTTTCTAGTATTTTGTTTAAATAATGAAAAAATCGAGGGCACAAAAAATTTTGGTAAACTTTGCAATTTATAGTATAAAAAACAAAATCCTACCTCCACCATATAAATTCATTCCCTGTAACTGAATTCCGAGGTTAAAACCCCCAGGCGGTCCACTAAAAGTTTAAGAACGGTTTTAGTTCAATGCATTTTAATGTAAACAATTTATTTTTCTTTCTTACCGAAGTAAATTGTATGTGGCAAGGATCACCCATTCTGATTCTATCTTGATTATTTTGTATACTTCTAATTTCATTTTCGGTAGGCAAGTCAAAGAGTTCTTGAAACTTATAAGTACCCCTACAAATTTCAAAATAAAAATGGTTTTAAAATACCAAGATACAAAAGAATGTTGAGACCTAATAAGAAAGCTAAGAAGAGATGTATCTAAGGTATTTCTTACGAGTAACTGTTAAAACTAGTTTTGCTTGAAATTTTGAGAAATAATAGATTTTAGCATCATGCATTCACTGCTTCAATATAAAGATGGTTTACCACGCCGTTTTGTCATAATTAATTGTAAAAGTTTCAGATGTTTAACACGTATAAGATAGGACTCCATATTTTTTCTTCGATCAAAAGCATGTGTTTCTTACAATTTCTGTTGTCGTATGTGCATTTAAAAGTAAAAAGTCACCAAATATTATATATACATAAAAAAATTACTCTTCTACTGTTTGTTAAAATATGAAGGCAGTTTACCACCTAGTTGTTGCAAAAATATTAGATAAATATCAGGTTTACAAGTACGAAATGCGGATTTTAGACAACAGATGGTGCACCAATGCAGTTTGTGCTATGAAGATTTGACACTGCGCCATTCTGTTGTGTCATCAACAAGTGTCAGACGTGCACGAGTGATAAATTGGAAAAATGTGTGCATAGTGTTGTGTTGTTGTATTCAATATGTCGAAATTTATACCGAACAAAGAGCATTCGCGGAGAGCATTAATTTTTTGTTTTCATTTGAAGAAAACTGCTGTTGAATCATACTGATTACTTCTAGAAGTTTATGGTAAACATGCTCCATCGCAAGGTACGTGTGAACGATGGTTTCGGTGTTTCAAAAGTGGTGACTTCGATGTTGAAGACAAGGAACGTGGAAAAACCGCCAAAAATACGAAGATGTGGAATTGCAAGCATTGTTGGACGAAGATGATTCGCAAACACAAAAACAACTCGCCGAGCAATTGGGCGTTAGTCAACAAGCTGTTTCCAATCGGCTACGAGAGATGGGAAAGATTCAGAAGTACGGTAGATGGGTGCCACATGACTTGAACGATAGGCAAATGGAAAAGCGCAAAAACACGTGTGACATTTTGCTCGCTCGGTAAAAAAAAAGAAGTCGTTTTTTGCATCGTATAGTTACAGGGGATGAAAAGTGAATTTATTTTGAGAATCCCAAGCGCAAAAAATCATGGGTAGACCCAGGCGCACCATCCACATCGACCGCAAGACCGAATCACTTGGGAGAAAGACGATACTCTGTGTGTGGTGGGACCAGAGGGGCGTGGTCTATTATGAATTGTTAAAACCTGGGGAAACGGTTAATACTAAACGTTACCAACAACAATTGACCGATTTGAATCGTTCGCTGCTTGAAAAAAGGCCAGAATAACGAACGAGGCAACATAAAGTCATTTTTCATCATGACAATGCTCCATCACATACGGCAAAACCAGTTCGCGACACGTTGGAAGCACTCAGCTGGGAAGTTCTACCCCATGCGGCTTACTCACCAGACTTGGCTCCTTCCGATTACCACTTGTTTGCATCGATGGGTCACGCACTTGCTGAGCAGCGCTTTGGTTCGTACGAAGATGTGAAAAAATGGCTCGATGACTGGTTCGCAGCAAAGGGGAAGATTTTTACTGGCGTGGTTTCACAAATTGCCCGAAAGATGGGAAAAATGTATAACAAGCGATGGCGCATACTTTGAATAAAGCACTTTTTATCATTCTTCGGAATTTAACATGTTTTTTTTTAGAAAAAAATCCGCATTTCATACTTGTACACACCTGGTATTACTTTTTATAGAATTTTATGGAGTGAATTTTCGCCGTGGCAACGTCGCTTGAAAAAAGACAGCTCGTGCGGATGCGGGCGTTCTTTCAAATTTTAAATCATTCATAGTCCGGGGGCTCATAATCAAGATTTTGGACTTATCGAAGAGCGGCAGATAAATATATCACTTATTAAATGTGACAAACTGAACCAAAAAATACAACTTATAGATCCAAATTCCGGCTCCTGCCGTAGTTATGGAGGGAGAAAGTTGCAAAAAATTGAGGCTCAGTGAACCCATCGCAGAGGGGCAGTTTTATATGTTATGAGGATACTATAGCTTTAATATCTGCCACGGAGACCAGTTCCGGCGGGAGTAAACTTTTTTTTCTTGAAAAAAATGGGCTCATGAACTCATCGCTGAGTGGCAGATATTCGAGATATAGTTAGTTTGGGACTCAGAAATAAGTGAAAAAATATTATTTGCTATAGATCCTGGTTCTTTGAATTTCTACGAATTTTTGAACCTATCTAGTTTATGGACCCATATGAACTCATTCGAGAGCGGTAGATAAATGAACCAGTGTTCGAATACTAACACATGGGCTGAAAAGTCCCGGGCCTAACAAAGAAAACACGGTTTTTTTGGTTCAAAATTAGCTTTATTCATCAACGTAATCTCCATCAAGAGCAACGCAATCATTCCAGCGCCGCTCTAACATTTCAATACCACTTTTGTAGAACGATTTATCTTTTGTCTCAAAATAGGCCTCAGTTTCAGCGATAACTTCTTCATTCGTGCGAAATTTCTTACCGGCGAGCATTTTTTCAGGTCTGCGAACAGCCAGTAGTCGCTGGGAGCCAAATCTGGCGAATACGGTGGATGTGGGAGCAATTCGAAGTTCAATTCATGTAGTTTTGCCATTGTTTTGATTGACTTGTGACACGGTGCGTTGTCTTGATGAAACAAAATTTTTTTCTTTGCCATATGTGGTCGTTTCTTTGCAATTTCGGCCTTCAAAACGCTCCAATAACGCTATATAATATTCACTGTTGATGGTATTTCCTTTCTCAAGATAGTCGATGAATATTACACCACGCACATCCCAAAATACCGAGGCCATAACCTTTCCAGCCGATTGTTGTGCTTTCGGGCGCTTTGGACGAGGTTCACCAGTTGCTGTCTACTCAGATGACGATCGTTTTGATTCCGGAGTGAAGTGATGGATCCATGTTTCATCCATTGTCACATATCGACGCAAAAATTCCGGTTTGTTACGTTTAAACATGGCCAAACACTGCTCAGAATCATCAACACGTTCTTGTTTTTGATCAACAGTGAGCAAACGCGGTACCCACTTTGAACAGAGCTTTCTCATAGTCAAATGCTCATGCAATATAAAGCCAACACGTTCTTTTGATATCTTTACGATGTCAGCTAACTCACGCAACTTCACTTTTCGATCATTCAAAACGATTTTATGGATTTTTTTATGTTTTCTGGTGTTACCGCCTCATTTGGACGTCCACTGCGTTCTGCATCATCGGTGTCTCTACGACCACGTTTGAAGTCAGCAAACCAACGTTTTTATTGTTGTTTCTGATGGAGCGGAGTCCCCATATCACTTTTCAAGCCATTGCTTCGCTTGAACGGTATTTTTTTTTCCCATCAAGAAGCAGTGTAAAATTAAAACACGAAATTGTTTTTGATCCATTGTTTTGAAAATAACAAAAGTAGCGTCACTCTTAGCACAATAACTCACAAACTAATGAATAGAATATCATGAAATTTTAACAGCTGTCTTTTGAAGGTTAGTATTAACTGAAAAAAAAGGTGACTGCAATAAAACTAGCGCCATCTATGTGTTAGGCCCGGGACTTTTCAGCCCATGTGTTATAATACGAGGTGAAATCCCGAATATGCTTTTATCAGCAGAATTTTTAATGCAAAGCTTAAGTTATAAACAAATTGATTTTCTCTCTTCGCATTATTACTTAGCTGTGATGCATGAATTAATATGTTTTTTGACACGTTAAAGTCGAATTTCTAATCCGTTTTTGCTAAAAATGTATTAATTTTTGTTACAAATAAATATTTTTTTTTTATAATAACTTAATGTAATATTATTTAACTCGCTAAATTTAAATTCTCTATTCATATTTTCAAAAACTAAATTATTTTATTATTACTGACAATTTATTAGAATTGTATTAATTTTTTTTGAGAATTTAACACAAATATTTTTATTTAATTGCATATAAATAAACTTATTAGCTCTTAATTTTTAATTAATTAAATTGGAAAAATAGATTAGAAATTCATTTAAAAACTTGGGTAGAGCTCGTAAAAAGCTTAGATTTTGCTGTTATGGAGATAAATTCTATGAAATTCAATGGTTTTAAAATCCAGATACAAAAGAATGTTGAGACCTAATAATAAAGCTAAGAAAAGACGTATCTTTAAGGTATTTCTTACGAGTAACCGTTAAAACAAGTTTAGCTTGAAATTTTGAGAAATAATAGATTTTAGCAACATGCATTCACTGCTTCAATATAAAGATGGTTTACCACGCCGTTTTGCCATAATTAATTGCAAGAGTTTCAGATGTTTAACACGTATAAGATAGGAATCCATACTTTTTCTTCGATCAAAAGCATGCGTTTCTTACAATTTCTGTTGTCGTATGTGCATTAGAAAGTAAAAAATCACAAAAAATTATATATACATAAAAAAATTACTCTTCTATCGTTTGTTAAAATATGAAGGCAGTTTATCATCTAGTTGTTGCAAAAATATTAGATAAATATTACTTTTTATAGAATTTTATGGAGTGAATTTTCGCCGTGGTGTCGCTTGAAAAAGACAGCTCCTGCAGATGCGGGCGTTCTTTCAAATTTTAAATCATATATAGTCCGGAGGCTCATAATCAAGATTTTGGACTTATCGAAGAGCGGCAGATAAATACAGTGCGACCTCGATAATCCGGACTAATTAAAACCGCGGTGATCAGAATTAGTAAATAATTCGGATTACTGAAGCAGGACATTATTTATATTAAGTAAAACCGGTCAAGTGCAAGTTGAACTTGCACAATTAGTGTTCAGTACGTTGATTGTTTTTAAAATAAAAAATTTTGTTAGGGTGGTATAAAATGATCAGTGACTTCACAAAACACCCCAAATGAATTTTCAACAAAGTTTGTTTCCAATCTTTACTGAACACTGGTGACCTTGAAATTTTGTTTTTTTTATATATCAAATAAATTATTAAAGGTAATGCACTCGTGATAATTTTCGTTCAATCTATACCCCGTGGAGAATATTCCAGAATTTTTTCAAAATTTTTTGATCAGTATTTTTCGAGATAAGGTAGGGACAGCGATTTTTTAAAAGTAATACGAAGAAAAGTGTGCGCAAGTATTACATTATATATATACAGTCCCTGGCCAAATTATTAGACGCACTGTATTTTTTTAGTAATTTTATGTTTCTTAAGAGTTTTTATGCAATAATGGTATATTTAAACTACAATATTATTGATTTTTATTTAACAGAATTGTTGTAGACTACATATTTGTATTTATTTTTAACATATGACAATACTGTGTTGACAAAGTGATACATGAACGTAAATAAGTACAAACCTGTATCAGTCGCGATCGGAATCGAGTCAGGTACGGACGTGTTTCTGTGGCCTTATGGACTGTGATTGTTTGTTTAACAGTTTTATACTACTCAGTTATTAGTTTATTTTGTATGCAGTGTTTTAAAAAAGAAATTGGACTATTTTCATTGTGGGTAGAAAAGGCGATCTTTCACCACGTAAAAAAGCTGAAGTGAAGGCCCTTGTGATTGCGAAAATATTTACAAACCGAGAAATATCACGAAGATTGGAGGTTTCTGAAGCTAGTGTACGACGCATAAAAAAGAAAAATTGAGTCGGGGAAGGAATTAAGCCCGAAAAGAAAGAAAAGATGCGGTAGAAAACCAATTTTCACTCCACGGTCAGAGAGATGTTTGAAGAAAATTTGTGTAGAAAACAGATTTGCTACCACAAAGGTAATAAAATCACAACTCCAGGATGCTAGCGTAAATGCTTCTGTGCGCACTGTTCGAAGAAAATTGAAAGAATTAGATTTTAAGGCCTGTCGCCCCGCCAGGAAGCCCAAGTTAACAGCTGCAATGAAAGCAAAGCGCCTGAAGTGGGCCAAACAATGGCAAGACAAAGATGTGGACTTCTGGAGATCGGTAAGATACAGCAATTTAATCAATAATTGATACATTATTATCATTTTCAGTTAAATAAAGCAAATAAACATGGAAGTTTATATATTTGTCCTATTTTTGACAGGTCTGCTTCAGTGACGAAAGCACATTCGAAATTTTGCAGAATAAAGCTCAGTATGTGCGTCGTCGTCATGGAGAAAAGTTTCATCCTGATTGTGTCGTCCCGACGGTTAAACATCCCACCAAAGTGATGATTTGGTCAGTCATCAGCGGCAAGGGCACTGGACGTCTGTACGTCGTCAAAGGAATAATGAGGCAAGATCAGTACAAAGAAGTATTACAAAATCGGTTGATTCCGCAGCTCAGAGAATGGTTTCCAAATGGGAAACCATTCACTTTCATGCAAGATGGAGCTCCCTGCCACACTGCTCGGTCTGTTAAAGCTTTTTTTGGCAGAAAAAAATATCCCTCTGTTGGATTGGCTAGGGCTAGCCCTGATATGAACCCCATTGAAAATGTGTGGGAGCTGATGAAAAGAGAAGTGGCTAAAGATGTGATTACCAACAAAACCCAACTCCTAGAAAAGATTATTCATGTGTGGAATCATCATCCTCAAATGCAGGAGACAGTACAATCTTGCATTGATAGCATGCCGCGCAGAATTAAAGCTTTGATAGCGGCTAAAGGTGGCTCAACTAAATATTGACTTTTACTAACATTAATTTCACTTTTCTTTAAAACTTAATAAACTTATGCTTTTCTAAATTAATGCTGTTTGATTTATGTCAAATAAATAGGTAACTGATTGGATAATATAAAAATAAAAAACAAATCAATTTAAAATAATAAAACGGTACAATATCACTCGGTAATTAATATTTTACATGAAATCTTGCAGTGCGTCTAATAATTTGGCCAGGGACTGTATATATATATATATATATATATATATATATATATATATATATATATATATATATATATATATATACTCGTGTTTTCACAAGCTTTCATTTGACACCACACTCGATGACCTAGTAAAAAAAAATTTTTTTCACTTCCGATTTCACCCCTCAAAACGAACCTCTTAAGTCAAAATTTATGTTACGGTGGTATAAAATGATCAGTGACTTCACAAAACACACCCCAAATGAGTTTTCAACAAAGTTTTTTTCCAATCTTTACTGAAATCTGATGACCTTGAAATTTTTGTTTTTTTTTATATACCATATAAATTATTAAAGGTAATGCACTCGTGATAATTTTCGTTCAATCTACACCCCGTGGAGAATATTCCAGACTTTTTTCGAAATTTTTTGATAAGTACTTTTCGAGATAAGGCCCGGGACAGCGATTTTTCGCGAATTTTTAAAAATAATACAAAGAAAAGTGCGCACAAGTATAATATTATATATATTTTTTACTCGTGTTTTCACAAGCTTTCATTTGACACCACACTCGATGACCTAGTAAAAAAATTTTTTTTTCACTTCCGACTTCACCCCCCAAAACTAACCCCTTAAGTCAAAATTTAATTCTCAAAACTATATGGCTCTGATGAGGCCATCAATTCCTATATTATTACCAAATTTCACCTTTCTATGTCAAATAGTTTCCGAGAAAATCGGGTGTGACAGACAGACAGACAGATAGACAAACAGACACCGAAGTGATCTTATAAGTGTTCCGTACGGAACACTAAAAAAAACGAATCATTTAATACGAAACAACTAAAAAATAGTACATACATAAAATAATATTTAAAATAGAAGCATATCTTATCAAGTTTTGTCTTATTTTGTAAAAAAAATTGTAATTTTTGTTTGCCTGATCCTTCTCTAGTTCATCATAAAAGCAATCTTTCTTAATCTTTCAAGTACAAGAACATCACTTAGAGGGATATAATTTTTTTTCTTCTGCCCATCTCATGAACACATTGAAACTTTTAACTGCCTCATTATTCTTTACAGTGTTCTTAACAGTCTGGTTTGTATTAGTATTTAACTCTGAACCTTCATTATCACTCTCGTGTTGTTCATCTGTATCATCTATGTCTTCCAGTGGTAACAAATCTTCATCATTTTCAAGCCAATTACATATTTCCACGTTCGTGAGATTCTGCTCAGTGAGAACATTCAGCATATCTGAAACATCTGTTAAATATTTACGAATTAACCAAAAAAAAATACTAAAAGAAAAATTTCAGGCTTTATCTTTCACTTCTTCATTCGTGGAAAGCAAATTGTGCCGCAATTCACTCAGAGGAATCAGATCTTCAGCATCATATTCAGTGTCTGGGTTGGTATCTGCTACATAAGCCATAATTTTGTGCCAGCACTTTTTCAAGACTTCAGGGGAGACTTTTCCCCCTGAATTGCATAGTAGATATACAGCATCTTTTAGGTTAATGCTTTTTAATAACCTAACAAGGTTCTCTTCATTATTTGATAAAATATGGGCTAAAAGACTTTTCCGATAAAATAATTTTGCCAGTCTGATTGCCTTCTAGTCCATAGGATGCAAAAGTGCAGTACAATTTGGTGGAAGAAATAATGGTGTAAACTGTCCATCCTCACTAGTCAGCTCTTCTATAGTTCCATGGCTCAAAGCGTTATCAACGATTAGCAGGGCTCTTTCAGGCAAGTTGAGACTTCTTAAATGACTTTTGACTTGACGAATAAACGAATGATGAAACTAGTCTAAGAAAATTGCTGTAGTCATCCATGCATTGGCAGATGATTTGTACTCAACAGGTATGTTCACATTTTTAAAAGCCCTCCGATTTTTTGCCTTTCCTATCACTAACAACTTTAATTTTTGTGATCCATCAGCATTGCAACATGCTAGAACGGTAACCCGTTCTATGTTTATTTTTCGACCTGGTGCGGGCTTTTCGTGAGAACGAACCAGCGTTTTTTCAGGCAACATTTTCCAATACAGAGCTGATTCATCTGCATTGCATATTTGAGTAGGTCCAAGGTTTAATTCTTTTATCGTATCTGCAAATAAAGTTAGGAAAGGATCGACGACACTTTCATCATTAGATAGTTTTTCGCCATAAACTTTTAAAGCACGCAGACCATGTCTTTTTCTGAAGTTAGAAATCCAGCCTCTGCTAGCTCTAAAATTATCATTCCCGTAGGTTTCAGTGTAAACCTGTTTTGCTTTGCCTAATAAAATTTCGTAGGAAATTGGGACGTGCCTTGATCGTTGCGTACAAAACCATGTATACAAACGAGTTTCCATTTCTGGATATTCGGCTTTTCGTAAGGTTTTTCTGACGCCAGGACCGGAATCACATTTGGAAATAAATCTAAAAGAAGTTACACGTCCATAGTGAGTGTCCAAAATTATCTTTAAAATAAATCATACCTTTTGATTTTCCCTTGCTTCTTTTTTATATTCGAAATTGTGGACGTTCCTAGTCCATATTCATTTGCCAACACTTTTCCGCTTTCACCAAGAACTAGTCTTTCTAATATATCGGACTTTTGTTTTATTGTTAGTGTAATATGTTTTTTTAGAAGGCATTTTAATATGTAGGTACATGTACGTAAAAAAAACGTTTACATACTTATATGAACCACATAAAGTAAAATAGAACGTAGGTATGTTGTCTTGTGACAATAAAGAAACAACTACAAAGTACCTTTAGACGCGATACGCGATGCATTGTAGGCAAATCAAAGGCACCTACAGTTTATGTGAATCCCAGATGTATTAGACTGGAAGTCAGGGGAGTCCCCTCACTATCGATTTCAGTTTTCCTATGTAGTTTAAATTAAGTAGATGTCTAAAAGCGCAGGTCCGGATTACCTAGTACTATCAAATCCGGATTATAAAATACGTATGTTTGTCCGGATTGTTAAAGAATCCGATTTAATGGAGATCCGGATTATCGAGGTGGCACTGTATATCACTTATTAAATGTGACAAACTGAACCAAAAAATACAACTTATATATCCAAATTCCGGCTCCTGCCGTAGTTATAGAGGGAGAAAGTTGCAAAAAATTAAGGGTAAGTGAACCCATCGCAAAGAGGCAGTTTTATATATTATGAGGATACTATAGCTTTAATATCTGCCACGGAGACCAGTTCCGGCGGGAGTAAACTTTTTTTCTTGAAAAAATAGGCTGATGAACTCATGGCTGAGTGGCAGATATTCGAAATATAGTTAGTTTGGGACTCAAAAATAAGTGAAAAAATATTATTTGCTATGGATCCTGGTTCTTTGAATGTCTACGAATTTTTGAACCTATGGAGTTTTTGGATCCAGTGTTCGAATACTGTAGTACGAGGTGAAATCCCGAATATGTGCCATGAAGTCCAGCCCGTGCTTTTATCAGGAGAATTTTTAATGCAAAGCTTAAGTTATAAACAAATTGATTTTCTCTCTTAGCATTATTACTTAGCTGTGATGCATGAATTGATATGTTTTTTGACACGTTAAAGTTGAATTTCTAATCCGTTTTTGCTAAAAATGTATTAATTTTTGTTACAAATAAATATTTTTTTTCTATAATAACTTAATATAATATTATTTAACTAGCTAAATTTAAATTTTCTATTCATTTTTTCAAAAACTAAATGGTTTTATTATTACTGACAGTTTATTATAATTTTATTAATTTTTTTTTTTTTGGAGGAATTTACCACAAATATTTTTATTTAATTGCATATAAATAAACTTATTAGCTCTTAATTTTTAATTAATTAAATTGGAAAAATGGATTAGAAATTCAGACAGCAGGACAAAATTCATTTAAAAAACTTGGGTAGAGCTCGTAAAAAGCTTAGATTTTACTGTTATAGAGATAAATTCTATGAAATTCAATGGTTTTAAAATCCAGATACAAAAGAATGTTGAGACCTAATAATAAAGCTAAGAAAAGACGTATCTTTAAGGTATTTCTTACGAGTAACCGTTAAAACAAGTTTAGCTTGAAATTTTGAGAAATAATAGATTTTAGCAACATGCATTCACTGCTTCAATATAAAGATGGTTTACCACGCCGTTTTGCCATAATTAATTGCAAAAGTTTCAGATGTTTAACACGTATAAGATAGGAATCCATACTTTTTCTTCGATCAAAAGCATGCGTTTCTTACAATTTCTGTTGTCGTATGTGCATTAGAAAGTAAAAAATCACAAAAAATTATATATACATAAAAAAATTACTCTTCTATCGTTTGTTAAAATATGAAGGCAGTTTATCATCTAGTTGTTGCAAAAATATTAGATAAATATTACTTTTTATAGAATTTTATGGAGTGAATTTTCGCCGTGGTGTCGCTTGAAAAAGACAGCTCCTGCGGATGCGGGCGTTCTTTCAAATTTTAAATCATATATAGTCCGGAGGCTCATAATCAAGATTTTGGACTTATCGAAGAGCGGCAGATAAATACAGTGCGAGCTCGATAATCCGGACTAATTAAAACCGCAGTGATCAGAATTAGTAAATAATTCGGATTACTGAAGCAGGACATTATTTATATTAAAAAAACGAATCATTTAATACGAAACAACTAAAAAATAGTACATACATAGAATAATATTCAAAATAGAAGCATATCTTATCAAGTTTTGTCTTATTTTGTAAAAAAATTTGTAATTTTTGTTTGCTTGATCCTTCTCTGGTTCATCATAAAAGCAATTTCTTTTAATCTTTGAAGTACAAGAACATCACTTAGAGGGATATAATTTTCTTCTGCCCATCTCATGAACACATTGAAACTTTTAACTGCCTCATTATTCTTTACAGTGTTCTTAACAGTCTGGTTTGTATTAGTATTTAACTCTGAACCTTCATTATCACTCTCGTGTTCTTCATCTGTATCATCTATGTCTTCCAGTGGTAACAAATCTTCATCATTTTCAAGCCAATTACATATTTCCACGTTCGTGAGATTCTGCTCAGTGAGAACATTCAGCATATCTGAAACATCTGTTAAATATTTACGAATTAACCAAAAAAATACTAAAAGAAAAATTTCAGGCTTTATCTTTCACTTCTTCATTCGTGGAAAGCAAATTGTGCCGCAATTCACTCAGAGGCATCAGATCTTCAGCATCATATTCAGTGTCTGGGTTGGTATCTGCTACATAAGCCATAATTTTGTGCCAGCACTTTTTCAAGACTTCAGGGGAGACTTTTCCCCCTGAATTGCATAGTAGACATACAGCGTCTTTTAGGTTAATGCTTTTTAATAACCTAACAAGGTTCTCTTCATTATTTGATAAAATATAGGCTAAAAGACTTTTCCGATAAAATAATTTTGTCCGTCTGATTGCATTCTGGTCCATAGGCTGCAAAAGTGCAGTATAATTTGGTGGAAGAAATAATGTTGTAAACTGTCCATCCTCACTAGTCAGCTCTTCTATAGTTCCATGGCTCAAAGCGTTATCAACGATTAGCAGGGCTCTTTCAGGCAAGTTGAGACTTCTTAAATGACTTTTGACTTGACGAATAAACGAATGATGAAACCAGTCTAAGAAAATTGCTGTAGTCATCCATGCATTGGCCGATGATTTGTACTCAACAGGTATGTTCACATTTTTAAAAGCCCTCCGATTTTTTTGCCTTTCCTATCACTAACAACTTGAATTTTTGTGATCCATCAGCATTGCAACATCCAGATTATAAAATACGTATGTTTGTCCGGATTGTTAAAGAATCCGATTTAATGGAGATCCGGATTATCGAGGTGGCACTGTATATCACTTATTAAATGTGACAAACTGAACCAAAAAATACAACTTATAGATCCAAATTCCGGCTCCTGCCGTAGTTATAGAGGGAGAAAGTTGAAAAAAATTGAGAGTAAGTGAACCCATCGCAAAGAGGCAGTTTTATATATTATGAGGATACTATAGCTTTAATATCTGCCACGGAGACCAGTTCCGGCGGGAGTAAACTTTTTTTCTTGAAAAAAATAGGCTGATGAACTCATGGCTGAGTGGCAGATATTCGAAATATAGTTAGTTTGGGACTCAAAAATAAGTGAAAAAATATTATTTGCTATAGATCCTCGTTCTTTGAATTTCTACGAATTTTTGAACCTATGGAGTTTTTGGAAAAATGGATTAGAAATTCAGACAGTAGGACAATATTCATCTAAAAAACTTGGGTAGGGCTCGTAAAAAGCTTAGATTTTGCTGCTAAGGAGATAAATTCTATGAAGTTTTTGCAAAAATAGATTCAGTAGGTGGAAATACGTCTAAAAAAATTTGGGTGGAGCGCTTATTAAACTTAGACTTCGTTATTATAAAAATAAATTATATTAAATTACTTTTTTTAGATACTTTTTTAAAAAATTGTTAATAACAATTAATAGGTCAAACTAACTGCAGATGGGTTTCTGCGACCCAAAAGCCCATAACGTACACTAGAGTGAGGCCGCAACACTCAAAGTTTAAAAAGAAACCCCGGGTGGCTGATGAAGTATCCAGTCATTGCTGTATTGGTATTAACCGAATGCGTAATTGTATATTAAAAGGGGTTTTGGGGCTTTTGAATAGAAATTTTAAATAATAAATATTAACAAAATTTAAAGGTTAAATATAAAAAAATATAGCGCTAAAGTGCACCGCAAATTAAATAAATATATTAATCTGCTTGTAACTGTTTCAATGGTGATTTGATTGTCTCTCGAGACACTGGCGCATGTGTATAGTATTTGAGAGAAAAAAACAAATTACAGGACGGGCGCGCGCGTTGTAGGACAGGCGCGCATATTTTAATAAAGAACCAGACTCTATGGCAGATATTGTTATTTTTAGTATCTACAAACTTCAACGAACATATTGAAACAAATTACATTCGTTCCTCTATGGGTTCAGGTGGGTCCATTTTTCTGCAACTTTGGACCGTTATAATTTTGGATTGACGCATATATCCATAACTGATATTCAGTCATATTTCACAGAAATGAAGCCATACCCAAAATATCTGCCACTCAGCGTTTGGTTCGTCCACCAACTTTTTCTTACAGCTTTAAAGCGTATTTCCAGGAATAGGAACCAGAGTTGAGGCTTTAAACTACCTGGGAGTGGGGCATAATTAACAAAGTGATACTATTATCCGCCACTCTTCGATGAGGTATTTTGGTACTGAGCTCCCGGACTAAATATATCCAATGCAATAACACGTGATTGCGTGCAACGGGAAGCAAGCAAGAAGCTACGTTGCCACACCATTATACTTTAAAAACCAAATTGTTTCGCGTCTTTCTCCAACATAATGCTCTTTTTGTCTTCTGGTAAGAAATACCTTAAGTTAGTCTGTTGCAATTCGACAAAAATAGCAAAATAAACATCTAAAACTCGACCTACTTCAAATTTTCTTCGCTCATGACCACGATGGTTTCCAAGGATGGTAAACATTTACTTCTAATCTTTAACCCACCACAAGAAATTTCTGGAGCAAGTTCATTCAACATATTGTAGTAGTTCTGGGTCTTGAACTTGTGAGCACAAATAATACATTTTATTCCGGTTTTATTAATGCAGTACTCAAGTTCTCGTATCTGGTATGCCGGATTAATGTTAACCTAATAAAAAAAAACGGTCAAGTGCAAGTCGAACTTGCACAGTTAGTGTTCGGTACGTTGATTGCTTTTAAAATAAAAAAAGTTGTTACGATGGTATAAAATGATCAGTGACTTCACAAAACACACCCTAAATGAGTTTTTAACAAAGTTTGTTCCTAATCTTTACTGAAAATTGATGACCTTGAAATTTTTTTTTTATATATACCAGATAAATTATTAAAGGTAATGCACTCGTGATAATTTTCGTTCAATCTACACCCCTTGGAGAATATTCCAGAAGTTTTTAAAAAAATTTTTTTGATCAGTACTCTTCGAGATAAGGCGGGTGGACAGCGATTTTTCGCGATTTTTTAAAAATAATACAAAGAAAAGTACGCGCAAGTATTGTATTATATATATTTTTTTTACTCGTGTTTTCACAAGCTTTCATTTGACACCATACTCGATTGCCTAGTAAAAAATGTTTTTTTTCACTTCCGATTTCACCCCCCAAAGCTAATCCCTTAAGTCAAAATTTAACTTTCAAAACTACATGGCTCTGATGAGGCCATCAATTCCTATATTATTACCAAATTTCAACTTTCTATGACAAATAGTTTCGGGTGTGACAGACAGACCGATAGACAGACAGACACCGAAGTGATCTTATAAGTGTTCCGTACGGAACACTAAAAACGATCAACTGCAAGTTGGATTGGCGCAATTAGGGTTCCGTACCATAATTAATTGCTTCTGGAATAAAATAAAATCGTTAATTAGGTCCCTGAAATCTTACGATCCAAAATACATTTGTATTTGTTTAATTATAAACAAGTAAAATAAAATTACATCTCGATACAAGAGCGACTCGCCATCCGGTTAGAGTAAAGTATATTACAAAAACCTTTACACTACGTCAACAAACATAGTTATTATAGTTTTTTTTTACCAGATAAATTATCAAACGTAATGCACTTGTGATAATTTTCGCATATATATTTTTCAACGTATGTTCCATTTGACACCCCACTCGGTAAATTGTAAATATTTTTTCTTTTCACTTCCCATTTCGCCCTCCAAAACTAACTCCTTAAATCAAAATTTAACTTTTAACATGTAGCCTGACAATTTTTTGGTCTAGCTACTTAAAATACATTTTTTTTTTTGCAAAATTCGACTTTATTCATCAACACAGAGCGATAAAATCAATCCAACGCTTTTCTAACATTTCTGTACCTTTCTTGTAGAAGAATTTGTTTTTGCCTTCAAAATAGGCCTCAGTTTCGGCGATAACTTCTTCATTCTCTTTCCCGCGAGCATTTTTTTGAGGTGTGCGAATAGATACCAAGTGTACAAGTATGAAATGCGGATTTCAGACAACAGATGGTGCACCAATGAAGTATGTGCTATAAAGATTTGACACTGCGCTATTTTGTTGTGTCATCAACAAGTGTCAGACGCGCACGAGTGATAAATTAGAAAAGTATGTGCATAGTATTGTGTTGTGTTCAATATGTCGAAATTTATACCGAACAAAGAGCATTCGCGGACAGCATTAATTTTTTGTTTTCATGTATCTACCCTAAGACCGAATCGCTGTGGCAGAAAGACGATGCTCTGTGTTTGGTGGTACCGGAGGGGCGTGGTCTATTATAAGCTGTTAAAAACCTGGGGAAACGGGTAATACTAAACGTTACTAACAATAATTGACCGATTTGAACCATTCACTGCTTGAAAACAGGCCAGAATACCGAAAGAGGCAACACAAAGTCATTTTTTCTTCATGACAATGCACCATCACATACGATAAAACCAGTTCGCTACAGGTTGGAAGCACTCAGCTGGAAAGTTCTACCCCATGCGGCTACTCATCAGACTAGGCTCCTTCCGGTTACTACTTGTTTGCATTGATGGGTCATGCACTTGCTGAGCAGCGATGTGATTCGTACGGAGATGTGAAAAAATGGCTCGATGAATGGCTCGCAGCAAAAGGGGACGATTTTTACTGGCGTGGTATTCACAAATTACCCGAAAGATGGGAAAAACGTATAACAAGCGATGGAGTATACTTGGAATAAAGCACTTTTTATCATTCTTCCGAATTTAACATGTTTTTTAGAAAAAAAAATCCGCATTTCATACTTGTACACCTAGTAATAGTCGCTGGGGGTCAAATCTGGAGAATATAATGGATGAGTAAACAATTTGAACTTCAATTCATGCAATTTTGCCATCGTAACCATTGACGTGTGACACGGTGCATTGTCTTGTTGAAAGAGCACTTTTTTCTTGTTCATTTGGGGCCGCTTTTTTGCGATTTCTGCCTCCGAATGCACCAATAACTTTATATAATATTCGCTATTGACGGTTTTTTTTTTTCCCTTTTCAGTATAGTTAATGAAAATTATTCCATGCGCATCCTAAAATACGGAGGCCAAAACCTTCTCAGTCGACCGTTGTATCTTTGGTCGCTTCGGGTGGCTTTCACCGGCTGCTGTCTACTCAGCTGACTGCCGATTTGATTCCGGTGTGTAGTGGTGGAATCATGTTTCATCCATTGTCACATATGGCATGAAAAAATCGTTTTTATTGCGCTTAAACAGGTCCAAACAACGTTCAGAATCATCAACACGCTGTTGTTTTTGGTCTACTGTGAGCAAACGCGGTACCCATTTTGAACAGAGCTTTCTCATGCCCAAATGTTCATGCAAAATATGACCAACACGTTCTTTTTATATTTTTAGGGTGTCAGCTATCTCATGCAATTTTACTTTACGGTCATCCAAAACAATTTTGTGGGTTTTTTTATGTTTTCCGGTGTAACTACCTCATTTGTGCCTGTATGACCGCGTTTAAATTTAGCATACCAGTAAATGATGAGTGATTTTCCAAGGGCAGAGTCCCGATAACACTTATCAAGTCATTGCTTTACTTGAACGGTATTTTTTCCCATCAGAAAACAGTGTTTAATCAACACACGAAATTAGATTTTTTCCATGGTTTTGAAAAAACAAAAGTAGCGTCACTAAAACTACCGTAACTTGTAAACTAATCGTCGAAATACCATGAAATTTTGACACGTATCGTCTGAAGGTTGGTACTTCCTAAAAATTATATGGATTTTTGGAAAAGGGCGACATCTATGTGTCAGAGCAAAAACTTTTCAGCCTACATGTTAAAACTATACGGCCCTGATTGGGAATTCTTATATTTGTGCCAAATGTCAACTTTGTATGTCAAATAGTTTCGAAGAAAGTCAATTGTGACAGATAGACAGACAGATAGACACCGAAGTGATCCCGTAAGTGTTCCGTACGGAACACTAAACATCATTTCGTCATTTTCTCAAAAACTTAAAAAAACATTTTTATTGTTACATAAGTCCAGTCCAAGTTATTTTACACTGCTGGAAGATTTGATCGTCCTAAGTTTTAAGAGAACTACAAACTTGTCGCTCCCAAGTGGTAATTTAGCATGCTAAAAGTTTACTATATTTTTCTCTAATCTTTATGTATTCTTGTATATGACTTAACATTTTTTTATTAACTGTTCTCGACAGTAACGGAGAACCAATGTTGTAATTCACATTTTTAAAAATATCTTTAAAATATCTGACTAATAATGGCAGCTCACATCTCAGACTGATATATATATATATATATATATATATATATATATATATATATATATATATATATATATATATATATATGTATTGAATTAATAATCTTTTTTGGATATCCAAAGTCAACAAAATTAAAAGAAACTAGCCCCTAGCTAAAGTTCCAAATTAATATCTTTAGTAGTTTCCGATAAAATCCATTGTGAGAGACGAACGAATGCATTTTATAAGTGTTCCGTATTAAAATTAAACATATTCCAAATACATAATAAGCATAAATGATATGTAGGTACTTGTGTATGTATTCGAAGTGATCAACAGTAATCACACTTACTTGAATGAAACCTCCCCTAGCACATGCCATGTAAGTAACATACCATTCAATCAAATTTGGTGCCCAAATGCCGATAAAATCACCATTTTTCAATCCAATAGCTCTTAGTCCTGCAGCTAGCCGATCAGCCTGATCTAACACCTGAAATAATACATTTTTTTTTTTAAATAAATAATTAATGTATATTTAAGTAGTTATTTTTAGTGTTCCGTACGGAACACTTATAAGATCACTTCGGTGTCTGTCTGTCTGTCTGTCACACCCGATTTTCTCCGAAATTATTTGTCATAGAAAGTTGAAATTTGGTAATAATATAGGAATTGGTGGCCTCATCAGAGCCATGTAGTTTTGAAAGTTAAATTTTGACTTAAGGGGTTAGTTTTGGGGGATTAAATCGGAAGTGAAAAAAAAAATTTTTACTAGGTCATCGAGTGTGGTGTCAAATGAAAAGTTGTGAAAACACGAGTAAAAAATATGTATATAATGTAATACTTGCGCGCACTTTTCTTTGTATTATTTTTAAAAAATCGCGAAAAATCGCTGTCCACACCGCCTTATTTTTGAAAAGTACTTACCAAAAAATTTTGAAAAAATTCTGGAATATTCTCCACGCAGTGTAGATTGAACGAAAATTATTACGAGTGCATTACCTTTAATAATTTATCTGATATATAAAAAAACAAAAATTTCAAGGTCATCAATTTTCAGTAAAGATTGGCAACAAACTTTGTTAAAAACTCATTTAAGGTGTGTTTTGTGAAGTCACTGATCATTTTATACCTCCGTAACAATTTTTTTTATTTTAAAAGCAATCGACGTACGGAAAACTAATTGCGCAAGTGCCAATGGCACTTGACCGGTTTTTTAAAGTTGTTTACCTAACCATGAAAATTACTCCGCGTAGTGTTAAAACTTCTCACTACAGAATGAAATGGACGAAAAACAAGGCGACAAGACTTGGATGTTCTATTGGAATCCTCCCACGAAATAGGAGTCAATTGGTTCATAAAAGCCTTTTAGTTCCAAATAAGACGAAAGTTCAGTCGTCTTCTGGAAAGTTGATAGCCATCGTTTTTGGAATTGCCAAAAAATCTTGCTTAGTGAAAACATGGAACAGGGTCTACAATTAATGGTTAGGTTTACAGAGGTAACACATGATTCAAAATCTGAAACAGGCCTTTGAAACCTCAGGGGCCAAAAATTTTCCTAAAGTAATGAATTAAAAACTGATGTACCGCTGGTTGTTGGGGCGTAAATAAAAGAATTTTTTTGGATGGAATGAAACTTCTCGGAAAATACTAGACTCAGTGTAGTACTGATCGCGGTTGTTATGTAGAAAAATACTTTTGTTCACAACTAGGGTAACTTCAAAAAACCCTGGTGGAAGCGCGAAAATAACAAGAATAATATTAAAATTTCGTAGTTTGTGTTTTGTATAACTTAAATAATTTAAACCAGAGGGGTTAGAAAATTGTTGCGATAGTTTGTAATAGCTGCCCGTATACATCATATACTAAATTTAAGAGATACAGTGGCGTGCAAAAGTTTCCGGCCAGTGACATTTCGTACTCTAATTTATTTAAAAAAAAGACTAATGATTTTTAATCATTATGAGATGTGAGTATGAGATATAAGAAACAAAATAATATAGTAAAAGAATATTATTTATGTTTGTGAATATATTTATTATTATTATTCTTATATTTACATAGGTGTATGCATAAGTTTTTGCCGGTTTTTGTGGTAAAGAAAACACGTAATTTTCAAGGGAAATTCATTTTTTATTTATTCAAAATATTGGCCATTGGCTTCTACACACTTCGCCCATCTTTCAAGTAAATTATGAATACCATGCCAAAAAAACTGCTTGTCTTTTGCGGCAACCCATTCGTCGAACCATTTTACAATTTCCCCGAAATTGATTAATAGAAGCAGGTGAAATTTTATCCCATTCTTCCTTCAATGATTTGAGTAATGCGGCTTTATTTGAATATGTATGTATGTACGTTTCCTATATCTCATACTCATATCTCATAATGATTAAAAATCATTGGTCTTTTTTTTAATAAATTAGAGTACGAAATATCACTGGCCGGAAACTTTTGCACGCCACTGTATATTATTTATCTAATTTGATTTTTAATAAAAATTTTAAAGTCGTTATAACATCGCCGCTTACACTTCTTCTCTTCCAACTAATATAATTTATATTTATTAAAGTAAATTAATCATACCTTTCGGAATGTTAAGGTTTTTTTCTGTTCTTGTGCCACGATGGCTGGAATATCTCCATGAGTTCTGCTTGTCTCTTCCAAAAGTTGTCCTAAAGTTAAAGGTCTCAAAGGATCTTTGCCAGGGTTGTGACAGTAACTTAGATTATTAAATTTTCTAGTTCTGGATTTAAAAATACAAAGATTAAGATTGTCAATGAAAAATGCAAAACAAAATATAATTAAAAATAGAGCTCTAAAAATTGACCATAAAAGAAAGAAGTGTTTTCTATTAATATGGTTCCATCTCTCTCTCTGCTTGCTTAGGCTAGTTCACAGTCTCATTAGTAGAGTTAATGCTAATCTGAACTATCCTATGAAAAAGAAAATGAATTTAAAATCTATAGAATAACCTTTATTAAGATCGCAAACATTTAAGAATGCTACATCAAGATCTGGCAGTAGAATATATGTTATACGCCGCAGAGTCGAGTAAAGTACTTGGACAAAATTCTCATCGTTTTGCAATATTTTTTTAAATCCTTGTAATGAATAATACTCTAAAATGTACATACAAGTTTTTTGATTTTTTAATTTTTTTTTTGATAAAAACCGATTTTTTATAAAAAAATTATAAATTTTCCGTAAAATAGATAATTGATTAGTTACGGTACATTTACGTGGACATGAAATTTTCCAACGTTATAATGGGTTTTTGGAGTCGCAGACTGCGATAAAAGTAGCCGTTTTTTTAAATGTGTAAGATTTTCAAATATTTATCAATTTTGGCCATTTTTGCCTTTTTCAAGTGAATTTATGAATTTTTTATATTAAGTTTGGAGTTCTTGATGCAAAGTTCCTCCATTAGATTATGTTAGGTTGAAGTAATTGAAATGAACTTATCCATAATAATTTTAAATTTAAATAATTTTTTCAATACCACAAAAGTAATGCTAAACTTGCATGTATTGACTAGAACATAGCAGTAGAAAAAGGTGGGAAATTGGCCTGATTTTAAGATTAGACTATTTCTGGTCAACATTCTTGTTACATTTTTACTTTACATTCTTGAGATGACATAAGAATAGCTAAAAATTAGAGTAAATTTACATATTCAGTATAAAAACTCGAAAAATGGTGACAAATGTCCAAATTTGGTCGATTTTTTTAAGTCCGTCCAATTTGAGTTTACGTTTATGGTAGAGTTGGTAATTTTTAAACTCTAAATAATTGTCAAACATCTCAAAAGTAAGGTTCATTTTCAAAATAGCCAAAATTAGTAAATATTTGAAAATATTACACATTTAAAAAAAAATAGTTACTTTTCTCGTAATCTGCGACCACAAAAACCTGTTATAACGTTAGAAAATTTATAATTTTTTCATAAAAAATCGGTTTTTATTAAAAACGTAAACAAAAAATCAAAAAAACTTACAGGTACATTTTGAAGTACTATTTATCATGAGCAAATTATTGCAAAACTATGAAAATTAAAGGACAGACAGAATTTTATTCAAGTTAGTATTTACTACTTCAACTGACTATGTGCCGGCGCCGAGCCGGTGAGGATGTTAGACGGTCGTTGTTTACTGGTAATACGAATAAGAGCAGCGTTTTAAAGGTGTCAAATCAGTTAAAACAAGAAAACTACGTTTATCACAATTTTAGTTGGATTTTTAGGTATAATCAAATGTTCTACTCTTTTTCTCGTTAATCACATTACAAAATAAAAAAAAATACTTCTACCTTTTAACACTGTTAGTTCCTTTTCGCAAAAACCTACAAACTCTTGTAGACCACATAATTTTAAAAATCTATTCCAGGAAATTAAAATTAAAACTAAGAATCACTAGTTGTTATGTTTAAGGAGGTGGTACATAGAAAAGGTTATCATATGAACTATACCCGAAAAAAACAAATTTAAATCTTCTTGTGGCAATTCCATTCTTATTTCTGATATATTTATCTTATGCACATGCAATTAAGATACCAGGAACAATTATTTATTTGTTGGACCAGCCTATACACTACATTAATAAATTTAAAGATGACTCTCTCTAGATCAGTGATTCCCAAAGTGGCTCAGGGGTCCACGGGAGACTCGACGGGGGTCTACGTTGGCGTGAAAAAAAATTGGGAGTTCACAAGTTGTAAGTGGAGGTCCACGAAAATTTATCTGGTTTGGATAGTAAAGAACAAAAATGTTGGCTTGGCTTTACCTATCAATGTAGGCAGATAATACACTACTCAAAAAAATTAAGGGAGCAAAAAAAAATTCCAAATTTTTCTGTGATTTTTAACAGGCTGTATTTCGGTGAAAATTGGTCGTATTGAGACTTTAAAAAAGCATTGTGAAGCTTTAAGATTCTAATTTTCAGATTTTTTTGGCTAATTTTTTTTTTTTTGGTTTACGGGCTTGAAAAAAATTTTTTCAGTTAGGCCGGCATATGGATCAGATAGCCTGTTTATTTAGCATTAATTTCCTTGTTTTAAAACCTCCCTTAATTTTTTTGAGTAGTGTATTTTAAGAAGGACTGTTACTTGTAAAAACTTGCATATTCGATATTCAGTACAACGCTCGTCGAGACTTGCAAAGCACCGCCCGCCCGCCCGCAACGCAACCTGTTCAGACGTGCAAAGGGACGAAATACGACTTGTGCTGTGCTTGCAATCTTGCATGAACTTGTTTAATTCTTCACCAATATAAATACGAATGCCAAGGACAAACGTTACTCATTTGTTTCCGGAATTTTGAAAAGAAAAGTGTGAGTGAATCGATGTCAGTGTTTGCCAGTGCCGGAAAAAGTAAGTACCTGCCTATTTGTTATTCATACTTTTATTTTATATTGTAATAATATTATATTTGTTATGTTTGCGTGTAGTAGGTACGTAATAAAAATTAAATACTGAACAGGGCCATTATTCGATACTTCTATAAAAGAACAGAAAGCCGAGAAAGATTGAACTTTTAGTACTTTTTATTATAAAATTATTTATTTAACCGACCGTGGTGATTCACTAAAGGAGAGATGTATGATTGACCTGCATGTTTGTACATATTTCAGTACCCTCGTAGTTGCTAATGCTAAAAATATTTTCATAAATTGTACGTGTCTTTATGTACCACTCGTAACGTACATCAAAGTAATAAATAAATCATTAAAGTAGCGGAGTTTTGATGTCAAAATATTCTTTAAAAGTATTTTCTCTCGAATTTACAGAAATGTATCAAAATATAATTAATCAAAAAATATTTTTTATATTACATTAAGATAGGTTCAGCCGTTTTGTGAAAACCTCTATATGGGTCTTAGCAGTTTATTGCTTTTAATAATTAAAATCAGTTTTGCCGCCGGCATTTTGGTTTTTTCATTGCAATAATTAATTAATCCTATTTTATTCTGTTAAAATAGCCATATCCTGTTAAAGTTGCCTTATGATTACTAAAACAAACATTTGTTTCTTTACAAGTAGGTAACTGATACCAAACATGGCTGAATCTAAGAAGAAATGTCGACAGTACAGTGTTGATTCTTTGAAATTTGGTTTTTCTTTCATCAAAGGCAGACAAACGATTGCCCATATGCCTTTTATGCAACAAAGTTTTGAGCAATGACTCTATGAAACCATCGAAGCTCGAAGATCATCTAAGAAGGTGTCATCCTGATAAAATAGGTAAAGATTTAAAATATTTTCGAACATTGAAGGAAAAATATGAAAAGAGACCCACCGTGCACAGTATGTTCGCTTCAACGTCTCAAAGTAATGATGATGGCTTGCGGGCACCTTACAATGTCTCATTGCTTATAGCGAAATCTTGAAAACCGCACACCATCGGAGAACAATTAATTATACCCGCTGTTGAAGAGGTTTTAAAAAGTGTTCTGCACAAACCTCCATTTGACGTACTCAAAAGAATTCCTTTGAGTAACAACACTGTAGAAAGACGTATTGATGAAATGAGCTCTGATATTGAAAGCTTGAATATTTGAGTGATAGATTGCACCAATCGCTTCAATTTGTGATTAAAGCAGTTAACAAAATAAAAAGCAATGCGTTAAATACCCGTTTATTTGCACAATTGTGCGACGAAAATGATGAAGACTTCCAACGATTGCTCTTACATACTGAAGTACGCTGGTTGTCGAAAGGTGCATGTTTAACAAGATTTTACTCACTTTTTGAATCAGTTTTAGAGTTTCTGGAAAGTAAAGATCCAGATTTAAAAGAAAACCTGATCAAATTGAAAGCAGACATCGCGTATTTGACAGATTTGTTCAAAAAATTTAATGACATTAACTTGCAGTTACAAGAGGACAGCCTAAATTTAATAAAAACAAAGGGTGTAATTTCGGCTTTTCTTGGAAAATTAAAATTTATGATGCAAAATATTAGTCGGCGCGAATTCTCCCAGTTTCCAAACTTGTCACAGGTAGAATGTCTTGATGAGGATATTCAGACATACGTTCAACATTTAAATGCCCTGCATGATGACTTCAAAAATAGATTTGAGGATATTCTGACGATGGAAATACCACCATGGATCGATTATAAATCCATTTTATGAAACGGAAGTGGCGAATGTGGTATTACAAGAGGAGCTACTCGAGCTTAGCACCAATGAGGAGCTGAAGGTGGAAGAAATTGCGAGAAAACTTTTGATAGCTTGTCCCTCGTCATACCTTGTCGAAAAAAGTTTTAGTGTCGTTACAAACCTATTAACAAAAAAAAGAAGCAGATTGAACATCACACAACGGGGAGATTTGCTGTTATTCCTTACAAAACTGAAGCCAAATATCGATAATTTGCTGTCAATCCATCAAGTACATCCCTCCCGTTAAAATTATGACTATTTTTTTTAATTGTTGATTTGCATTGTTGAAGTTACGGTACGTTATTAATGTTTAATTTTAATTCTATTAAGTCTGTAATCATATTATTTTAATAAATAGAACACAAGATAATATATTATTTTTCTTTTTATTTTTATCACTCCATTCCGGTTGGAACTCAGCCACGACGCAAATTTCCATCGTTAGATCTAATCTTTACATTTTTTGACTAGTTTTGGGAATATGGTAGAAATGTAGCAGCGGGGGGGGGGGGGGGGGGGGGGGGGGGGGGGGGGGAGGGGGTCCACTGAAACCAGTAAAATTTTGAAAGTGGTCTACGCGAAAAAAAAGTTTGGGAACCTCTGCTCTAGATGCTCCATTGTAGACTATTATCTTTAAAAACATTTTTGATCTTTATATGTATATTAGATTTTAATGCACATATAATTGAGCTGGTAATTACCTCAGCCCAATGGCCTAGTTAAGAGGCGATAGATAATAGTGTATACCTCCCTCACTTCCATATTCGACCACACTGTTTCGCGTTATTGTCGCCTCTTAATATCCGTGTGTCCCCTGCGTCTAAGATCTGGCTGAGCTACTAAAATGACGCGGTCTCATGTGGTCAACAGAGCTCTAATTTTGATTATCCTTGATTTCCTGTAATAAAAATATTGCCCTACTTAGCCGGTATTTTCCTAGCCAACACAAATTTTAAATAAATGTTTTGTTTAAGTCACATGTCATATATATTTACACAGTATTTTTGTAAAAAATGGAAATAATGAAAAAATAAAATCATTTTTAGTTTCCTCGACTCCAAGAACCATGAAAAGGACATATAATACGATATATTCTAAGCAACTACTTTATCCTCTTATAAACTTCTGGACAAAATTAACGCAACAATCTGAAAATTAATTTATCTTTTTCTTATATCAGTTTTAAGGTTTATCGAGTATTTGAATAGTAGGCTATGCATATTTTGTTTCGTTGTTCATGACAGAAATCAAAACAATTCGTTTAGATTTACAGTTTTAAAGAATTTTTTAGAAGATAAACAATTTTCTGTAATAATGGGACTGTTTTATTTTTGACCCCGAACAATTAGATAAATGAATCGAACAGGGAATTTAACTGAACACGAGGTAGTGCGAGCCTCAGTTTTATTGGACGAGGGATATTGTCATAGTTATGCTGCCAATTTGTTAGGCAAACATCGTTCCACAATAAGTCGTATGGTAAGACGCTTGAATGAAGTAGGAACTTATCCTAGAAGGCTAGGGCAAGGGCGAAAACGATGCACTAGCGATCTAGATGAACGTTTTATAAGACAATATGCTTTAAGAAACAGGACTGTCACTAGTTCTATAATAAGAAACGAACTCGAAGCTGTTCGCAATGTCACAATTTCTTCTAAAGCAGTTAGAAGACGGTTAAATGAAGCTGGATTAAACAGTAGGAGACCAGCCACTGCGCCTTTGCTTACTAGAGAGAACAGAATTACCAGGTTACGTTTTGCTCGAAATCACAAAAACTGGTCTGTGGATGATTGGAAACAAGTTTTCTTCACAGATGAAACTAGGGTTAGTCTAAAACATCCAGATGGTCGTGAGCGAATATGGCGAAGACCAGGAGAGAGGTTTGCTCCTTGCAATATCTCTGTAAGGATTCCATTCGGCGGTGGCTCTGTTATGATCTGGGGTGGCATCTACTTTGATGCTCGCACAGAGTTAGTTCCTGTCCGTACGAGATCCATGAATGCTGACTACTGTCTTGAGAATATTGTAATAGAACATGTGATGCCTTTCGGTCATTTTGTGAGGCCCAATTTCCTGTTTATGCAAGACAGCGCTCGACCTCACTTGGCTAGGGAGGTACTCGATTATCTTAATTAAGTTGATATACCGATTATGCAATGGCCACCAGAAAGCCCGGACCTGAATCCGATAGAACATGTATGGGATCACCTTAAGAAAAATGTGAAACGTCATATATCTGCACCTAGAAACCCGAGGGAATTTGAAAATGCAGTTATCACAGAATGGGAGCAAATTCCTCAAGATTTTATCCAAAATTTAATTAGAAGTATGCCTAGGCGCATAAACGCTGTCATCCGAAGTAGAGGAGGCAACACATGCTACTAGTGTCCCAGTTGCACCATTAATTTTGCTACTAGTGTCCCAGTTTATTTTTTTTATTATTACATAATTTCAACGATTTTGTTATTAGGTCTTAAGAATAATTTTAATTCGAATTTTATAGAGAAATTTGGTAGCTAATTCACTTTTAAAGTATCCGAATAAGTTTTTTTCTAACTTTTAGTGTAACCAATGTTTATAAAAAATTATTAAAATTAATTCATTATAGAGATTTGTATGATTTAATATATTGTTGCGTTAATTTTGTCCAGGAGTGTATGTTTGAAAAATTTTAACTTCTTATATGATTGATTATAAATAACATTGCTTACATTTTGCTTATTATTCAATACAAAATCAGGAGTCAGTCTCCACTACTATTGAAACTATATAAATTATGTTCAATGTACCTACGTACTTAAATTAACCTGAACATACTGTTTTTCCAAACTCATTTTTTGTATTTTGAATAGTTGAAGCTTCTACTTGATTGAAATTCATTATAAATATATAACAAAAGACCGTTTTTAGTCAGTTTCCACTGGTTTTTTTAAATTTGTGATGACGCGTTTCGCTGTCGATGCTGCTTCTTCAGAATTACATTTTACCCTGTCAAGTTAGGTTTAATGTTCACAATTTTATATAATTTCGTAATTATAATATTGCACCTAATTAAATTACATTGATAGTAGGGGAAAACCTACACTGATTTGGAATTGGGAGAATAAATTCAATAATGGTCAATTGTTTAAATCTACCTGGTCGTTGAGTAAAGTATCTGTAGTCCTTAATCGATTTATTTGCATTGTCTCTAAAAGGTTTAGTTTTAAACCTTTTTGTTAGGTGTGTAAAATTTTGAAATTCTTGTTAAATGTGTGATTTTCGGTTAAAAGATGATTATCACATGTTGAATTAGACTTTCTATGGATGAAACTTTTTTCGTGTTCTGTAATTCTTTGTATAAATGTACGTCCAGTTTGTCCTATGTATGTTTTAGGGCATGACCCACATGTTAATTGATAAACCTCCGATTTATTATCTTTATTGATTTGTGGTTTGTACTTTTTCAGATATTTCCCTATAGTATTGTTAGCCTTGTAAGCTATGTTGATATATTTTAAATCAAAAACCAATCTCTTAAGTCAAAATTTAACTTTCAAAACTACACGGCTCTGATGAGGCCATCAATTTCTATATTAGTCTCAAATTTCAACTTTCTATGTCAAATAGTTTCGGAGAAAATAGGGTGTCACAGTCGGACGGACGGACGGACACCGAAGTGATCTTATAAGTGTTCCGTACGGAGCACTATAAATAACATCATTCTCCAAGATTTTTGTTTTCCTTCACGTTTTTTATTCCTAAATTGCAAACATTTCCCCACTTCCGAAAGATTATCTGTCGAACTGTTGGCAAGAAGACTAGCGAACAAAATGAGATATTAATTGCAAATTTGGTACACATATAATAATTGAACAATGAAATTGAAATGATAGTGAATTTGAACGATATTGCTTCGGGGAAAAGGGGTGATTATTTCTAGTATAACAGATATGAGATTAAGGAAGAAGAAGGTCGTTACAGGAGTTGCTTCGTATATACCATATTATTTATCCTTTTCAGGGTTCTTGCAGCTGATGAATCCAAAATTTAAGTTATTTTTTCATTACTTTCAGTTTTAACAGGGCAATATTGAAAATACTAAGGATAGTTATATATTATACAGTTAAGTTATAGAGTTTTCATAGTACTAGATTTTTTTCAGGTTTTTGGTTATTACTTTTCATTATTTCGATTTTTATTACAAGTCCTTCCTCTGCTTAACTGTTTTTTCTATTAATCTTAACGTAAAGTGCCGATTATATAAAATACCGAATTGTAATGCTTGACTTAAATTATTCTTTGGTATGAGAAAATTAAGTTTGATATTTATTTCAAGGCTGCGTGTTTGCAGGAGAAGTAGTGTGTAAATTACTTGACGATGTTTTTAATACTATAATGATACTAATAATGGAACCACAGAGCTAGTTAAGGCACTATTATTTTTTGCCTATTATCAGTTTACCCACTAATCATCATCATTCGTTTTTGGAATATAATCATAAATAAGTTTCGATTTTTACTGAAAAATTGATTGTTGTAAGCATATTTGGAGTTCTGTTGCCAAATAGTCTATGCGACCTGAGATTAGGAAACCTTGACACAAGCAAAGGTTTTATCATGCCATTTTCAATAGTTTTATTTTCATAAAAAACAATTAAGCCCGGTTATTATTGACAGGCATGTTAGATTAGTGACATATCTGTCTGCTAAATCATATGAATTGAATTTAGCAGTTCTCACTCCATACCTTTGAAAAGATATTTCGCTGGAGTGGTAGTGTGTGCTTTATAAATTACAAAAGGGCGTTCGACAAAGTTAAGTGTGACTTTCTAATGAAAATACCTATGAGAACTAGCGCTTCTAAAGATCTCAGAATCCTAGTGGGCTTATACTAGAACTATACAGCTGAAGTAACACTTCAAAATGGTAACGCAACAGAGGATTCTGAAATAAAGAAGGAAGTTAGCGGGAGATATGCGCATAACATTTTTATTTTAGCAGATAACGCAGACGCTCTTCAGGGATTATTGAAAGCTATACACTAAGCAGGAGAAAATATTGGATTGAACACCAATATAACCAAAAAAAAATGGTTATATTTAGTAGAAACCCAATTCAGAACATCCGCATTACTATAAACTGTGAGAATATAGATTAGGCTGGAAAGTTTAAATACCTGGGATGCGTTATAAATGATAAGTGGCATCCGGATATGAAAATTAGAGCCCTAGTTGAGCAGACAAGATCAATTTTCATCAAATTACCCAATTTTTTTTGTAACAAAAACCTCAGCCTATTAATCAGGTACCGGATGGCTAAGCTATGTTTGGTCTATTCTACTGTATGGTGTTAAAACATACACCTTGGGACTCTCATCTGTTAACAAACTGAAGGTATTTGAAATGTGGATGCTGAGAAAAATGTTGAGAATATCTTGGGTGGATAGAGTAAGAAAGAAGAGGTAATCGAAAGGGCTAATCTAGAAGATCGTGAATTATTTGTAAACATAAAGAGGAGACAGATTTCTTCCTTGGGTCATGGTGTTCGTTATGGGAAGGAAAAAGAGGAAAAGGGCGAAAAAAACTTTCATCGCTAGGCAATATCCTCCAGTGGACAAGAATAAACAATTTTCAGGCACTCCAAAATTCGGCTGTAAATAGACTTATCTGATGAGAGAAGTTTGGTACGGACGTCTACCCAGGAATGTGCACAATACCTTAAGAAAAAGAAGAAGAAGGTAGTAGAATAATCGATCGCACAGGATATATCGGACCAATTGGACTCTTATTATCGTGGATACAATAGCAGATCAGTAGTATTGAATAGTTTTCAATTTATCTTTCATATGCTATATCTCGTTTCCTGAATAGATTAAGAGTTTAAAGAATTTTTCGCCCTAAGATTTGTATCACAATATAAAATGATTATTCTTGTTAAATATATCCCATCAAAAACATGAAGTGTAAAAAAATGCCAAGTCTCGCAACGCAGTCCTTCCACCACAAAAAGTTGTGAGATCTCATGTAAAACCAAGTCAGTTATTTTAGTTCAGGTTAGTTCAGGTTAGTCCTCTATTTTTTTCTTCTCGAGTAATATTTCTTGTACGTCAGCTATGGATTTTCTTGAAGCCCACTCTCTGTCTCTATTGGTTTTTCTCAAAGGCTATGATGTAACAATTTTTGATAAGTCTGGACGATAAGTGCTTCTAAGTCGATTATATTCAACGATTGCGGACTCCTGAGCTTTGATACTATCGAAGTCGACATTAATTAGATGTAATCCGCCCAGACTTGTCACTTTCGAAAGTGCCAAGTATGCTTAACCGCATGTGAACACTGAAGAACCGATGGCCATCAGTGCACTGTTTAGACTTAGCCCCTGACTTTTGTGTATGGTAATAGCATAGGCTATACATATCGGAAACTGTTCGCGATGAATATAAGCTCTATTAATAATGTCAAATTTAGTTTTGACTGGACCAACTCGTAAAGATGTTCATTATTAAATGTAATATGCATTTTTTTTTTATTTTATTTGTATTTTCAGGATCAACCTTTATTCCTTGTACTATATCGATAGAAACCGTTGACTAAGCCAAGACTCACGTCAATATTTCGTCTTAACATGACTTTTGCTCCTATTTTAATAACTATATTCTCTTCTGGCCCTGCTTTCATGGAAGCATCATCTTCATACTTTTTATAATTAAAATATACTTAAAGTATTTCACTTAACAATTTTTTAATTACATGAAGTAGGTAAGTATTATTAAACGAATATATTTGATAAATGAAAAATATTATTAAATATAATATATTAATTAATGACTTTTGAGACAACTTTTAGAATGCCAAAATAAAGGTTTATACAAGTTTACAGCTTATTATGTCTCATTCCGAGGTTGTCTCTCATTTTTTTGGCTTAAGTGACTGTACAATTTAGAAAACGGGACTGAAATTTCGGGATGTTTCAGTTTTTCCTTCCTTTATAGGCTAAACACTAACTAAATTCAAAATTTGAAGTTTCTGTGTCTGCTAGAAGTACCTTAGAATTTTGATGATCGGTGAGTGTCTCAGTGACAAAATTAAAGAACTTCGACTGTCGATAGTTCGTAAACTATAAGGTATAAATAGTAGGTAATTTAGGAATACAGCTAGTATAGTATGTCCTCTTGGTCACTGAAAATTCAGGCTTCTAGCACAGTAAACACACTATACAGTAGCGAAATTCAATGATAACCGCATAGGAAAATCAGGTTCGTTTTCAGAAGGTCACGTGGCAATCCGCCATGTTAAAAGTGGACCAGCGCGAGATTTCAAATAAAAATAAAGTTCTGTAAAGTTTTATCATTCAAAATCATAGATATAGAAATGTTTGAAAATTTTTGATTTGTTACTTAATACAGCATGAGTAATATAAAAGTGAATGCAGCATGAGTAATACAAAAAAAAAACAAAAAGAATGGAGCACTTTGTTAGAGAAAAAATGAATACAGGTGAAAAACTTGATAGGAAGGTATTCGATGGAATTATTCATATTCAACTTCAGTTTTTAATAACCTTATCCAGAAATTCAAAAGTCTATCAAAGTTAAACGTCACTTTTTCAGGTTAAAGTTTTATTTACATCATTTTTCAAGTAAATTTGTTATTAAAGATGTTTTTTTAAGGACTAAATTAATTTAATTTTAACATACGTAATACCTAATGCTATTTTTCTTGTACCGTGAAATAAAGACATATTGTCATTACTAAGATGTCAACATCTTCTAAAATAAGAGCATTTTTTTTCTAAGCAGTGTTGTGTTGTTTGGTGTGATAGATCTCTTGTTAATTAAAAAACACTGTATCTACTTTTTTTGTACTTATTTTTTCTTAAACTACAAAACTATATTGTGTAACTTCGAGAAAGGTTAATATAATATTAATGAATTATGAACGTATATGTATAGACCTCTATTTTCTATATGAATGATTCTTAGAGGTTCTATACCTTTTTGTGTTCTGTTATCCGTATTGCTTTTTGATAACGTAATTAACGCTTGCTTTTATTTACAATGAATTAATATTTCGATCAAAGAGTCAATACAGTAATTTCCTAATTATATTTACATACAATACTTAGTTATGACCAAGCTGACTTGTCAATTATAACTATGTTGGGAATGTGGAATCTTTGGCACAATGATACTACTCAGTATATATCACCACTACACCAAACACTTTATTTTTGCACTTGACGCGCGTTTCACTAATCATATTAGCTTCATTAGGAGAAATGATTGACTCATATATACTGAGTATTGTCAATTACAGTTTAAAAGGAAAATAACTATATTTAATTTATAGTATAGGTATACAACAATGGGAATAAGTTCTTTATAGGAGGAATATTAATAACAGGTAACTAAATCTTCAAAACTTTAATAGTAACCATAATTACCATCAAAATGGACTTCGATTAAGTGTACTGTCTGTCCATTTAACGAACTTATTTTGAGAATATTTTACCCTCTGGCATACATCGTTTGACAAAATTATATTACAAAATTTTTCTTTGGAACCACATTAAAATTTTTCTTATTTTAATAGCATATTTGATTCAATAATCGATTTATATCAGTTATTTCAATAATCCCATTCACCAGTGGTTTTGTGATCTCAACACGAAACTTAATATTTAAACTTTCAAACCCAGCTTATAAGAAAATAAAATATACTGTCTAAAATTTGAAAATAATAAGTATGTTGTTATAGGTTCTGTATTCCTTACAATATATTCAAAGAAACTTTTGAAAGATTGGCATGAAAAAGGAGTAATGTAATTTATAGAGAAAAATAGAAAAAAAGTCACTTTCAGAGTATTAATTGTACTTGCAATTAAACAGTGTTAAATTTATCAGGTTTATTATTAGAAAAGGTGTGTCAAACAATTAATACAGATGAAGTTATTGAAAACTAGAAGCCTCTTGAGAATACACCTTTTAGAAAAAAAATATGTTTTATTTATAATTTACACAAATATAAATAGTTTTAAATAACTGAATATTAGTTTACACAAAAATAAATCTTTCTAAAAACCAGAATTTGGAGGATTATTTATTAATCATAAAAAAATACACAGGCACACAAAAAAAGTTTTTCACTACCGAACAGACCGCTATAAGTATATGTATCTTTGGGCGCTGATACCGAATCTGAGGTCAGAATTAAGCAATCACGTCAGGATTTTTAAATAACCAGCCGAACTAAGTTTAGAAATAAATTTCAAGCTTCAATGACCAAATCATTCTACCAATACGAACGTTTTATTAAATCAATCAAGGTTCCCTGGAAGGCCGTCTCTTGAGCAAATACGCCTAAAAAAAATGTACATTAGTAATGATAATATTGTTTCATGCATATTGTATTTTTTCAAAAATGCATTTAAGATAGTGAAAAGTTGTCTTGTGAAAGCAAGCAATAGAGGTTTATTAAAATAATCAACAACTCCAACAACTTTAATCGCATATCATGATTTCTATGAAATCATTGTTTGAACTAAAAAACAGAGGAACTGCAAAAAAAAATCATTAATTCAGCAACTTAAACTTTGATGGATAATACTGTTGATGATTACATGTGATGCAAATAAAGCATAATTAAATTTAGTGATTTAGAGTAATAGTCTTAGCGCACCCTGATTGAGTTAGAAATTTCTTATTTGCAAATTTTAGAGCATAAAAAAAAGTGTGCCTCGAGCAAATAATTTGCGAAAATAGTGAAGTCACTGATCATTTTATACCTCCGTAACAAATTTTTTTATTTTAAAAGCAGTTAATGTACGGAACACTAATTTGCGCAAGTTCAACTTGCACTTGACTGGTTTTTTTTCAAAGATTACAGTAAAAAAGCGTCCAGTTTTTCCAAATATTTTTAAGTTGTAATAATTGATGTGCAATACCTGAATTATTTTGTATTCCATTCATCGCTCCACGGCCTGTTTCAATAGGTAAATCATCTGCAGGAACTCCAATATCAATGTCAGTTAATAATTGATTTACATGGTTTTTTAAAATATCCAACTCTGATCCTATATTAACATCTGGATACGCATGGTCGAATAAACGATTTTTTTCAAATCATTTTTTTAAACATTTTCTGAGAAAAATGTTGAGGCGCATATTTTATATTTTTTGCACAAATTTTCAGTTGGACAATTAATGACGCGTTTAGTTGCTGCAAGCCAAATCTTTGCCCTATAACCAAAATAAACCAATTTATCCGCGTACGATTTCTTACGAAATTGATATTCTTTAATTAAATCACTTACCTTTCAACATCTTTGGGGAAGAAGAAGAAACTAACGCCCCGCGTACAGTTTGAATTATTTTTGTAATTCTCAACGGCACAACAATAACCTCCTTTCCCTATGATTATATAAATTGTTTCTCAACCTTTTCGATTCTCTTCACTTACAAACGTTTTTAATTCTCTTTTTCTACAAACTCTCTCTTCCTTCTATCTTTATATTCATATAAACTGCAGTCACATCAAGAAAACGACGGACAATACATTTCCAAAGACACATTCCGAGATCGGATGTAAACACTGAGCGGCCATTTTGAAAAAGGACCTGTCGACGCACGCGCCGTCAAAATCTCGTCACCAAATTGGAGCTCAGTTTCGCTTCTGTAGTATGTTTACTGTGCTTCTAGCTTTATCCACAACGGGGGGTCGAAAGTGCCGTGAGTGGCTTCGAGAAAAGGATGGTACGGCTGTGCTTTCTGCTCGACTTGGCGATATTACATACTTTAAAACTAAAAAAGAACTTATCGGTGTAAAGAGGTATCTAAATAATAAATCTCATTTTTCGATTTGGCCATACAGACTCAAAAAATATCTATTTGTTTATTATTAATTATTGCTAAATTATTTTAAATTGATAATCCCAATTAATGTTGCATGCATAAGATTAACTGCTGGTTATTTTCCGGTATTATTTAAACTTTTGATTGATTAAGAAATCTCCGCAAGTCCATATTATATACCTAAGAATATTCCGAGATTTTGGCATTTTTTCACGTTTCATTGCCCCTAGATCACGAAAAATATAGTCGCTCATTTTCGCCACTCTCACGTTCTGTGTGTGTCTGTTGGCACGATAACTCCCGAACAAAGTGAGATATTGAATTCAAATTTGGTATACATATGGTACTTGACGTAGCTGTGGAACCTGTAGGGTAATATCGCTAAAAAGGAAAGAAGTGAAATATGTAATATAAATTTCACTTGGTTTTTGTTGAAATAATGAACAATTTAAAAATAATTATCTATACCTTATGAAGAATCGTGTTAAAACGTTCTTGTCAGGGTTCTTGGAGTAGAGAATTCCGAAAATTGTGTTATCTTTTCATTACTTTCAATTATTTATGATCAAAAATGTAAGGGATTAATGACCTAAGGAAATGAGTCAAAAAGATCGCTTCATATATGAGGCGTTTGCGGATAGTAAGGGCAAACTCAACATTGGGTTAAATTTTTTTTTTATATAATTCTATTTTATAGTACTTTTCCTACATTCACATACCGGTCTAATTGTTGAGTTTGCCCTTGCTTCGCCTTCAAATTTCAGTATCAAATAAATGAAAAATTTCGAACAGGCGATAGCCGGGCGGGTAGTAAGGGCGAAACTCGCGGAGCGACCGCCGGTATTGCGTCACTAAATGAGGTTTACTTGAAATTTTACGCTTTCTGCGTGTTAGTTCAAGTTAATTTTGAAGTTAATACGTTTATGTTTTGTTTGGTTTTGTTGCTTCTTTTTTTAAGAAAAGTATGGCGCAACCTGGACCTTCTAGTAATGAAGTAAGTGTACAACATTTAGATGGTAGTGCTGTGTCGGGTTATTCGCGAAAGAGACCTGCTAAGATGAATGATTGGCAAAAAAACGAGTGTAAGTTGAAACGAAATTCAGGAAGTGCTTACATTTCAAGAAATAACAAAAGGCACGTTGTTGCCCGCAAAATTGGACCTCCTTGCAAGTGTGGATGTTTTGAGAAAATAGGCGCTGAACTGGTCACCAATATTTTTGACTCTTTTTTGGCAAATTGGAAACTATGATCTACAGAATGCTTACTTATCAAAATTGTTGATCTGCAATGATGTAAAAAGATCTTACGTAAAGGGGCGTCCAAGTCGTACCCTGAGACGCATTCAATATAATGTGACTGTTGATCACGCTAATCGTGAAGTTTGTCGTACTGCGTTTTATAACATTCATGGCATCTCTGAAAAGCGCGTTCGAGTCGTACTTGACAAAACCAGCAGAACTGGAACTGTTACAACGGATCAAAGGGGGAGGTGTGAACCCGCGAAGAAATAGGAAATGACGATCTTTCTAAAGTAAAAGAACACATCATGTCACTACCTACTGTCACCAGTCATTACAGTCGCGCCAAAAGCCCTCATCGAAAAATACTTACTACTACTTAATATTAAAAAAGCTCTATTCTCTTTACAATGAATGGCTTACGGAAAATTACCCTGGTTACAGCCCGGTAAATCAGCACTATTATCGTGATACGTTTAATATGCAGTTCAAAAGTATAAGTTAATGATTGAAAGCTGTCGCCGAAAAAACCAGTTTTGCTTTGTCCAACTTAGTCAGGACATGATTTTCAATTTCTATAATTTTCAAAAGAAAATTACTAAAATGCAGATGGCTGGTGCTAAGTTTAAAGATGGAAAGATCTTTGAATTTACAAATAACTTTAAGCAAGGTTTCTACATTCAATCTGCTTACAATTTGGATGTCAAAACGGCAGTCAAACAACAAAAAGGCAAGGTGAAAAACTATGATCCTGATCATTTTCATTTGGCCAGTGAAACACTGACGAGACTTTACAGTGCTCCCATTAAAATACCAGCCCCCAAATTAAAGGACATTCAGGACTTGTTACCGTATGTTCCCCTACCTTGGAGTCGGTACTTTACTAACATTATAGCCTCTCAAAGACGCAGCAACGAATAAGAGCACCGAAAATGAAGATGTTATGGACGATGAGCAAATAGATTACAACTGAACTTGGCTAATTATTTGTTTCTTTTCTTTAGTTTTTTTTATGTTAGTTTCAATACCATATTTCCACTGTTTTGTATGTTGTATCAAGTAACTATTTTGTAATAACAAAACCTTTAATTAAAACAATAACCTTAAAATTAAATAAAATGTGTTCAAAATTCTTAATACCGGTCTAATTTTTTCCCAGGTATTGCCAATTTTAGGTGATAGTGTAGCATCAGAAACGAACAGTAAAATATGAAAAAAAATACACAAATAAATATTTAAAAAAAACATTTAAAAATTCACGGAATACACTATTCTACTTAAGTAAATAATAAAAAGCTAATAAATTATAAATAAATAATAAAAACCTAATTTTGCCAATATTTTGTTGAGTTCGCCATTTAGATTTTTCTATAAATTCAATTTTTTCGAAACTTCATTTTGTTGAGTTCGCCCTTACTATCCGCAACGCCTCATATGTCATGTTGCATGTCTTTTTAGGGCTCTTGCATGCGAAAACTATAAAAATCGTGTTATTTTTTGTTTATTTTGAATCATTTATGATCATACAGATAACGGGAAAATTGTATTTTTTTTTAATTATTTTGTTCAATTATGTTGTATTATTTATCCATTTCAAAATGCGTGTAATCGATGAATCTGAAAGTTGTATTATTCTTTCAATTGGTCAAATATATAAAGCGTTAATAAAGTAGGGGAGGAAGTTAGGGCGCTACCAGGTACATATAGTATTATAAATCTTCTTTCAGATTCTTGAAATAAGGGATTCTGGAAATTATATTATTTTTTTTTCAATATTTTTAATTTGTCAAACTTGTTTAATTAATTAATAAGGTAGGGAAGGCTTGGCTTGCTCATGTTTTACTAAGGCTATACGTAGCACCCCACCACAGCTATAGAAATAATTCTCTACCTCTAGATATATACATACAATAGGAACAAATGGAGAGTGGAAACAACAACCTGTAGAATTTGGGCATACAAGAGTTATGAATCTAATCGAAGAAAAACTCCTAGATATGCAATCTGACTATACGACAACGTCGTATAATTTCGAAAAACCATATAGAATTGGGCGCGATCCAAATCTATTACCCATACCGATCAAAAACTTTCAACGGGGTAGGGGCTATCATATATGCAGATAGACAAGGCGAAATCGGCGCCATCGTTGGAAAAAATTTTCTAATTGAATTTTTTTTTCATAACCTTCTCCAGGAGATGCCCCTGAAAGAGGATCAACATGTTGCCGGGCGGTAACCTGGTCCGAATTTGTTTAAACAAATTTTTTTTAAACAAAGTCCAAAAATTGAAATTTTCGCCCGGAACAAGTTTTTTTAGGTAAATTGGACCATTTTGAACAAAAAATGTCTCTTGTGAATTTTCTCTAAAATGCGCCGTTTTCGAGATATCGGCGATTTTAGGTGCGAGGAAAAACGCGAAAATGGCCACTTTCACCTCCCAATATCGGGGTCAAAAATTAAAATTTTCAATGTTGCCAAGTGTCCAAATTAAAGTTTGAGATCTCCTCTACAAATTACCGTAGGAAATATTGCAATATCTTCATTTTTAAATATTGTTTTTTTAACAGTTAACAAATTGCGTTCGAGCGCCCGCGGCTGCATCGAAACTGTATACATAGATATATACGCAACGCCCGTACGTAGGCGCACGGAACTGTATACGCACTGCGATGCTCTATAAAGCTTTGTTTCTTGATTTCTTATTAAAATTAATATATTTGAAAAGTATGTAAAAAATATTTATTTATTAAAGAGTAATTGTTATATCAAATTTAATTATTATAACAAATGAATATAAATAAAAATTCAATATTCGATTAGGATGGTAGAAGAATTAAAACAATTTTATGAAATATAACTTATATATATTTAATAGAATTTTCGCAAATATTTAAATTACACCCACACATGAGTATACAACTTACGTTGTTGCTTTTGCAATTACATGCATTAGTTTTACAATTTTTTGTACATTTACATTGCCTAATTAACGAATCTGGTATCGAATTTTTTTAACATGAATTTGGGTAACAATTCACCTGTTTCTATAGTGTAACCAAATTTTGTTGCATCTAAATGTCGATACCGAGAATACAATGACATTTTCCATATGTACGTTTGTAGTGAAGCTCGTGAAATGTGCAATTTTAAAGCATCGGATGTACATGGAATTTCTCCAAAATTAATACCCATCCACAAGAACGTTCTAAAATTATTTGTCTAGCATTATCTGCTGTTTCTCCAGCTTTATTCAAAATTTTCAAATACAATTTTTCTAATGCATTGAATTCCATGGCATTTAATTGTAAGCCAGTACCAAGTGGGGTTAATGCATTTTGAGTATCTAAATCAAAGACTAAATCTAAAGCTTTATTTTTAGTACCTACTTTACTAGTAGTATCACAGCCTGTAAACGCATGTAAAGCAGGCAAAACTTGACAAACTTGACTAGTTAAATATTCAGCAGCTACATTACAAGACAATAATCTTGGCTTCTGACCAACTACTTTAAAATACAATCCTGTACAACCAATTAATTTGAAAAAGCTCCAATAATGAATTGCTAATATAAAAACGTCGGTATCAACGGAATGAATTATTATTTCAGAATTATAAGGTAACATATATCGAGCATGACAAAATATCCTTGTATCAGCCTCTAAGTGATTGTTTTCTAACTCAATAATTTCATGTATATTATTTCCCTGTATACAATAGCACTTTTCAATGTTATAGAATCCACCTGATATTATTAATTGTTGAGTGTGACTTAATGCAACGTAATTTACAGCATTATTAGATAAATATTGAACCAATTGAAACTTATTATTTGTAATCATCATTAAAGTTTTAATATTTTTTGGAATTTTTGTATCACAGTTTTGAATAAATATATTCGCGCCTACGTACGGGCGTTGCGTATATATCTATGTATACAGTTTCGATGCGGGCCGCGGGCGCTCGAACGCAATTTGTTAACTGTTAAAAAACAATGTTTAAAAATAAAGATATTGCAATATTTCCTACGGTAATTTGTAGAAGAGATCTCAAACTTTAATTTGGACACTTGGCAACATTGAAAATTTTAATTTTTGACCCCAATATTGGGAGGTGAAAGTGGCCATTTTCGCGTTTTTCTCGCACCTAAAATCGCCGATATCTCGAAAACGGCGCATTTTAGAGAAAATTCACAAGAGACATTTTTTGTTCAAAATGGTCCAATTTACCTTGTTCCGGGGCGAAAATTTCAATTTTTGGACTTTGTTTAAAAAAAAATTTGTTTAAACAAATTCGGACCAGGTTACCGCCCGGCAACATGTTGATCCTCTTTCAGGGGCATCTCCTGGAGAAGGTTATGAAAAAAAAATTCAATTAGAAAATTTTTTCCAACGATTTTGCCTTGTCTAAGAACAGCCAAGTGACGCTTTAGCCTTCCAGTAGCGACAAGTGCAATAAGATTCTAGGTAGAAATTCACGCAATACAAGCATATGTTTACGGGAATATTAGGCGGGACTACCGCAACCAATTGTCTCAGACGGTCCAGCTGTTCTAAAGGCTTTAGATGTCTATCAGGTCAACTCCAAGATTATGATGGAGTGTAAACGTGACTTGAACTATCTACTGTGGGTTCCAGGACATTAGGGGATAAAAGGTAAAGAAATAGCGAACGAATTAGCAGTATTCGGAGCTACAAAACCCTACAGAGTTCTAGAACCAGTGGTTGGTACACCACAACAGGTGGTAAAAACAACAATTAACAAATGGTACAGCACAACAGATGGTAAAAATAACAATCAACAGATGGTTATTTTAGCATCATCTAGATCTAGATCGTTGGCTAGCAACATCTGACCAAAGACATGCGAAGCACATAATTGGCGGCCCCTCAAAGAAATCCTTGTTAAACAAAGAACTAACATTCTTTGTGTATCAAGTGCCCAGAACAAACTGGTGGTGGAACACGGACTGGCCATTGTCACCTGAGGAAACAACAACAGACAAAATGGTCTAACGACCTGCAAACTATGTGATGAAGAGGAAGAAATCTCTATGCATATTCTATATGAATGCGGCTTTAAATCGGAACAGACATAAACTGTTCGACGATCTACATCGTGGCAATAGGTCTTGAAAGGAAGTCTTCATAAGGAGTTAGATACACCTGGGCGCTGCAAAAAGTATGTATATTAAAAAAATATTTTATAGGTTATTGAGTGAATAATACAAAAGAATAGCGATTATATATTTTTATTTTTTAAATATATTTTAAATCTTAACATCATTTTTTATCAGATTAAACGGACCACTGATGAAAACTATGGCGCCTCCTTGTCTTCAGGATAACTTCACAAAAAATAATCCAATATGCAAAAATAAAAATTAATCTTGTAAAATAATGTAGTTAAAAAGTGTCGAAAGGTGCAATTTTCGACCAAAAAATGTATGTTTAATTATTTATAAAAAATTGACTATTAGAAAACTTAAAAAAAACCTCTCGACATTTTATAATAATAATTATTAAGATTTTAAAAAAAAGTTAAAAATTTTTAAAAATTGACTGTGTAATATTGCAGACAGTGTCTGAACACAGGTAGTGGTCCCAATCCGACGCCAGGTCACATTTCATGCTATAACTTTGTAATGGAATGGAATTTTCTTAATTAGTGTTCCGTACGGAGCACTTATAAGGTGACTTCGGTGTCTGTCTGTCACAGCCGATTTTCTCCGAAACTATTTGTCATAGAATGTTGAAATTTGGTAATAATATAGGAATTGATGGCCTCATCAGAGCCATGTAGTTTTGAAAGTTAAATTTTGACTTAAGGGGTTAGTTTTGAGGGGTGAAATCGGAGGTGAAAAAAAAAAATTTTTACTAGGTCATCGAGTGTGGTGTCAAATGAAAGCTTGTGAAAACACGAGTAAAAAATATATATATATATAATGTAATACTTGCGCGCACTTTTCTTTGTATTATTTTTAAAATATTCCGAAAACTCGCGGTCCACCCGCCTTATCTCGAAAAGTACTTATCAAAAAATTTTGAAAAAATTCTGGAATATTCTCCACGGGGTGTAGATTGAACCAAAATTATCACGAGTACATTATCTGGTATATAAAAAAAAAAAAACAAAAATTTCAAGGTCATCAATTTTCAGTAAAGATTGGAAAAAAACTTTGTTGAAAACTCATTTGGGATGTGTTTTGTGAAGTCACTGATCATTTTATACCACCGTAACAAAATTTTTTATTTTAAAAGCAATCAACCTACGGAACACTAATTGCGCAAGTTCAACTTGCTCTTGACCGGTTATTTTTTTTTAAATAGAAAATAAAAAGCCGTAAAAAAAATCGAATTTTTGAAAATTCAAGGTGTATGAAACCCCTAGAGACGACCCTCATGTAACCAAGGGAGGGGAGCACAATAAGCAAATAGGTTGCAGTGCACAAACAGGCCCTCTACCTACAACCAACCAACCAGTGGAGGGTTTTAGAAGCGTTGTTTAGTTTTCTTACTCTTTTCTAGGGTTCTTAAAGTGAAAGACTCTGAAAATTGTACTATTTTTTTATTATATTCAGTCAGTCAAATAGGAAAGGTATTAATCAGATAGGGGAGGGGGGGGGGGGTTTTTTAAACAGGTTGCTTCATATATTTACTTACACTTATTTAGGGTTTTTTGTGACTAGGAATTTGAAAATTGTGTTTTTTAAATACATTTGATTTTAACAGAAATGCTATGTAGAGGGAGATGTACGATTTCAGTGGTCAATATCTCTGAAACTTTTTCAGTTCTTAACTTTCTTTGGGATTACAGTCCCTGGCCAAATTATTAGACGCACTGCAAGATTTCATGTAAATATTAATTACCGAGTGATATTGTACCGTTTTATTATTTTAAATTGATTTGTTTTTTATTTTTATATTATCCAATCAATTACCTATTTATTTGACATAAATAAAACAGCATTAATTTAGAAAAGCATAAGTTTATTAAGTTTTAAAGAAAAGTGAAATTAATGTTAGTAAAAGTCAATATTTAGTTGAGCCACCTTTAGCCGCTATCAAAGCTTTAATTCTGCGCGGCATGCTATCAATGCAAGATTGTACTGTCTCCTGCATTTGAGGATGATGATTCCACACATGAATAATCTTTTCTAGGAGCTGGGTTTTGTTGGTAATCACATCTTTAGCCACTTCTCTTTTCATCAGCTCCCACACATTTTCAATGGGGTTCATATCAGGGCTATTACCCGGCCAATCCAACAGAGGGATATTTTTTTCTGCCAAAAAAAAGCTTTAACAGACCGAGCAGTGTGGCAGGGAGCTCCATCTTGCATGAAAGTGAATGGTTCCCCATTTGGAAACCATTCTCTGAGCTGCGGAATCAACCGATTTTGTAATACTTCTTTATACTGATCTTGCCTCATTATTCCTTTGACGACGTACAGACGTCCAGTGCCCTTGCCGCTGATGACTGACCAAATCATCACTTTGGTGGGATGTTTTAACCGTCGGGACGACACAATCAGGATGAAACTTTTCTCCATGACGACGACGCACATACTGAGCTTTATTCTGCAAAATTTCGAATGTGCTTTCGTCACTGAAGCAGACCTGTCAAAAATAGGAAAAAATATATAAACTTCCATGTTTATTTGCTTTATTTAACTGAAAATGATAATAATGTATCAATTATTGATTAAATTGCTGTATCTTACCGATCTCCAGAAGTCCACATCTTTGTCTTGCCATTGTTTGGCCCACTTCAGGCGCTTTGCTTTCATTGCAGCTGTTAACTTGGGCTTCCTGGCGGGGCGACAGGCCTTAAAATCTAATTCTTTCAATTTTTTTTCGAACAGTGCAGAAGCATTTACGCTAGCATCCTGAAATTGTGATTTTATTACCTTTGTAGTAGCAAATCTGTTTTCTACACAAATTTTCTTCAAACATCTCTCTGACCGTGGAGTGAAAATTGGTTTTCTACCGCATCTTTTTCTTTTTTTTCGGGCTTAATTCCTTCCCTGACTCAATTTTCTTTTTATGCGTCGTACACTAGCTTCAGAAACCTCCAATCTTCATGATATTTCTCGGTTTGTAAATGTTTTCGCAATCACAAGGGCCTTCACTTCAGCTTTTTTACGTGGTGAAAGATCGCCTTTTCTATCCATAATGAAAATAGTCCCAATTACTTTTTTAAAAACACTGCATACAAAATAAACTAATAACTGAGTAGTATAAAACTGTTAAACAAACAATCACAGTCCATAAAGCCATAGAACACGTCCGTACCTGACTCGATTCCGATCGCGACTGATACAGATTTGTACTTGTCTACGTTCATGTATCACTTTGTCAACACAGTGTTGCCATATGTTAAAAATAAATACAAATATGTAGTCTACAACAATTCTTTTAAATAAAAATCAATAATATTGTAGTTTAAATATACCATTATTGCATAAAAACATGCAATAAGAAACATAAAATTACTAAAAAAAAAATACAGTGCGTCTAATAATTTGGCCAGGGACTGTATTTTCTTTGATAAAGTAGCTATTATTTAAACTCCGTTGTAGTGTTGTGAGTGGAAATAAATAAATATAAATAATGTATTTTATTTATAATATTAAAGCCTATTTATTTTTGATTAAATAATAATCATAATTGAAATCGTCCGGGTCTTCAGACCTCCACCACTGATAAACTATTTGTCTTAAAATATTTACGCTTTTCATTGTTATAATTTTATGATTCCATTGTGTTTCATAAAATACAGGGTGGGTTCATCCATAAAATATAAAATCTATCTTAATCGTAATGATACTCTTGTAAGCGTCTTGGAGATGAAAATTTTGTTTTTTTTCTGTCAAATATCCCTGAAAAGAAAAATAATTTGTAGATTTTAGTGTCATTAAGAAGCTGAAAACTCTAAAAACCACGCCACATCAGTAATACTACCAAAATTTAATATATTTTTTATATGTAGTATCCTTGTGTATCATAATGATATACAAATGCGCGAGGGAACTAACACCAGTTTTTTGTAGACTCTTCAAGCTATCCTACAGAATGGGAATATTTCCTTCCTGCTGGAAATCTGCCACAGTTCAGCTGATATCTAAAAAAGGCAAGAAGACCTTGCCAAATAACTACCGACCAGTCGCACTGCTTTCAATAATATCGAAAGCCATGGAAAAGGCTATCAATCAGCATCTTCTAAAATATCTTGAAGGATTCAACATTATTAGCGATCACCAATATGGCTATCGTAAATATATGTAACATGTTTAGAACCACGCAATTGAACACTTTGGAGAATCTCGAGCGGTTGCTCCTGACATATCCAAGGCATTCGATCGTGTTTGGCACGATGGCCTGTTGGCTAAGCTATGCTCTTATGGTATGTCTGAAAAGTTCTGTTTGTGGCTCTCATGTTTCCTTAGAGAGCGTTCTTTACGAGTGGCAGTCGACGAATTTCCTTCATTATCAACGCCGGTGTGCCCGAAGGCACCATACTATCTCCTACTCTCTTTCTCATTTACATTAACGATCTGCTGGAAAAGACCGGAAACCCAATCCACAGCTTTGTAGATGATAGTACGCTTACCTCTTCATTCACTATGAACGCCCGGACATCGGCCTGGAAGAAATTCTATCTTAGAGTGACAGTAACAAAGTGGAATTTAACGCTACAAAAAACCCAGGCGGCAGTTTTTTCTAAAAAAGTTAACGTTGCTGAACCCAACATCGTCACTCAATTTGTTGGGCGTTAGTTTGGGAGCAAATATGTCCTGGCATGAAAATGTCGCAGGTATAGCAAGGAGAGCTTCTCAAACGTTGGGAATATTATTTCGAACCAGAAAGCTTTACACTCCACAACAACTGTTAATTCTTTACAAAGCTCAAATTCGACCAACTATGGAGTACTGCTCCCATGTTTAGGGCTCCGCTCTGAAACATACATTGTATTTGTTGGATTCTATTCAGAGAAGAGCCGTTTGTCCGATTGAAGACCCGGAACTGACCGGCGGCCTTGATTCGCTGGAACATCGAAGAACGGTTGGCGACTTGAGCCTATTCTACAAATATATTCGTGACAAGTATTCGAAGGATGTAGCCCGCTTAATTCCTCCCAGAGCAGTACATGTTAGAAATACACGTCGCGCTAATGCTTCACATCCGTATCAGGTTCAGCTTGTTACCGAGTACAATTTACAGCGATTCAAAAACAACGCGAATCGCTTTTCCGCACACATGCCGCTCCTGGAGCGCTTTAGGAAAATAACCGGTCAAGTGCAAGTTGAACTTGCGTAATTAGTGTTCCGTACGTTGATTGCTTTTAAAATAAAAAATCTTGTTACGAAGGTATAAAATGATCAGTGCCTTCACAAAACACACCCCAAATGAGTTTTCATCAAAGTTTGTTTCCAATCTTTACTGAAAACTGATGACCTTGAAATTTTTGTTTTTTTTTATATACCAGGTAAATTATTAAAGGTAATGCACCCCGTGGAGAATATTCCAAAATTTTTTCAAAATTTTTTGATCAGTACTTTTCAAGATTTTTTAAAAATAATACAAAGTGCCTGTGCGCAAGTATTACATCGTACATATATTTTTTACTCGTGTTTTCACAAGCTTTCATTTGACATCACACTCGATGATCTAGTAAATTTTTTTTTTTTTGACTTCCGATTTTACCCCCCAAAACTAACCCCTTAAGTCAAAATTTAACATTTAAAACTACACGGATCAATTCCTCTATTATTACCAAATTTCAACTTTGTATGACAAATAGTTTTGGAGAAAATCGGCTGTAACCGACAGACAGACAGACACCGAAGTCATCTTATGTTCCGTACGGAACACTAAAAAGACGTCTTTATTGGCCAACAAAGTCATGGCCATAGTGAAACCTTAAAAAGGGCAAAACAATTAATGAAGAGTATTATGTCAACTTAATGGATTGTTTCAACCAGGCTGTGAAAGAAAAAAGTCCGCATTTGGCAAAGAAAAAAATTCTCTTTCAACAAGACAATGTACGCGTGCACACTTGTGTCATCATCATCATCATCATTAGCTTATTCCATCCATAATCGGATGTAAGCCTCCTCAAGTTGTCTCCAACGAGCTTTGTTATTTGCTTCTTGCATCCAATCGTGTCCTGCTAATCTTTTTATGTCGTCCGTCCATCTTACCTGTGCATCTTGTCTGTGCACCTTTGCATCTTTTGTGTTCTCTGTCTCCATTTGTCTGTTCTCATTCATCCTTGCGGTATACTGCGCCCAATTCTACCTTAATGTATATATTCGTTGTATTACATCTGTCAATTTTGATCTTCTTTGAATCTCGATGTTAGGAATACGATCATGGAGTCTAATATTGAGCCTGCTCCTCTCGATTGCTCTTTGGGTTACCTGGAGTTTATTTATTATACTTTTATTTAAAGCCCACGTTTCAGTGTCATATGTTAATACCGGTAGTACATATTCATCGAATATTCTGGCTTTTATTTTATTTGGGATGTCCAATTTCAATGGAGATTGCAACCTTCCGAACGCAGACCAACCTAACGAGACTCTTCTATCTAAGTCAGCCTTTAAATTTTATTTCCATGTTTCGATTTTTTGTCCTAAATATACGAATGTTTGAACCTTTCCTATTCTTTCACCTTCTATTAAGAGTTCCTGGCTGTTATCTTCATTTTCGTTGTTTAAATATTTAGTTTTGGTGAAGTTTATTTTTAGCCCTATTTCTCGAGACTTGTTTAATACCATCAGCATTTCTTGTAATTCTTTTTTTTGTGTTGGCGATCACAGTGACATCATCTGCGAACCTTAAGTTTTAATCGTTCATCGTCCATTAGTATTCCTTTATTTTCCCACTTTAATGATTTGAACATATCTTCTAGAGTCAACGTGAACAGCTTTGGGGATATCGAGTCGCCTTGTCTAATTCCTCTTGTATTGTATTCAAGAAGAGTTGTGTACTTTTCATCGACTCTGCTGTTACTTAAGGCGTTAAGGACTGCCCTTATCTCTACCGAATCAAATGCTTTCTCGAAGTGAACCATTGCTATCCACAAGGTAACCTATATTTGTTTACTTTTTCCACTTGTGTCATCGTCATGGTAAAATTCTACGAATTGCTTCCGTATCTACCATATTCGCCAGATTTAGCTCCCAGCAATTATTTCCTATTTCCGAATATGAGAAAATGGCTTGGCGGAAAAAATTTTGGCTCAAACCATGAGCATGAAGCAAAAGCCTATTTTGAAGGGTTAGAAAAATCGTATTTTTTAGATGCGATGTGGAAAATTGAAAAACGTTAGATTAATTATACCGAACTAAAAGGAGACTATGTTAAAAAATAAAATAAATTTTAAACATAATTTTTTTTTTCTTGTCAGTGCCAGGTACTTATCATACAACCCTCGTATCTTGTGTGAAAAATGATGACCTATTGTGGATAACTTAATCTATATGTGCTAGTTTGTGGCAGATTGGTTTGTTATTTTTATTTGGTATAGTCAAGGTTACAAGATTAATTGACTTGTCTTGTTCAATTTCTATGGCGAAGATAATATTTTTATGTATGTACTAGCCGGGCCCGCGGCTCCGCTCGCGTGGACTTTATTCATTACTATCGTTACTGCTTATTCCTTATGTTACCCGACGTAATAAAATATCTCCCATTATTTCCCCTTATCTCCCAATATTTCTCCTTATCTACCATTATCTTTACATAATTTCCATTATCTAGGCTTATCTCTGCTCATCTCCCATTATTTCTCCTTATCTCCCATTATTTCTCCTTATCTCCCACTATCTCACCCTATTTCCCATTATCTAGGCGTATCTCGACTTATCTAGAAATATTTCTCCTTATCTCCCATTATTTCTCCCTATCTCTTATTATTTCTCCTTAGCTACCATTACTTATACTTATTTCCCATTATCTCACCTTACCTCCCATTATCGAGGCTAATCTCAACTTATCTCCCATTATTTCTCCTTATCTCCCGTTATCTCACCTTATCTCCCATTATCTAGGCTTATATATATTATATAGAACATATGTATAAATTTATAAAAACACGTAAATCAGATAAGTGGTTCTCGAGTAATAAGCGCACCAACGGACAGACAGACAGACAGAGAGACGTTGCATTTTATATATATATTATATGCTTTGCTACATGATATTGTTCCATATTTAAGGCTTTAGGCAGTGTATTGCAAGAGAACGCGCTAGCGGCAGACTTTTCTCCGACTTGATTCACTATTATCGTCACTGCTTATTCCTTATGTCACCTAACGTAATAAAATATATCCTATAACCTGGCCAGAGAACATGCGTATGTTTAAAAAAAAAAAAGCACGTAAATCGGATAACTGGTTCTCCAGTGATAAGCGCAGTAACGGAGAGACAAACAGACAGACAGAGAGACGTTGCATTTTATATGTATTATAGATATCCTTTGCTACATGATATTATTCCATATTTAGTGGTTTTAGGCAGTCTATTGCAAGAGAACGCGCTAGCGGCAAACTTTTTTCCGATTTAATTCAGTATTATCGTCACTGCTTATTCCTCATGTTACCTAACGTAATAAAATATAGTCTATAACCTGGCCAGAGAACATATGTATGTTTAAAAAAAAAAAGCAGGTAAATCGGATAAGTGGTTCTCCAGTGATAAGAGCACTAACGGACGGACAGACAGACAGAGAGACGTTGCATTTTATACATATTATAGATATAGATTATTATTATTATATAACCTATATATGTGTGAATTTAAAAAAAGACACGTAAATCGGATAAGTAGTTCTGGCGTGATAAACGCACTAATGGACAGACAGACAGACGGAGAGACATTGCATTTTATATTTATTATAGATATTCTCTGCTACATAATATTGTTCCATATTTAGTAGTTTAGACTGTGTATTGCAAAAGAACGCGCTAGCGGCAAACTTTTTTCCGATTTCATTCACTATTATCATCACTGCTCATTCCTTATCCTATCTATCTAATAAAATATAGCCTATAACCTGGCCGGAGAACATATGTATGTTTTAAAAAAAAAAAGTACGAAAATCGGATAAGTGGTTCTCCAGTGATAAGCGCACTAACGGACAGACAGACAGACAGACAGAGAGACGTTGCATTTTATATATATTATAGATGTAATAAAATATATATATATCTATAACCTGGTCAGAGAACATGTATGAATTTAAAAAAAGCACGTAAATCGGGTAACTGGTTCTCGAGGGATAAGCGCACTAACGGACAGACAGACAGAGAGAAAGACGTTGCATTCTGTATATATTATAGATATAGATTATTATTATTATTATATAACCTGGCCAAAGAATATATGTAGGAATTTAAAAAAAAGACACGTAAATCGGATAAGTACTTCTCGCATGATAAACGCACTAATGGACAGAGAGACAGACAGAGAGACATTACATTTTATATATATTATAGATTATAGATTATAGATATTCTCTGCTACATAATATTGTTCGTTATTTAATGGTTTAGGCTGTGTACTGCAAGGCAACGCGCTAGCGGCAAATTTTTCCGACTTCAATCACTATTTTACGTCACTGCTCATTCCTTATGCTACCTATCGTAATAAAACATAGCCTATAACCTGGCCAGAGAACATATGTATGTTTTAAAGAAAAAAGTACGAAAATCGGATAAGTGGTTCTCCAGTGATAAGCGCACTAACGGACAGACAGACAGACAGACAGAGAGACGTTGCATTTTATATATATTATAGATGTCTACATACTTGTATCAATACAAAAAAATTTTTGATATAGAATGTTGCTGAATTAAGGCTTCTAAATTGTTCATAAACATTTCAGCTTGACTTAAAGGGTTTCCATTATCAAACTTTCCTTAGAAATATAGAAAGAGTTGTTGACTTCAAAATAATTCTGATTCAAACAAACTTACAATGCGTCTAAAATATCTTGTATAATTATAATATTGCGTTGTTTTTATTTACCATATTTTCTAGTACTCGTAGTTCGATTACTTCATTAGGTAGAATAAACAGAAAAACATTTTGAATATACAATGATAGTAACCTGGAGTTTTTTGGTAATTATATGTCTTATCTCTTGTTAACTCGTTCCAGGGTCGGCGGTAGGCAAGGTAGGCAACTGCTTACGGCGGCAAAATTTAGGGGCGGCAAAACCGCCTGAACTACTAGAGCGCGAACGAAATTTTTCATATGAAAGTTTAGACGAACCGTTACAAGATCCAAAACAAAAAATATAAAATAGATTTTTTTTTCTTGACTATAGATCAGGCGATCAGTGCATTGGAGCTGAGATTTAACCTACTGAATAGTGATAATGACTTTTGAATTTTTACACGATGTTTATAAACTTAAAGACATGTGTATGTACGAATTACTGGCATATTTTAAAGATCTTGAAAACGTTTTGACAGGTGGTGATTCGTCCGATCTTAACGCTTTAGATCTAGCTGACGAAATAGGCCTTGTTTCTTCACTTTTAACTAAGAAAGAAGGACCAGTTGACGTTCTTTCTTAGTTAGACTGAGTATATTTAAATTATCTCTGAAAATAGTAGGTACTAGTTTTAGTTTGTAAGTTCGTTGTCGTTAGCTCGTTAAAAATGTAAACTTTGTTTTTCAATAAAACATTTTTTCGTAAATCTGTATTAATATTATTATCTTAATTCAATTATATGTAATTTTCCTGGTTAACATAGTTTAACATGAGTTTGCCTACGGCGGCAAAAAAGCTAGGGCCGGCCCTGCTCGTTCGTAAAAATTTTTAATACTAAAAACTGCTTCGAAATTACAATATTTTTTTAAAACTTGTATAAGTTTATTAGAAAGTTTAATTGTGGAAGTTGTGACAAAGGATACATACATGTAACAAATAAAAATAACAAACATGACTTTGTAATCTATCACAAATCACCACATACAGATTCAGTTATCCACAATAGTTCTAACCATAACCAGTGTGCACACATTAGATAATTTAAGGGGGTCACTACAGAGGTCAATTTACATTGAAAAGTAAAACCCATTTTCTCAGCAACCGTTTCATCCTATTTCAACCAAACTTTGCACACTTATTATTTATTATTATATAATTTAATGGGACTAAGGGTTTAAAGAAATAATTTAAATTACATTTTCTAGAAATTTTGAAAGTTCATGAATTTTATTTGTATGTTTGAATTGACGCGGTAAATTACCAGCTGTTTCGTTTGACATTTCCTTAGTCCGAACTGTAGACAGTGTGTTGCCATGGATATTTAAAAAAAAAATAGCTCAATAACTTTTATAGTTTTGAAGATAATGGGGCAAATGTACAAAAAAGTAAATTTTTCAGGAGAGCCGAAAAACTAAAAAGTTGTAGTTTTGACTGCTTTTTTTGTTATAATCAACTTTTTTTAATTTATTTCTAGAGTGTTTGTCTTCTTTTTTTTGCAAAAACAAGTTTGGCAACACTGATTGTTTACAACAAAAAATATTTTTTTTTCCAAATTTTTTTTTTTTTAGTTTTGTTTTGTTTGGTTATATTTTACGTGAGAGATTGTTTTTGTTTACATAGTTACAAATTTTTTTCCTGTTTTCTGTTACTATTGCTGTTTTAAATTTTATTATATTGTTATTTTATTATAGTTTTTTATTATTGTTTTGTGAAGAAAAATGACTAAGCCAAAGACTAGCTTCAAGAGCAAGAAAAGGAATAAACCTTTTAGTGGGACACATATTTCTGTTGCTCGTAAATTGGTCATGTCCTTACCATCTGTTGAATCAACACCATCAACCTCATCTGAAAATCGTATACCTTCTTCTTCAAAAAAAAACCATGCGTATGATTTGGTGGATGTTGGAGAGCTGGGTAAAGCACTGAACTCAACAGTGGACTGCAAAAAATGTGGTGGTGAAATCACCCTAAGTGTTTGTTTGAGAAACGGTTTGGCATCCACTATAAAGATTGTTTGTCAGAATTGTCAAGTCCTAAATAAACTAAGGAACTCCAAGAAACTGGATTATGAACTCGAAGGTAAATCTGTGAAATTAGATACAATAAATATTAGATTTACTTATGCACTTAGGTGTATTGGTAAAGGATTTGCTGGAGCTAAACTTCTTTGTGCTATGATGAACATTCCTCCCCCACAAAGCAAGCACTTTTTGCACCAAAATGTTATTCGTTCAGCTCTTGAAGTAGTTGGAAAAGATATAATGGTGGCTGCCGTAGAGGAAGCCTGTATTTCAAATAGTGGCAACAGGGATTTGGCCATCTCACTAGATGGCAGTTGGCAAAAAAGGGGCCATACTTCTTTGAATGGCGTGGTCTCTGCTGCGAGTACTGACTCAGGCAAAATAGTGGATATTGTGGTACTCTCCAAACACTGTCGTGGTCCACTAAAATTTCAGAATACACATAATGAAAATTCATAGCCAATTAGTAGTGGTACCAGTGGGGCTATGGAAGCAGCTGGTGCAGAGCAAATTTTCCTGAGGTCAATGGACAAATACAATGTGAGATATTCTCACTACTTAGGTGATGGGGACTCAAAGGGTTTCTTGAAGGTTGTAGAACAAAACCCTTACGGAGATAGTCTCTTAGTTCAGAAGTTAGAATGTATAGGACATGTACAAAAAAGGATGGGATCTAGACTCAGAAAGCTAAAAACTTCCTACACGTCCAAAAAACTGCAAGATGGAAAGCCGATAGGAGGAAAGGGCAGACTCACGGATGTGGCAATAAACGACATTCAAAAGTTTTATGGCTTAGCCATACGAAGAAACGTTGGCAGCTTGGCTGAGATGAAAAAAAGCAGTATGGGCAGAATTTTTTCATCTCGGCTCAAACGACCAGAATCCGGCACACAATTTATGCAGCTTGGACTGGTGTAAGTTCCTCAAGGCCCAGGCAGAAAAAAAATTATATGAGCACTCAAAGCATTTTCATCTACCAAAAGTAGTAATGACCCTGGAAAATTTACAATTGCTGGGCTGATGAAGGAAGATGAACTGAGAATAGTGAAAGCCGAGAAAGACTTACAACAAGCATCGAAATGCGAGAGGCAAAAAATTTCAAGAGCAAGAAAAAGTTTAGAAGAAAAATTTAAGAAGTTAGAAAAAAAAAAGGCCCGTCATATGAAGCGGGTTCATTTTAGTTAAAAAAAAGTATAACAAAATAATAAAATCTTATTATTACTTTTCAAAATATTATTGTAAAAATAAAGTTTTTTATTTGTATATAGTAAATAGTATTTCAAAATATTTTTGTAAAAATAAAGTTTTTTATTTATATATAGTAAATAGTGTTATATAATTATTCCTAAGCATTGTTAATAAAAAGTGGGATAATAATAATAATAGTGAAAATAATAATAACTTCATAATGGGTGGAATGGGTGGTATATTGAAAGGTGCGTAGTGCGAAGCTAGGCGAAGGCTGAGCGGGACTCATATCTTGGCGATACTGACTGATGGCTCATACCTTCACTACTTTATATAAAAATTTCAGGAACTTATACTCATCGTATAATTGTGGGGGGGTTGGATTGTTTTGTGCAGAAATGATTGTAGATTATAAAAATGGAAAAAAACGAAAAACGTATTTTTTTTTCATTTTTCTCGGTAGTGACCCCCTTAATGAAAAGGCTTGAAAGAGATGAAACCGTGATTAAATGTAGTAGGACAACATTATGGAAGTGTATGCAACACATGGGTTCAAATTTAAAAAACTTAATAAAAGACAAGTTTTAATGGAGTCCAAGAGAATTCAGGAATGGCGACTGAAATATTTAGAAAAAATAAGGTTTTACAGAGACGAGCAAAGGCCAATTATTTACTTGGATGAAACATGGTTCGACACATACGATACTACGAAAAGAGGTTGGGTTGACTCAAGTGAAAACTGTAAAACAAAAGCACCATCAAACAGAGGTAAAACAATTACGATTTTGCATGCTGGATCAATGTACTCTCCCTTTCTGCAAAGAACATAAAAGATTCTTCTCTTGATTCCCATCAGGACACCACTGCCGAATTATTTGAAAATTGGTTCAGAAACAAGCTAACCGAACATACCTCCAAATAGTGTAATTGTGATGGACAACGCAAGCTATCATAAAAGCTCCCTGCTCACACAATAGAAAAGCAACAACTCAAAACTACATATACGATAATGACATTTACTTCCACGAAGATTATACCAAACAGCAATAGATAGAAGTTTTGAAGAGTTTAAACATAAAAAAGGAATATGTCTGTGACAATTATGCAAAGAATATGGGGCATACAGTTTTAAAGATTCCACCATACCATTGTATATTTAATCCTATAGAGCATATTTGGCATCAATTGAAATCTGCCATTCGTCTTAATAATATTTGCCCCACTGTTAATTCCAGTGACCTGAAACTTATGGAAACCGAAGTTTTTAATATACCTCTACAGAGTTGGGCGAACTATGTCATACATGTTGAACAAGTTGAAAAATCATATATCCATATTGCAAATAATACAGAAAAACTAATAATTAGAACCAATGATAACACAGCCCCACAAAAAAAAAAAGTGGGGTATACTTTTGATGCGATATATCAGATCTGTAGTATTTTTGCCCGCTGATCACGAATCTGACGTCAGAATATCGCCATCACATCTCAATTTTTTTTCTAACCTCAAAAAATAGGTAAAAATTAGTAAAAATTACGAAAAATATACTCCTAAAAAATTGATTCAAGCTTTTTCATGAATCCAAAGATGTATTAATATGTATTCGGACACGCTAAGCTAATATTCATCGGTTGGATTGAGCCATACAGTTCTGTTTTCTTTCTAACCTCAATAAATCAGACAGATATAGTGCTTCTCGAATGCAAAAACGAATTCAAATTAAAATTCAACCGATCCTTACCAAATTTGGTACACGGGGATTTTTTTGGGTCGCTGATCACGAATCTGAGGTTGGATTTGCAAAATTCAAGATGGCAGATGTTTTCGCGCCATTTTGAACGCCGAGAAAATTTATCGGTCGATTTTTATTCTTCTACCTGCATCCAGGGCAACTCCACGTGGTGACGGTGGGCAACGGTGTTACTCCACTAGCCGGCAGAGTCCCTGGATAACGGCTTAGATGCCGTCATGGCAGGTAGAAGAAAGAGAATTACGATGCAGGGACTCGGAAACCCAGTATCGGCGGTTGGTCAGGGTGGGAAAGCGGGCCCGCAGCCGTCGTCATCCAGCGACCGTAGCTCTTCATGTGTGGGTGACTTGGCTCTTGTAGAGTATAATGCTACAAGAAAACGGTCTCACGGTACAAGGACTTTTCATAAGTGCGATAAAAACAGTGATTCATTTTGTTATATTTGCTGTCAACACGTATTGAGTAAAATGGGGTCACCGATAACGGATATGATTGTTTTAAACATTGAAATACAGCACCAGGATACAGATTGGGTTCCCCACCTCATTTGCAGTTCTTGCAAAATAATGTTGTACATCAATAAGAAGGCGATTAAATATTCCAGACCAGCAATATGGAATAGACCATACAGTGAAAATGATTGCTACTTTTGTATGAATAGGCATAACCGAAAAAATAAAAGCACTATTACTTATAACGATGTTTCGACAGTAACAAGACCAACTAAACTAATTCCGCCTCCTGAACCACTTGATGCTGATGTTATGGAAACAAATGATTTCACCTTATCAGTTCATGCCGAAAACATTGAGACTGTCGAAAAAGATTCAAACACTGTTACTAATGAATGTTCTAGTGACAACCTATCATATACTAGTGACACAGATAAAGAATTTCTACCATACAACCGTAAACCAGAACCAATACTCGTATCACAGTCAGAACTTAGTGATCTAGTCAGAGATTTAGGCTTATCCAAAGATGGTTCAGAGCATCTTGCTTCCTTTTTAAAGAAAAGACATTTACTTAAGCCAGAAGCTACGATTTCTTATTATAGAAACAGAGATGAAGAATTTCGAAAATATTTCACAATGGACGAGGAATTGTCACTTTCATATTGTACCGATGTAAAAGGTCTAATGGATGAATTTCAAAATAACTCATACGATCCTGAAGAATGGAGACTGTTCATTGATTCTTCTAAACGGAGCATTAAGGCAGTTTTGCTGCATAATACCAACGTTTACGCTCCCATTCCGATTGCTCATTCCACAGTTATGGAAGAGCAATATGAAAAAATGAAGCAGCTTTTGATAAAAATAAAATATGCTGATCATAACTGGAAAATGTGTGGAGATCTGAAAATTGTAACAATATTGCTTGGCCAACAGTCAGGGTTTACACTTTATCCCTGTTATAAATGTCTGTGGAATAGCAGAGACAGGGAACGTCATTATAAGAAAAAAATTTGGCCAACAAGAGAATCGTTCACTCCTGGTGAAAATAATGTATTGTTTCCACCATTGGTAGATCCAGGAAAAGTTCTTATTCCCCCGCTTCACATTAAGCTTGGACTTATGAAGCAATTCACGAGAGCATTAGATACAAACGGCCCATGTTTCAAATATTTGCATAAAAAATTTCCGAAATGTTCTGAAGCTAAAATTAAGGCAGGCGTATTTGACGGGCCACAAATAAGAAAATTGTTTCAAGATTCATTATTTGTCACTAAAATGAATAAAGTTGAAAAACCTGCTTGGCTTAGTTTTAAAGAAGTCGCAACAAACTTTTTGGGAAATAATAAAAGTCCTAAGTACGAAGAACTAGTTGAGAAAATGGTAAAAAATTTTCAAACATTAGGTTGCTTAATGAATCTAAAATTACATTTCCTGGACTCCCACATCGATGATTTCCCAGATAATCTTGGTGACTACAGTGAGGAGCAAGGGGAACGTTTTCACCAAGATCTGAAAATCATAGAAAATCGGTATCAAGGACGATGGGATGACCATATGCTAGCGGACTATTGCTGGTCGTTAAAAAGAGAAACAAGTCCTCAAAAGCGTTTGGGCAGAAAGCCTTTGAATAGGTCATTCGCGGAAAAAAGAACAAGATACAGCCAAAAAAAGGAAAGTTCGGCGCGGGTCTAGGGCTTAAGGGTCTACTATTTAAGAGTATATGGTTTAAAATTCCTGGTTTTGAGTTTATTGGGTCTCATTTTTAAAGTTACAGGGTTATTGAGGTCTATTTTTTGAGGTTACAGGGTGTGGAAGTCTAAGGTTTCAGGGTTTAGGGTCTAAGAGTATCAGGTTTGAGGATTCCCCAACTGTATACCAAATTTGGTAGGAATCGGTTGGTTTTCAAAAATTTTGTCCGCCATCTTGGATCCCCATTTTGAATTTTGCAAATCCGACCTCAGATTCATGATCAGCAACCCAAAAAACCCCCGTGTACCAAATTTGGTAAGAATCGGTTGAATTTTAATGTGAATTCGTTTTTTTGCATTCGAGAAGCACTAAGAAGCACTATATCTGTCTGATTTATTGAGGTTAGAAAGAAAACAGAACTGTATGGCTTAATCCAACCGATGAATATTAGCTTAGCGTGTCCGAATACATATTAATACATCTTTGGATTCATGAAAAAGCTTGAATCAATTTTTTAGGAGTATATTTTTCTTAATTTTTACTAATTTTTACCTATTTTTTGAGGTTAGAAAAAAATTGAGATGTGATGGCGATATTCTGACGTCAGATTCGTGATCAGCGGGCAAAAATACTACGGATCTGATATATCGCATCAAAAGTATACCCCACTTTTTTTTTTTGTGGGGCTGTGTAATGATAGCGATAGTAATATTATTTTAAGTGATTAATGTAATTAATTTTAATGAGTAAAGTAATAATTTGTATTTGTAATAAAAGTAATTGGTAATAATAAGATGATTTGTAATAAACATAAATAAAACATAGTATAAACATTGTTTAATGTCTTTCCAGAAACCAAAATAATTAAATTCTAAGCAAGGTACGAACCTGTTCAATCATATTTGAATTTTCCAGCTTGCACTAATAGGAATCAGTTAGTCACTTCATTATATATATGGACGGACTTTACCAAAAATGAATTATCGCGGACACGTTCTTACTTGACAGACTGTAGCTATGTCTACAGAAAATTAAAGATAATTAAACCATATTAAACAAATAGCTATGAGCCAGATATGTCTGACAGAATTATTAACAAGAAATCAACAAACTTTATTTACTAAATGAACAAATTGATCTAAATAGTTTCCCATTGTTAAATTAACGTAGTTATCCGTGTAGGCACCATAGTGATATTTTAAGTAAGCAATTACGGTTTAATTATGTAATACTTAAGGTACTCGTTTATGCATTTGATTGTTAGTTACCGATTATCAAACAAAGGTACTCTGTACCAAAACAATTGTCATAAGAAATAAAATCTAGTGGAAATTTAAAACTAACATAAGTATTTAATTCAATTATTATGAATTTCTCTCAAGTACCGGCTATTTCAATTGAACAAAAGAAGTATGTTACATTTTAGATTTAAGAGGACATGGTAGTAGGTATTTATTCTAAAGTTCCTCTTGTTTTTATTTAAAATAAACTTCCAAAAACTTAAAATTGTATAAACGTATATTTTAATATTCCTTGATTCTTTAATTTACTTAAAAATTGTGCGTAGTTTTCTCATGACGCCATCTATTAGAGAAAATATAAACGCTGTTAAGAGTTTTTATATAAGCCAACTTATTTAGTAGAGCAGGGCCGGCCCTAGCTTTTTTGCCGCCGTAGCGAAACTCAAAAAATGCCGTCGCACCCAAGCTTAAAGATAACTATGTTAACCAAGATAATGACGTATAATTGAATTAAGACAATAATACTAATACAGATTTACGAAAAATTGTTATATTGAAAACATTTGAAAAGGAACTTAATTTTGAATAATCAAAAAGTGTGCAACAAAAACAGAACACGGAATCTTTAAACACAGAATATATCAGCCAATTTCTTGCGACTTGTTCTCCATTTTTTAAAATACTATGATAGTGCTTTTCGATTTGGATTTTGATTGTCAAACGGAAATCGTAATGGAATAAAGGAGATACTGGACCTTTTCTTACTAAAAACATTCGATCTGAGTCGCTTATACGATCGGGCCATAATCGTGGGTCTGATGATAGAGTTAGGTTGAGGCTTCCTTCATTTTCCGTGGTAGTATCCATTGTCTCAAAACTTGCTGAATTCTGTTCCTGGCTGGGATAACTCGCAATTTCATCTTTATTATTGGTGTCGTCTTGATAATCCAAATCCAAATCAAAATTGACGGTAGTGTTCAGATCCCGGCAACCGCTTGGCTCTTTGTTTTGTTTGGAACTACTTGCATCTTTTAAGAAGCTATGCAACGCTCCTGCCTGCTTTTGAAGCTGGGTTTGCTTCTCCAATCTCTTTTTTATATTGACTACCAGGTAGCCTTTTTTTCCGTGAGACATTCTAAAATAAAACAATCTGTTTAAGTATCTGTAATACAACAAAGGCATGAGTCAAAGCTTAAAAATCGTCCCAACAGAGGGCGGAACCTAACCAAAAAAGTTACATTTAACAATAACGAATTTACATGTATAAGGTATTATTAGAGTAGAAAAATCTCAAGTATAAAGATTACAATACGAATCTAGCCTCTCTTACCTTTTAGCAAAATGAACTCGGTACTTTCCACATCCACTACACTTGTATCTAATAAACTGTATCACTACCATAACCGGCCGTTGATGCATAAATAAAGCATTGACTCTCTTATACGTGAGTGGAAAAAGCTTGTTGAATCCTGTCTGCGGTGCCGGCGCGGGCACATCTCACAATTTATGTATAGAAATACCCATAACTTCTGGGTATTTCTATAGAGAGCAATAGACAGGCTTCTGGCAGAAACCTGTTATTTTTGTAGTTTGTGTTTATTTTTTTGCGCTTTAGTAGTTCAGGCGGTTTTGCGCCCCTAAATTTTGCCGCCGTAAGCAATTGCCTACCTTGCCTACCGCCTAGAGCCGGCCCTGAGTAGACAGTTCATAGCTCGATGCATTTTTGCTTGTGCAAGCGTAAAGCGTGCTTAAGCAAGGATTTACTTACTTAAATTATACACCTTGATTGGTCAATAGCATGATGTCATGTATTCTCGACGATGCTCATTTTGTTTTCTTTTTACGATGAATATACTAAATCATTATAATTTAGTTAGTTATATAGCTTAACTAACTTATTTTACTTCCTCTTGTTAATTGTCTGGTTAACTTTAGAAAATCATAATTGGATGGCCACGCAGCCCATCGTTTTTTAAAGGAAAGTAATTAGTATATTTGTATATTTATTGCAGTTTATTATTATATTGGTCATTGGTCTATTTTTGAGGTTAGAAAAATTGACGAATTTATTGGGTAAATATAATTTATTTGAAGTAAATCTACTGACCAGCTGTAAAAGTTCTGTCGACTGTCATCAGCGAGGAACAAAGGTGCAGGAAAAGGCTGTGTGCAGATATGCGTTTTATTGTGACACCCGTGTAAAATAAAAATATATAATTAAAATATTCATGTCATTTTCTTTATAAACATTACTTTTTATTTGAGATTATTATCTTATCACTCTCAAAACTACATATTACGATGATGACATTACCTAATATTTTATTTTATAGTCCAACATTGTTGTGTCGTGTAATAGTTACTGGCAAAGTTTAAAGTACAATTTCAATAACAAAATTTATTATTGTTAAATTTGAAGCAGCATAAACTAATTCAGGTTAGTCATATTATTTTACTTTATAATTACATAGGCATAAATTAGTGTAAATGAATATTTACGTATATAGTTGGTATGTTAGCGGTTCAAAAAAGAAAGAATTTTTTTAAAAAAGTGACACTCATTAGAATCGATTTAAATCATTCCTTCAACTTCCAGAAACAATTATTCACGGCTGAACACCTTAAGAACCTTTTTTTTTTGATGCTCAATATGCAAATTTTTTCAGAAAAAAAGGAAAAACTTGTTAAAATTCCGTAAAAACCATCAAAAATCAATATATAATGTATAGCCTGTCCCAAAATATAAGATCCTGATTTTTGCCGTTTTAAGTGGGCAATATAAAAATTGTGTGTGTATGATAGCTTACAAAGATAGAATTTCATTCATTAAAGCAAATAAATAAAATTATAAGTGTTTTTGGAGATGTTTATTTATAGATGCATGTACAAACAAATGGATAAGACGTACAAATATACAGTTTGAATAAATGGGGTTTACAAGAGGGGACATATTGTATAAATAAAAATATATTTTAACTTAAGCCTAATTTAGTTTCACTATCACTGTCATCAGCTGGGGAATTTATCAGTGGTTTTATATTATTTACATAAATATATGAATCTTCAACTTTAAAAATATGCTGAATGGAATTCTTTCAGCTTTTACAAGGTATATCATTTATAACTTTTTTTACTAATTCAACCACTGACACGCTTAAAGTAGGAGAAACATTTTGTGCCCTTATTTTTGATTTAACTTGATACCAAATATGTTCAACTGGATTAAACACACAATAATACGGAGGAAGCCGCAAAACAGTGTGTTCCATTTCTCAGCCATACTATCACAAACATATTTCTTTTTCAATTTATAGTCTTTTAAAACTTCCAAAAGATCACTTTTTTTATAACTAAAGTCAAAATAAACGTCATTTTCTAACATATATTCCTGTATTTCCGATTTGGTACTGGCTGCATTAGGAACCTTATTTAGTAGGAGACTATGGTAACTTGCATTGTCCACAACACTCTGTTCGGGAACATTTGGCAAAAGGGAATTTTGAAACCAATTTTCAAAAACTTCTGCGTTCGTGTCTTCGTGATAGTCCAAACTAGAATCTTTTATGTTTTTTGCAGATAATAGTAGACAATTTGAAACCCAGCCCTTTTCAAATCCAGCATGCAAAATGGTTATTCGTTTACCTTTATTTGAAGGTGCGTTAGTTTTGCACAGTGTCATGGGTATCTAACCATGTTTCGTCAAGGTAAATTATTGGCCAATTCTCTGATCGATACTTTTTAATTTCTTGTAAATAAGTATGTCGCAAGATTCGTAATCTTTGTGACTCCGTCACTACTTGCCTTTTGTTGATTTTTGTGCACCAGTCTTAATTTTATTGTGTCTAGTGTCGGCACCAATTGCTCTTCATACATAGAATATATTTTTTTTCTCCTGATGACGTCTTTTTCACAATCGTTTACATGATGCATTTGAAAATCTTTCCGTTTTTTTTTTTTTTCCTGTTCCTGAATGATGGTTTTCCTACAATACCCTTAATCGTAGAAATTGGGATTTTTGTTAGTTCACTGGTTTCTTGCAAAGCACTTTGTTTATTCAAATTTCTTTTTACCAAACTGTCGTAAACATTTTTCACTACTTGTTTAGCGTCAAGTGATAAATGTTTTCTCTTGCGATAGCCACTATTGCAATTTTCCTACGGATGCCATATAATTAAAATAGAACCGTTGTGTTGTAAGTTGTAAGCTAAAAATAAAAATAATAAAAAGTATCTTTCGAATCTTAATGGGGACCTGTGGTCATTAGGCCTATATTATCAAATACTTAAAGGGCTCCAAACCGGGTTGCCAGGTAGTAACTATATAGGTAAAAATAGATCCAATATGACTGCAGGTGCAAACGAGGGCGGTATACAAAGCAGGTAAAATAAATACGTTTATCGTAATACCTGGCAACTATGCACAAAACCTTAATAGACTCGTTTATTGTCTTATTGAAAAAGCAAAAAGGCAAGATCTTATATCTTCGGATTTACTTTACCGTATTATAAGTTTATCCATGTGATTTATTGAAATTATTCATCGTGAATCCTGATAACGTCTTCCTCTTTTATATAATGGCCATTTTGCTCACTTTCTTGCCCATTTTATATGTCTATATACATTGGCTGTAAGATTATTATCTTTAAATACATCATTTTTAATTTACCAAAAAGTGGCTAAAATCTGACTATAACTTGGAAGCAACATCGTCATATCAACAAGATACATAAAAATGCGAAGTCAGCAGGTCAAAGAACATAACAAAAGTGTACCTGAATGTTAATTTAACTAAAAGATATGAAATGGGCAAAAATGGCCCTTATATAACAGGATATCAGGATTCCCGATGAATAATTTCAATAAATCGCATGGATAAACTTATAATACCGTACATTATATATTGATTTTTGACGCTTTTTACGGCGAATTAGCGAGTTTTTCCATTTTTAGTGTTCCGTACGGAACACTTATAAGATGACTTCGGTGTCTGTCTGTCCGTCTGTCTGTCTGTCTGTCCCCATATGAGTTTTCAACAAAGTTTGTGTCCAATTTTACTGAAAACTAATGACCTTGACATTTTTGTTTTTTTTTTAGTGTTCCGTACGGAACACTTATAAGATGACTTCGGTGTCTGTCTGTCCGTCTGTCTGTCACGCCCAATTTTTCTCCGAAACTATTTGTCATAGAAAGTTGAAATTTGGCAATAGTATAGGAATTGATGGCCTCATCAGAGCCATATAGTTTTGAAAGTTAAATTTTGACTTAAGGGGTTAGTTTTGGGGGGTGAAATCGAAAGTGAAAAAAAAAAATTTTTTACTAGGTAATCGAGTGTGGTGTCAAATGAAAGCTTGTGAAAACACGAGTAAAATATATATCTATATATATATATATATATATATATATATATATATATATATATATATATATATATATATATATTTTTTTTTTTATTTTTTTTTTTTATTGGTCTAGCACACGTGCTGCAGGGAAGTCCCTAAAGCGCTCCAGGAGCGGCACGAGTGCGGAAAAAGCGATTCACGTTGTTCTTGAATCGCTGTAAATTGTACTCGGTGGGAAACACAGCGCTGGGCAAATTATTCCAAAGGGATGACGTTCTCCATATAAAAGATTGCTTGAAAAGCGTCGTACGCGGAGTAACAAGCTGAACCTCATACGGATGCGAAGCACCAGCGCGACGTGTATTTCTAACATGCACCGCTTTGGGAGGAATTAAGCGGGCTACATCCTTTGAACACTTTCCATGAAAATACTTGTAGAACAGACTCAAGTCGCCAACCGTTCTTGGATGTTCCAGCGAATCAAGGCCGCCGGTCAATTCCGGGTCCCCAATCAGACGGACCGCTCTTCTCTGAACAGAATCCAACAAATGCAGTGTATGTTTGGGAGCGGAGCCCCAAACGTGGGAGCAGTATTCCATAGTTGGTCGAATTTGGGCTTTGTAAAGAATTAACAGTTGCTGTGGGGTGTAAAGCTTTCTGGTTCTAAATAATATTCCCAATTTTTGAGAAGCTCTCCTTGCTATGCCTGCAACATGTTCATGCCAAGACATATTTGCTCCCAAACTAACGCCCAACAAATTGAGCGACGATGCTAGGGGAATATATATATATATATATATACATATATATATATATATATATATATATATATATATATATATATAATGTAATACTTGCACGCACTTATCTTTGTATTATTTTTAAAAAATCGCGAGAAATCGCTGTCCACCCGCCTTATCTAGAAAAGTACTTATCAAATAATTTTGAAAAAATTCTGGAATATTCTCCACGGGGTGTAGATTGAACGAAAATTATTACGAGTGCATTACCTTTAATAATTTGTCTGGTATATAAAAAAAACAAAAATTTCAAGGTCATCAATTTTCAGTAAAGATTGGAAACAAACTTTGTTGAGAACTCATTTGGGGTGTGTTTTGTAAAGTCACTGATCATTTTATACCTCCGTTACAAAAATTTTTATTTTAAAAGCAATCAACGTACGGAACACTAATTGCGCAAGTTCAACTTGCACTTGACCGATTATTTTTTTTTTAAATTGTCCATATTAACAGGTTGACTGCCGATCTATATTTTTGAGTTTGTGGTTGACGCCGGTAAGATTTTTCCAAATATTTTTATTTTATTGTGGTAAATATGAATTAAAATGAGTCTTGGATGTGTTTTTTTTTTTTATGTGCCATTCAAAATATTAGAAAAAAAAAATTTCACTCCGATCGGAGTAATCGCATTGCAAGTGAAAATTTTTACTAGATGCCGAACACTCCGATCGGAGTGTCCAATTAAATAAGTAAAGAAATAATAAATCGAACTCCTGAACTCAAAACATTTATTTCTAAATCATTTTTGTACATTTTTATGGTAATCCTCAAAGCAATTAAGGCAAAAACCTGGTTGTCCAGGGCACATTTTGCATTCATACACTGTTTGCTTTCTTATTTTATTTTTCCTGCATTCTTTGCATTCCTTTCTGCTTACCCGTTTTGTTTCTTTAGTTCCTTTTTTTTTTCACTAACAATTTTTTTTTCTACTTTGCTAATGCTGTGGACATTTATTTGGCCTGGAGGAATTTGCGGCAAATTAGTAATTGGTCGTCTGGCTAGTAAATTTCTTATGACATCCAATCGGAAGTCATATAATCGTAACTGGTCAGACCGCGAATATTTATTGTACAAAAAATAGGCGTTTATCATGCTCATTTGCAGCACATGCATGAATAACTTTTTGTACCACCGAATGGTTTTACGGCTGCAAGGATAATATGCCATCATTTGATCCTGTCTATCTATACCGGACATAAAAGCATTATATCCAATGATTGCGGAAGGTTTTTCAGATTCTTGATTTCTTTTGTTTTTAAAAATGCCCATTTCGCTTCCAAATTCTGTTGAAATGTATTGAACATTGCGTTTATCGCGCCATTTTCCGACATGCACTCCGTTGCAAAACATAGATTTATTCTCACCACGTTTTTAAGTTTGCACTCATTACCTCTTTCGGATTATCTTTCCTCTCAGCTCTCAGCGTACCAGTGCAGTATGTATTTTGTTGAAGTAATTTCCTAGCTAAATTAACACTATTGTAAAAATTGTCTAGATAAACAGCATGTCCCACACCCAATTTTTCCTCCAATAAATGTAAAACAATCTTTTCAGTATGTCCGCTTCCACCATAAACATCTGTCGCACCTTCGTAGACACGAAATTTCAAAATAAGTCCATTAGGCTCTGTCAGCATGTATAACTTCATACCATACTTATGACGCTTATTCTTGATATACTGTTTAAACTGGAGACGACCCCGATAAAGTACCATAGCTTCATCCAAAGACAACTCTCTTCCAGGATAGTAAATTTCTCCCACCTTGTTGTTAAAAAAATCTGCCACAAATCTAATCTTTCCTAGCCGATCTGCCGGATCCATATCTGGACATATATTTTCTAAAAACAGGTAGATTAAATAGCGGATCAGTTTTCCAATAATCGTTAAGACGGCTCAAGGATATTGTGCCAGTGTGAAGTAACAGGGCCAAAAAAATGTTTAGTTCGTCAAGAGTAAGATCTTTAAAATTAGTAATACGTGATTTTTGTACTTGTTTCTGGGCGCAGCAAAACCTCGACTGCGTAAGAGTTCGTTCGTTCTACAATAGTTTTGTAAAAAATCATCATCAATGATCATTTCGAAAAAATCGATAGGTGCACCCTGTCCTGGAATTTGCACCAATAATTCCTGGGTTTTCTGGAACAAAATTTGTTTTAACGCACCTCTGTCGTTCCATTTTATCTCATCAAGGCTAGGAAGTGTTTGATGTGGCCGAATAGGGTCTATAAAATTCTCTTCTTCGGACTCGGAGCTTGAATTTACATCATTATCGTCTGTGTCTGGTACGTAATGTTCGTCACTACTACCTCCGCTTTCTTCCAATAGCTGCAATAATTCAGTGTCAGTTAGCTTCTTTTTCTTATCATATACCTTTTTTTCATCACTACAATGTCTTTTTTTAATACCAGAAGGCCCAGGTTGATTGTCCATATTGTACGGCAGATTACAACCAAACCAAAAGCAAATCCGCGGAACCACTTAAGCACCTGTTAGAACTTGCGTTTTTAAGCAACGCCACCACTAGAAACACGTTTCATATACAACACCGATGGAATACTAAAACGTTTCGTAAGAACGCATGTCGAACTCCGATCGGAGTAGACGGCGTTGGCGAAGAGACCCGACGCACTCCGATCGGAGTGGTCGGCAGTCAACCTGTTAAGTCCACTTAAAAGGTCTTATGTTCATTCTTACGCTGCACAGTTACAAGTAGGGATTGGCTTCGGATATTACCTATCGGGAGTCGTTGGCAATCTACCTATCGATAATTCTAATTTATCGATACATCAGCAGGTATCAATATATGAAGAGTAATTGATATATCGATAACTATCGATATATCGATAGTAATAGATATAGCTATAGTTCTCGATAAAATGAGAGTTATCGATATATCAATATACCTATATGAACGAAGAGAATAGATTTCCAAAAAAGAACCAAATATTATCAAAAATTAACGACCTAGGGGTGTGGAGGATATATTATAAGTTATATAATACAAGTGGGAATTACTAACATTTTGATAACTATGGATACATCAATAATTATCGATATATCATTAACTAGAAATGTGCCGATAACTATCGATGTATCGACAAAAATTTCTATCCCTAGTGACAATTAGTCAAGCAGAAAGGTAAATGAGTATGCAAATCATCTTGGTTATTTCGGCAAAGATAAATATTTCATTAATTTCGTAAAATAAAACGTGTGGCTTGCCTCAAAACACAATTTTTTATTCTCTTCGCTTCTTTTGGAGCAACGTTCACGGCGCAGGGATGCAGTAAAAAGCCTTGATGTCGCGCTTGCTTGACAACTCATGATGCACAAACAAAACTGAACATAAAAAGGAATGTCTAAGGGTGCCTTTAACGTTGAAAATTACTTTTAGTTATGGATCCAATCCAAAAAGAAAAAGAAAAACAGTACTACAGAATGTCAGGGAGAGTGGATTTTGATTTAGTGCAGGATTCAGATCCAAAAGACATTATCTTTAAGTTATTTACTAGAGAAAACCCTAACAAAGAAATTATTTTAACAGAAGAAAATGTCGCAAATCAAAATTTAGCAAAAGATGTGAAAAGTATTTTAATTATTCATGGATGGACTTCGAGTGATTCTTCACCTTGGTAAATTACAACTGAAATTAATATTTTAGGACTAAACATTATTAAAAACATTATTTTGTATTCAGTTATAGGAGGAAACATATGTAAGATTGACACCAGTTAAATACTATCATAAAAATCTCATTATTAGCATAATATTGGGAAATCATGGTCCTTAGGATTAGACTGTACCCATTTGTAGTAACTTTCCGACTTTTCGGCTACGATTGCATCTTCTTTACCCTTCAAAGTAGAATATCGAAGGTTTTGTCCGAATTGACATGGTCTAATCCAGGGGTCGGCAACCTTTTAACTAAGGGGTACCAGTTTTCATCCATAAAACATTTTGCGTGCCGACATAGGTACTTACTACAACTAAAATTAACAAAAATTAACTTAAATTAAACTTAAAATATTGCTTTTAGAAGGTTTATTTACAAAAAAATTTTAACATTTAACAAATAATTTTATTATACTAGTCCTAAGACCTAGTGTGAACCCTGTACTTGAAGTCCTTTAGAGAGTTTTCTTATATCCGATTCATGTCTGGTTATTTTCAGTGTCACACATGCTTCCCAGTTGTCTGTTTGTCAGCCTGCTTCGGTACGGGTTTAAAATCACTCTCAGATGGGAAAAAAAAGTTGTTCACAGATATAGGATGATCCCAAAGCTGTAAGCATGGCAAACGCTACTTTCTTAAGATAAATAAATTTCTCTGGTAAACTCATCCAACAACTGAGTATCTCGTTTGAATGGTTCTGGCAGTCACCTTCTAATACCCTTCTTAATTCTACAAATTTCGTGTTCCATAACTAGGAGATTTTTAAATTCAATGTATTGAAGATCAAAATCATTAATGTCCATCCATGAGAAAAGAGATATGTCAAAGCAACTGCTGGAAAAATCCATTAAATCTGGTGTGATTAAAAAAGCGAACATAGGACCAGGAGAGGAGATTTTAGCGCACAAACTCTCTTGGTGAATTATGCAATAAAAATTCAAAACTGATCGACCCATGCGTTCAATAAGAAGGGAAACAAATCCTTTATGTCTCCCAATCATAACAGGAGCGCCAGCTGTCGTTACGCAAACAATTTTATTTAAATCAATGTTCCGCTTTTCAAAATGTTTAACAAATTCTGAAAATATATCCTCCCTCTTGTAGTTCCCTGCAATGGGAGCAGACAAATCAGCTCTTCATACACACTGCCATCATCGAAGTATCGCGCAACGATTGCCAGACGGGCAATGTCATTAATATCGACACTTTCATTCAATGCTACACTAAATACAAAACTCCGTTTGATAGCGTCTCTGTGCTGTTTTTGGACATTTTGTGTCATTTCGGTAATTCGTCTCTCGATGGTCCGCGCTGATGCCGGTATATCCCTAATCCTGGCCAATATTGTATCCTTATTGGGCAAGTCGTCGAATAAAATCTCGCCAGTACTCAAAAACGTTTGCTTCATAAATTCTCCGTCAGTGAACGGCCTACCCTTTTGTGCCAACGATTGTGCAATTTTGAAACTGCATTCAGTTACCTGATTTTTTCCTTGGAAAACTTTGCTAAAGAATGTTGACTGTTTCTCGTATTGTTTACTTGCTCTTTGTATTACCTCCCTTTTATCAGCGTTGTCTTTAAATGACGATTCATGTTTTATCTGCCAATGTCCGGAAAACTACGCTTTCTCGACATAGGACACCAATGGCCCGATCGTTTTGCTGTACAAAACCGTAATCTGTTGTCCATGAAGTTTGAAATGATCAAACGTCTACCTTCTGTTTCTTCGCGGCCCACAGTGTGTCGCGTAGAACATGCTAGGTGGACAAAATTCATGTTATGATTTCCAGGAAATCTTATTTGCAAAACGTAAACAACACCACCAAACCCCGAATTCCGAGAAAAGGTTGTTTATTCAAATTTGCAAGTGGCGAGTCATAAGCGTCAGAAGTCAGGTAATGAGTTTAATGCAGCTCTTTCAATCAATCAGTTGCAATTTAGCGACACTTTCGTGCACATCTTATAGTGACATATTGTAATATTGTGAAAGTTTTTGTGATGAATATTAATACTGAGGGTAAGTACTATTTTTTAATGTATTTTTTAATCAGAATCTATTAATTTGAATTTTTAGTATTTTTTTTTAAATAGCCTATATATTTTAGCGTGTTTTTTTTAAAAAAGTTCAGAATATACAGACATTCACCTCTATCCGGGCTAGTTTTTAGATATTACACAGAAATAACTTTATTCTTCGTAAAAATACACATATTGTTTAGCACACTTCAGTACAACATATTTTTTTTTTCTTTTTTTTTTCCAGAACACGTTTACTCTATTTCAAGGGTAGCCCTATTTCAAGGGTAGTGGTTGAAACACACGAAGAATGAAAAAAAAACTCGCGTGTATATGACTCTCTTTCTTCAAAATTTCACTTTGGTGACATTACTGAAAGCAGCCAAAAAGAAATAAAGTTGAAGATATCCAACTTGTCTAATAAGTTTGGTGCCAAATGGTTGGCTTCAGAAAAGTCGAAGGAGCGTTTTTTAATTAAAAATAAGAATTGGTTGGATGAAGCAGACATACAGTTTACTGCGAGTTCTTTTGCGCCACAACCTTCAACATCAAGTGAGAATGTGACTCCTGCAGGAAGACCTCGCAAAGATTTCGAGGAATCGTCGTTTAAGACGAAGAAACGTCGCGTCGTGGATCTCGTAGAATCCCGAAGTGTCAGTGAATTGGTGACTGCTGCCGAAATTGCTGTGCGTTCAGCAGGGCAAAGGAAAATTGCCAATGTGATTAGAGACATTAGTGAGAGCCCAGATAATATTATTAAGTCTAAAAATACCAGTTCTGTTAATCCTAGGCAATTAAGTAGTGACGAAGCCTTAGCTTACTATATAGATTCTAAGTCAACAACGCATTCTTACAAACAAACTAGGAAGTGGTCCATGAAGGCGGGGCATAATGTGTTTCCGTCATATTTTAGTTTAAAAAAGTCCAAACAGGCCTGTTACCCTGCAGAGGAGCACATTGCTATAACAGAAACTCGTGCTGAAATAAATTTGCAAGCCTTATTAAATAAAACAGTGGAACGTCTAGTATTAGCACAGAATGAAGTTATCAGCAGTGTGCTCCCAACAAGTTCATCGTTTACACTTGTTAGTAAATGGGGATGTGATGGAAGTTCTGGGCACAGCACATACAAACAGAGATTTGAGAACACTGAATATACGGACGAGTTTCTTTTCGCATTTTCTTTAGTTCACCTTAAGTTATATGATGGGTCCAAAATTATTTGGCAAAATCCTCGGCCTTCATCAACTTTGTATTGTCGCCCAATCAAATTTATATTTGCCAAAGAAACGAACGACTTCACTTTAGTGGAGACAAATAGATTGTGGGAAGAAGTTAATGGTCTTCTTCCAACACTTATCAACTTTGGTGATTCTCAAAGCTCTGTAAAACACGAACTTTTGCTGACAATGACAGACGGAAAGGTGTGTAACGCCTTAACGGAAACTAGTTCATCCCAAAAGTGTTTCATCTGTGGCGCCACCCCCAAGACGATGAACGATGACCCCGCGATGTTTAACAGCAATCAAGAACATTTTGGCTTTGGTTTATCTACACTTCATGCTTGGATTCGTTGCTTCGAATGTCTTTTACATATCAGTTACAAGTTGAATATTAAGAAATGGCAGGCTAGAAGCAACGAAGACAAAGCAGATATCAAGGTTCGTTCCGAGGAAATCAAATTGAAATTTAAGAACGAGATGGGACTCATTGTAGATAAACCAAAGCCAGGATTTGGTTCTTCAAATGATGGAAATACAGCCCGTCGCTTTTTAAGAATGCTGAGATGAGTGCTCAGATCACAGGGTTGGATGTTACAATTATAAAAAAGTTTGATGTTATTTTGAGAACATTGTCTTCTGGATTCGAGATAAACTTAGTTGAATTCAAAAAATTTTGTCTTGAAACCAGAAAACATTATCTTAGTCTCTATTCGTGGTACTGTATGCCTGCTACTGTGCATAAAATATTAATTCACAGCACAGAAGTCATCAAAGCGGCATTGCTTCCAATTGGGCAGCTTTCCGAAGAGGCTCAAGAAGCACGGAACAAAGATTGCCGCAGATTTAGGGAGTACAAAACCCACATTTATTAACCGATTTTCATGATTAATACCTGATTTTATTTTCCAGATACGCAGCTGTCAGAAAAATGTATAATATTTTGTTTTTCTTTTGTTATTGCGCTTTTTTACCGAAAAAAAGTAATGAATTTTACACGAAAAAAATTTTTTTCTCTCCATTTATTTCTAAATAACTCCAAAACGATAAAAGATAGAATAAAATAATATTCAATCAACTTTAATAAAATTTTGTTACGCATTTTTTAATGTTTTATTTATAAAAATCTGACAAGTTGTTCCCGAGTTATCGTTAAATATGTCTGCGTAGCTAACTAATTTAGGGGAAAAAATTAGCCACGCCCATAAAAAAAACCAACGCGATGAATTTTTTCTTAAAATAACTTAATATGCCTAGAATATACATAAATAATTTAAATAAGTGAAAAAATAATTTTGTCCAGCTAACTTGTACTAGTCGACACACTGTGCGGCCATAACGCAACGTAATTTTTAATTTTTAAAGTTTTCGACGACTAACGACTGGAACGGATGTTACTTCTATACTAAATGATCCAAACGTGTAGCCGCTTGCTATATATAGAAAAATAATGTTTCCAGAAAATTCCAATAATTACGTTTATTAAATTTCTTAGAACATAAATTATTATCTACAACTCGCCCATTGCAATCAAAGGGCCGCCTAGAAGTTAAATCTAACAAAAACTAAAGTTCGGCAATATAAAAAGAGTTGCGGCGCGCGTCGGAACGATTGAAGTCAAGTCAAACAAAAACCGCCTTATAGCGGCTCTTTTGATCTGAATTGAGGACGTTTATTTGTGTTTTTGCCTAGGCTTATATTTTGAGGCCCGCCGTCTTTAATACTTGCCGAAATTAAAGCCAAACCAATGTATTCAGTAAAATTATACATTACAAAATAAATATTTTGCAGTTTTTGGTAATAATACCTAGTGACCTATATAATATATCGTTTTTGTTTGTATCGTTAAAGTAATACTGTCTTCGATTATTTACTTAATTTCGAAACATGTCACAGATTACAGAATTAATGTGTAAATTTTGAATAGGTACGCGTGCCATTCAAAATTGCTTGGCGTGCCAGAGATGGCACGCGTGCCATAGGTTGCCGACCCCTGGTCTAATCCCTAGAAATACGATTTTTTCAACTAACTGAAACCGTTAAAGTCTCCATTACATGTAAGACATTATTATTTTCAATAATTAAAATGCCATGAACATATTCGTTCCTAATTTTTCGAGTTTAATATCTTTTATGTTTTAAAAAATATCTTTCTACAATATATTTATGTTACATAACGAGTATATTTTACCAGCCAGATTGTTATATTAGCTATTGTAAAACGATGAATAGACTTGTTTATTAGGTTTTTTTAAAAAGTTAGGTTTAATTTATGTTACTCTTCCAAATTAAAATTTATCATCTATTGACTCTTTCAAAATTTTGAAATTTATTTTGTCATTAAAATGTATGGGAAAAACAGTCATTTACATAGTCAAATGGCAATCATAAGTGATCTTTCGGGCCAATACCATGTCACTGTTGAAAGTAAGGGCGAACGGGGAGTGTAAACCGACAAGCAGGGGCGAAACCTCTTAATGAAAAAAAAACTGAAAATCGATGACCGAAGAGTGGAGATTTTTCCCAAAAAAATTTCCTACAATAGAACTTTAAAAACATACGTTCAATTTAAAAATCGATGATCGCCAAAGTGAAGGTGAGTGATGGTGGTGCAGGCGGAATTGTAATTACGAGGGTTATATGATAAGTACCTGGCCGTGACAAGAAAAAATATTTTGATGTGTAAAATTTATTTTATTTTTCAACATAGTCTCCTTTTAGCTTATGCCGCGTGCATCCCAAAATATTGTGGCCATGACTTTCTTGGCCGATAAAGTCGCCTTGGCCTTTTTTGGCCCCGTTTCGATACGGAAAGCCCCTCTTTGGACTGTTCTTTGGTTTCTGGTATGCTGTAACGAATCCATGTTTCGATAACAGTTATGAACTGATGCCAAAAATTATTCCAATTGTGCTTTAATTTTGAAGTGAATGTTGTTAATTATGTGCAATCGCGGCACCCATCTTGCGGAAAGCTTTCTCATAGTTGTTAAAATGTTCTGCACCCGTTGATTTGATATTCCACTCTCAGGAATCTCACCCACTTTCACTCTCCGATCATTTATCACTATATCGTGGATTTTTTCAATCATTTTAGATGTGGTGACCTCATTTGGGCGATCTAGACGTTCTTAATGAAAAACGCTATTACTGTCGGGTTTGAATTCAGCTATTCAATATTTTATGGCCGGTAACGAAGGTGCAGAGTCCCCATAAATTTCCCCAAATTCCACTTTTATCTCATCAGTCGTTTTCTCTTTCAAAAACCAATATTTTATCACTTCTCGATATTCAATTTTTTCCAGCACTGTAACATCATAATAGTTGTTTTGTTTAAATGGTTGCCGCTCACAAACTAAATCACGTAGCGAATTAAAAATTTGACAGGACTCATGTGAAAGGTCATGTTTACGAAAAATATAATTTTTTAAATAGCGGTAGCGTAGGTCGAGGCCAAGTACTTATCATGCAACCCTCGTAAAACTATTTCATGAAGAATATAGTTGCATTTTTCTTACTATTTTATTCATGATCCATATTATAATCTATATTATATTCTACAGCAGGGGTGCTCAAACTTGAACTGCTGGCGATCTACCTCAATATTGTTAGACTACGATCGATCGACTCTGAGAGGCTGCAAGTAAGTGTGATGTAGGATTGTCGTCTAGGTAGAGTGTATCGTAGCATAGATATTAGTTTTCCGCCCAATATTTTTTTAGTCAAGGTAAGTGTAGGTTTGCTCTAAAATGACAATGAAAAAACTCATAATTATTCAAAATTGCAAGTTTATTGGTTCTTACAAAACAAACGAGTTCTAGTGTCTAAACTTAACTAAAGAGTAACTTTGGATGTTGAAGCGTGGCACTGCATGTCCTCAGCATACTTTTCATAAGATGGTACGTAATTACCGAGTGCTAATCGCAAGCATGATGACATATGTTCGTCAGTTAGTCGACTGCGATATTTTGACTTAATTATCTTCATTTCAGAAAATGCAGACTCGCACAAGTAAGTTGACCCAAACATTGCCGTCAATTGAAGGACGATTTGCCTTAGATTCGGATATTTATCTTCAGATATAAAACACCAGAATTTTGTATCAGATGCTGTGGCTTTGAGATGTATATCTGATATAAGCTGCACTAACTCATTTTCAACAGAACATGAGTCCATGTTAAACTGACTTGCTATTTCAGTAGCTAATTCCCCAATGTTTTTACACGAAAGAGGATAACTCATAAATGATGCGATATTTGCCAATTTACTGAAATCATAAAAACGTATTTCGAATTGACCCAAAATATTTGATAATTCTGCCTCATAAATATCATAATTCAACTGAGGAATCCTTGCTTTCAAAGACGGAAAATTTTTCAGATCCTTTCTTTTCAATTGATCTATCATAAGTTGCAATTTACTTTTGAATGCGTTTATTGCGCTAATCATCTCAATAATAGTTTTTCCTTTACCTTGAGGCTCCAAATTAATGGTGTTTAAATGCATTGTGATGTCTGTCAAAAATGCGAAATCAGTCAGCCATTTTCCGTTTTTCAGCATCTGAGTGTCATCACCTCTTTCGTCCAGAAAAGCTGTTATTTCGGGCAATAATTCTTGAAACCTTTCTAGGAATTTTCCACGACTCAACCACCTGTCGTCCGTGTGAAGAACTAAATCAGTGTGTTCAGCTGACTCACTATCTTCCAACTGCAATTTAAAGAGCCGTCGTTGCAAGCTACGTGCACGGATAGAATTCCCAACTTTTATTGCAATGCCCATAATCTCCTGCATGTTTAGAACTTTTGAACACAAAACTTGTTGATGTATAATGTAATGGAAGGAGAAAAATGAAGGGAAATCATCATTAGCTCGACACAATGCCATAAAACCGTTTTCGTTTCCAGTCATTGCTGGTGCTCCATCGGTTATAATGCACACTAGTTTATATATTGGTAGCTTGTAGTTTGTTACAAAATTGAAGAAAACGTCATATATATCTTCGCCACGGGTCTTTCCTTTCAGAGGAATCATTGTCAAAAACTCTTCCTTAGCCGACATGTCATTGAATACCATTCGAATATGCAGTGTGGGCAGTGTCTGTCATATCGGTGGATTCGTCCAACTATAAAGAAAAGTATGTACATTCCATGATATCATGTTTTAGTTTATCTGCCATGTCCTGACTCATGACTTCAACACACCTTGTGACAGTCGGACAAGATAACTGAAGTTCTCTAATAGCAGACATAATCTCTGTTTTATTTTTAAAATCTCCAAATAAAGTCTCACCCGCTTCAATAAATGCTTCCTTCACAACCAATCCATCATCAAATGGTTTTTCTTGTGTTTCGCCAATATATGAGATATTTTAAATGACGCGATCGTTGCAGCTTTTGATTGTTTGGCTGGTCTTGTGAACATGGTTTGTTCTTTTTTCAAACAAGTTATCAAATCACGTACTTTTCGTTTTCTTAATTCACTCTGTGACGGAAAATCCTTTTCATAGTTTTTATGAACCGTTTTATGATGCCTCTCTAAGTTCCCACGCTTAGGTATTGCAACTGACGCACGGCAAATGAGACAAATGCACTTATCCTTTACCATACAAAAGAAAAATTCTTCCTCCCAATCGTTATTAAAATGATAAGTTTTACTTTTCTTCGTCGCACTCATTTTGGACTCTTTATTAATAAACTTTGTATCGATGTATCGCCTTCAAGTGACAACTCAGACTGACTCCTTTTCCTGCAGGCGCAACATTTATATCGGCGCGAACGAAGTCTCGAATGTTCCTGTCAAACACGCCGCCCGAAGTTTCTAGAAAAATCGACGGAAATCAAAAACGTGACTTTTCTTTGACAAGTACCGCGCGTTCCTTTGATAAAGCCGCCTTTTGCCGCTAGCAGGGGGTTATTACGATAAAAGAAAGTGATGAGGGGGTTATTCTGGCCTAATTGTGGATCGAATAAATTTTAGTAGTTTATTCATTACATTTTGTTTTAGTTACCTAAAACAAAATCTGTGAATAGTTCTACATTAGAATTTTTTTCTCGAGATCGACTCAAAAAGCACTCGCGATCGACTTGTCGATCGCGATCGACCGTTTGAGCACCCCTGTTCTACAGTCTATAAGAGTTCATATAAAAAAACTAAACACGTTAGTATTGTCAATTTAGTGCGAGTTGCCAATTGCTTGGTTACTACTGTAATTTTATCATTTTTTTTAGGTATGAACCTTTAAAAGATGCTTATTTTCAACATGGTTCCTACAATATAATATACGTAAATTGGCATTCGTATGCGGCTCTTGAATATAAAGTATCATGTGCTTATGTTAAACCAATAGGAAAAGTAATAGCTAGATTTTTGGAGAAATCAGGAGTACCATGTGATAAAATTCATTTAATAGGTGAGAAAAATTGTTCTTTTTCTTCTTCGTTCCTCTCTTTTATTTAAGATCGACGTTACTAACTAATTTTTTTATAACATCCGAAGTTTTTTTCTCTGTTGAACATTTCTCCCTAATTATCTCCAATTAAGTTACTCTTCCATTATGCCTCCTATTAACCACTTCCATTGCTGTCATTCTATTACTCCTTGGTTCTCCATCTCACTTCCATTTGGATTTGTCTCTTCTTATTACAGTAGATGTAGTTAATAGCATAATGTGTTTTTGGAAGATCGGAATAATAAAATAATTCATATATTATGTAATTGCTTTCCATTATACGTATAAGTACAGCACTATTTCTTTATATGAAATGACAAATCTATATGATTTCTCGTATTTTTTAGGTCATTCTCTAGGTGCTCAGTTAGCTGGGCATATAGGAAAAGCCTATGAACGAGAACATGGGAAAAAAATTGGACGAATTACTGGTTTGGATCCAGCAGGTCCAAAATGGTCACATAAACATATGACAAAAGAAGAAGTGAAGAATGAATTAGGTATGATTTGGTACCACTTCAAGAATGAAAAATGTTATTCATCAACATAATCTGCTTCATGAGCGATACAATTAGTCCAACGCTTTTCTTACATTTCTATACCTTGTAGAAGGATTTGTCTTCAAAAGAGGCCTCAATTCCGGCGATAACTTCTTCATTGGAGCCAAGTCTTTTTCCCGCGAGCATTTTTCTGAGGTCTGCGAATACATAATAGCTACTGGGGCCAAATCTGGAGAATACGGTGGTTGAGGAAGCAATTCAAACTTCAATTCATGCAATTTTACCATCATAACCATTGACTTGTGAGACGCTGCCTTATCTTGATGAAAGAGCAATTTTTTCTTGTTCATTTGGGGCCGTTCCTTTGCGATTTCTACCTTCAAATGCACCAATAACTTTATATAATATTCGCTATTGATGGTTTTTCCCTTTTCAGTATAGCCAATGAAGATTATTCCATGCGCATCCTAAAATACAGAGGCCAAAACCTTCCCAGCCGACTGTTGTATCTGTGGTTGCTTCGGGCGGCTTTTACCGACTGCTGCCCACTCAGCTGATTGCCGATTTGATTTCGTGTGTAGTGGTAAATCCATGTTTCATCCATTGTCACATATCGCATGAAAAAACCCTTTTTATTGCGCTTAAACAAGTCCAAACAGCTTTCAGAATTATCAACACGTTGTTGTTTTTGGTCCACTATGAGCAAACGCGGTACCCATTTTGAACAATGCTTTCTCATGCCCAAATGTTCATGCAAAATATGAATAACACGTTTTTTTGATATTTTAGGGTGTCAGCTATCTCTTGCAATTTCCCTTTGCGGTCATCCAAAACAATTTTGTTGTTTTTTTTTTTTATGTTTTCCGTTGGGCGTCCAGAGCGTTCAGCATCATTTGTGTCTGTACAACTGCGTTTAAATTCAGCATACCAGTAAATGATGGTTTTCCAGGGGCAGCGTCCTCGTAACACTTATCAAGCCATTACTTCGCTTGAACGATATTTTTCACATTAAAAAGCAGTGTTGAATTCGATTTTTTCCATTGTTTTGAAAGTATCATAAGTCACTAAAACCACTCTAGCTAGTCGTAGAAATGTCATGATTTTTTGACACGTATCGTTTGAAGGTTGGTACTTCCTAAAAATTATACGGATTTTTTAAAAAGGGTGACATCTATGTTTCAGACCAAAAACTTTTCAGCCTACGTATTAGTAATGAAAGAAATCGCAAGAGCTTAAAAAATATATTTTGCTACATAACAATATACTTCTTCTAACTGTGCCTCATCCACTACGGACATTGACTATCAGCATGGCGATTTTTACTTTATTACCAGTAAAAGTAGCTGAGTTGAATTTAATCAGAACTAAGTGCGCAAGTTTTTTAACCACGAACGGCTTCGTCTACCGGGTTGTAGTTTTCCTTGGAGTAATACTTGTAGTATGTAATATTGGTTGTGCGCGTTATGTGTCTTAAATATTGTATCTTTCTTGTTTTCAGTGTTAGTACGGTTTCTCTATTTTTGCCTATTCTGTTCAGGACCTCTTTATTTGTGATATGCTGCGTCCATGAGATCTTAGGGATTCGCCTGTATATTAGTCATTTCAAAAGCATCCAATTCATTTATAATTATTTCATTCGCTATCCATGCTTCCACCCCATACATTAAAACAGAGGAAACGTAGCACCGGACCATTATGATTTTAAGTTTTAGGCTCAGATCACTGGCAAGAAAAAGTTTTTTCATCCGTAAAAATACTACTCTAGCTTTCTCGATTCTACGTAGCACCTCTCCTTTGTAATCCCAAGTGTCTAATATAACCAAATAATTAAATTTGTGGACTTTTACTGATTTATCATTTATTATAAGTGGCCCCTGTAAGTTTCTCTGCTTCGCCACCATCATGTACTTTGCTTTTGAAGATTTAGATTCAATCCGAATTATTCAGAGCGATCTTTTATCACTAACTGTTAATTTTTTGGCAACAATGGCAGTATCATCGGCGTATCGTATGTTATTTATAAGTATTTCTTTGACCTTAATACCTGTTAGTCCTTCCAGAGCTTAACCGAATATGTTCTCAGAATAGAGATTAAACAATCCTAACAATCAAGGCTGCTCAATCCTAGACCCGCGGGGACGAATTTTAAATGGCTCGCAGCCGAGCAAGTTTAAAAATTCCCACCAATTTGAAAACCGGTCAAGTGCAAGTTGAACTTGCGCAATTAGTGTTCCGTACGTTGATTGTTTTTAAAATAAAAAATTTTGTTAGGGTGGTATAAAATGATCAGTGACTTCACAAAACAAACCCCAAATGAGTTTTCAACAAAGTTTGTTTCCAATCTTTATTGAAAACTGGTGACTTTGAAATTTTGGTTTTTTTATATACCAGATAGATTATTAAAGGTAATGATAATTTTCGTTCAATCTATACCCCGTGGAGAATATTCCAGGGTTTTTTCAAAATTTTTTGGTCAGTACTTTTCGAGATAAGGTAGGGGACAGCGATTTTTCACGATTTTTTAAAAGTAATACGAAGAAAAGTGTGCGCAAGTATTACATTATATATATAATTTTTAGTCGTGTTTTCACAAGCTTTCATTTGACACCTCACTCGATGACCTAGTAAAAAAATTTTTTTTTCACTTCCGATTTCACCCCTCAAAACGAATCCCTTAAGTCAAAATTTATATTACGGTGATATAAAATGATCAGTGACTTCACAAAACACACCCCAAATAAGTTTTCAACAAAGTTTATTTCCAATCTTTACTGAAAATTGATGACCTTGAAATTTCTGTTTTTTTTTATATACCAGATAAATTATTACAGGTAATGCACTCGTGATAATTTTCGTTCAATCTACACCCCGTGGAGAATATTCCAGAATTTTTTCAAAATTTTTTGATAAGTATTTTCCGAGATAAGGCGGGTGGACAGCGATTTTTCGCGATTTTTTAAAAATAATACAAAGAAAAGTGCGCGCAAGTATTACATTATATATATATTTTTTACTCGTGTTTTCACAAGCTTTCATTTGACACCACACTCGATTACCTAGTAAAAAAATTTTTTTTTCACTTCCGATTTCACCCCCCAAAACTTACCCCTTAAGTCAAAATTTAACTTTCAAAGCTACATGGCTCTGATGAGGCCATCAATTTCTATATTACCACCAAATTTCAACTTTCTATGACAAATAGTTTCGGAGAAAATCGGGTGTGACAGACGGACAGACGGACAGACAGACGGACAGACACCGAAGTGATCTTATAAGTGTTCCGTACGGAACACTAAAAAGTGTTGCACGCCCCGGAAATAACAAGTGGATGCGCGCGGTCACGCGATTGGCTGTCCCGCTCGCATTGAACATACCTAGTCACTTTCTTAAAACAATAGAAAGTGCTTACTTTGACGTCCAAAGGTATGTTATTCATTATTAGCTAATTTAAGTTTTCCTTGATTAGAAGTTTTCTCATTAGGTATTCAGGAAGTAAAGTAAATAAATGCTGTTGGTTACAATATGGCACACAGCAAACCAAGTACGTCGAAATCGACAGACTTCTACCGTGTTTTTCATGATGAATGGGAAAATAAATATTGTTTTATTGAAAGCAAGGCGCAGAAACCCATATGTTTGCTTTCCTTTTGAAGAAATCAGCCAGTAGTGAGAGTTATAACTATACTGCGCCGTGCGATGGTTTTCAAGGGACAACTTATTGAAACATTTCTTCAACTTGAGGAAGCAAGTGTTGAGATTTTTAGAGGAAAAAGGGGGAATCCTGGTTGAGTGATCTTGCATTTCTTGTTGACGTTACAAATTACCTCAATATTTTAAATCTCAAATTACAAGGAAAGATTGTTCACTTCCAATTATGCTTATTTTGAAAACGGGATTCAAAGCTAAATTAAATCTGTTTTTAATTAATCTAGAAAGAAAATATTGACCTTTTTCCCATACTCAAAGATTTGAACGAGAAGCTCAATATCACCACTCTAAATTATTCTAAGTATGAATCTAAAATTAGATGTTTACTACAGTCGTTTGAGAGCAGATTCCACGACTTGAAAAGTAAAAAATCAAAATATACAAATTTTTGTAAATCCTTTCAAAATTAGTTTGACTGAAATAATCAGTTATCCTGCCAATATTCAGTTGGAGCTCATTCTGCGTTAAAAAACCTTTTCGCAGAAAGAGTATCTTCAAAGTCACAAAATTCTTCAGAAGATTTTGCAGATTTCTGGAAATTGATACCAAAAGAAGACTTTCCTACAATAACTGACCTGGCCTTTCAGTTCTTAAGTAGCTTCGGGTCAACATATCTCTGTGAAAAGGTTTTTCAAATCTTAATTTTGTAAAAAGTAAATACCGCACAGCTCTAACTGAGCAACATATTTCTGAGTTGTTGTTACTGTCAACATCTGCTAAGTTGGGAATGTGGAATCTTGGCACAATGATACTACTCAGTATATATCACCACTACACCAAACACTTTATTTTTACACTCGACGCTCGTTTCGCTAACCATGTTAGCTTCATCAGGAGCGATGATTGACTAAAGCTAAACTACAAATCTACCTATTTATACTTAGCCTAACCCTTGAATTACTCAAGCGGAACTAATGACATAGGTAAGGCCGTCAGTTCCGGTCAGGTAACCAGTAGAGGGGACTATAAGGAATAGGCCCTCTGCCTTTATTTAAACTACTTTTACATTTTATGATTTCCATACTTTCGTATGCGTTCAACAATCTCCTATCAGATACATCCTTTATTAATCTTAGATTATCTAATGTTACAGTATGATTAGCTTCAAGGGCATGTTCGGCAATGCTAGACTTTTCTGTTCTATTGTATTTTAAGTGTGCTAAGTGTTCTTTAAATCTTGTTTTAATTGACCTTTTAGTTTGCCCAACATACTTTTTGTCACAATCATTACAACTAATTTCATAAATTCCACTTTTCTCACAATTAGGAATCTTATCTTTGGGATTTCCTAAGATATTCCTCAGATTGTCTGATGACTTATAGACTAAGGTGAGGCCTACCTTATTAAATACCTTATTGAGTCCGTTGCTATATTTCGGATTATATGGTACGGAGACATACTTGGTGTTATTTTCTTCGCGTGTAAATAAGGTGGAATTCTGAATATTAAACCTAAACTTATGTCTATTTATTAGCTTATTTACTAAGTCATCGTCATAACCATTAACTCTAGTTATATTTCTAATACGATTCCTTTCTTTATTAAAGTTTACTCTATTCAGAGGGAAAGTGACCAAACGATGAACTAAAAAATGTAATGAGGCTAATTTATGTTGTTTGCAATGAAATGAATCATTAGGAATATATCTATCTGTCACTGTGTCCTTCCTATAGATATCAAATTCTAATCTATTATTATTTTTAATAATTAAAATATCTAGAAAAGGCAATTGTCCTTTGTTCTCAACTTCGTAAGTGAATTTAATGGAATCATACCGGCTATTTAATTTAGAAACAAAATGATCAATATTTCAAGTATCAAAAATCGCGAAAATATCATCCACATACCTATACCATACCCTTGGGAAATATTCGAATTCTTGACTGGCTTCGATTTCAAACTTACTCATGAATAAATTGGCTATGAAAGGTGATAAGCAATTACCCATAGCTGTTCCTTCTTTCTGAACATAAAATTGATTGTTATATTGGAAATAATTTTGTTCCATACAAAGTTTAGATAATGTTAAGTATTCACGAATAATTTCGTCTTCAAAGTCATTCATTCATTCAAAGTCATTTATTCGTGAATACTTAACATTATCTTAACTTTGTATGGAACAAAATTATTTCCAATATAACAATCAATTTTATGTTCAGAAAGAAGGAACAGCTATGGGTAATTGCTTATCACCTTTCATAGCCAATTTATTCATGAGTAAGTTTGAAATCGAAGCCAGTCAAGAATTCGAATATTTCCCAAGGGTATGGTATAGGTATGTGGATGATATTTTCGCGATTTTTGATACAAAGAAAGCAAATATTGATCATTTTGTTTCTAAATTAAATAGCCGGTATGATTCCATTAAATTCACTTACGAAGTTGAGAACAAAGGACAATTGCCTTTTCTAGATATTTTAATTATTAAAAATAATAATAGATTAGAATTTGATATCTATAGGAAGGACACAGTGACAGATAGATATATTCCTAATGATTCATTTCATTGCAAACAACATAAATTAGCCTCATTACATTTTTTAGTTCATCGTTTGGTCACTTTCCCTCTGAATAGAGTAAACTTTAATAAAGAAAGGAATCGTATTAGAAATATAACTAGAGTTAATGGTTATGACGATGACTTAGTAAATAAGCTAATAAATAGACATAAGTTTAGGTTTAATATTCAGAATTCCACCTTTTTTACACGCGAAGAAAATAACACCAAGTATGTCTCCATACCATATAATCCGAAATATAGCAAGGGACTCAATAAGGTATTTAATAACGTAGGCCTCACCTTAGTCTATAAGTCATCAGACAATCTGAGGAATATCTTAGGAAATCCCAAAGATAAGATTCCTAATTGTGAGAAAAGTGGAATTTATGAAATTAGTTGTAATGATTGTGACAAAAAGTATGTTGGACAAACTAAAAGGTCAATTAAAACAAGATTTAAAGAACACTTAGCACACTTAAAATACAATAGAACAGAAAAGTCTAGCATTGCCGAACATGCCCTTGATGCTAATCATACTGTAACATTAGATAATCTAAGATTAATAAAGGATGTATCTGATAGGAGATTGTTGAACGCATACGAAAGTATGAAAATCATAAAATGTAAAGGTAGTTTAAATAAAGACAGAGGGCCTATTCCTTATAGTCCCCTCTACTGGTTACTTGACCGGAACTGACGGCCTTGCCTATGTCATTAGTTCCGCTTGAGTAATTCAAGGGTTAGGCTAAGTATAAATAGGTAGATTTGTAGTTTAGCTTTAGTCAATCATCGCTCCTGATGAAGCTAACATGGTTAGCGAAACGCGCGTCGAGTGCAAAAATAAAGTGTTTGGTGTAGTGGTGATATATACTGAGTAGTGTCAACATCTGACCTGACGCCTAACATAGGAAAATTAATAAAACAGAAACAGTGTCAGAAATTACATTGATTGTATATTTTATTTAGATTTAAATTTTTCTTACAAACAATTTTGTTTCTTTATTTGGCAGAATATGCTATTTGTTTTATTATTTTAATAAACGACAATTAAATTTGAGAACATTGGATTTTTTTGTTGTACAAGGTTTTTAATCTCATTAGTTATTAAAAGTAACAAAATTAGGAACCATCAGTGGCCCGCCAGAGATTTTTGAATCGTCCATTTGGCCCGACTGTTAAAAAGGTTGAGCAGCCTTGATCTAAGCTAATACTCTCAGTCCAGCATTTCTCGAGTTGTTTCACCATCCAAGAAAATTCTTTTGTTTGCACCTAAAAAATCGACACACAATTTTCTTGTATGACACCATTTGCATGGCTAGGTAAATACCTTAAAAAAATTAATGTTAACAATTTTAAACCAACTTATTTTTGTTCATTCATTTTAGATGCTAGTTTTGTAGATGTTATCCATACCGATATCCAGCTATTCGGATATACTAATCCATGTGGACACGTAGACTTCTATCCAAATGGAGGAACAGATCAACCGGGGTGTCCCGACGAGGAGGAACAAGGTGAAACAAACAGCCTTAAAATCATGTTTTGCCAATAGATCTAATTATTATGCTTGCCAAGTGAACATTCTTATTTACGTTAAACGATAAACATCTTGCTCATGATCTTCTTTTAAAAAATTGGCCTGATTTATTTAACGTAGTTATTTTCATCGGTTAAAGGCATATAATATCCTTTTTAGTATTTACGCAAACCAAATTTTATTTGAAAGAAACTAGTTCTTGCAGTATGACAAGTGGAACTTACCCCTACATATTATTTCCAAATTTAAACTAAATTTATTCAATACGTTTTGAAACACAGCAAATAAACAGACAAATGACCTTTTCTTTTGATGGATGAACTTCTAAATCTATTTTTTTGATGTTAAATTTTTTAAAACAAATAAAATTGTAATAATTGTATTTTATTATTTCTACAACTTTTTTTCACATTTTCAGGAAATTGCAGCCATCGTCGTGCATGTTGGTTCTTCATCGAATCCATTAACAAACAAGTGAAAGCCGTAGAAATTGATTTTAAAGAAGATGAAGAATACATAATTCACATAAAACATAAAGAAAACCTGAAAGAAGTTATATTTGGAGAACATGTCAGTCTGGATGACAGAGGAGTGTATTTTTTAAAAACTAATCCTTGCCGACCGTTTTTAATATAATTTGTTTATCAGTATTCTTTTTAAAGGTTGTTTATATAGGAAATTTTAATATTTATAAAGATTTCTTTCTTTATATACAAACTTACGGTTAACAGAAATTATGTATAAACTAGGCAAATATTTTTACTGTGTGAATAAAAGATGTGAGATCACAGCTATTAATTAGTGCGTATTTACATTTTCTTGACAAAATAGTGAATCAAAAGAAATAGGAAAATAGCCCCACATTGGAGAATTACAAATAACACTCCGTTACAAATTTTTAAAAAAATTAAGTATCTACTTAAATTTTTCCTGTTATTTATTCATACACACCACTTATTAAGAATACATAAGTACTTTTTGTCTATGACGTACTGTTTTTTAGGTACGATAGTTAACAATTTTAAGTAAAATAATTAAGGAGTAAAGTACAGTGTACACGTAGCTTCATTAAATTTTCCAATAATTCGAATAAAACTGCTAAAAAAATTTATTATTAATACATTTGGACACAACTAAATATAAAATATATGGTAAAAAGTTTATATTGTACATTAAAAGTTAAAAATATTTAACTTTTTCTTCTCGTTTTAAAAGCCAGCAGTAATCTCCCAACATAGCTACGTCCCAACGACCTTGAAACCGTTCCTCAAGCCTTTTCACATCCTGATGAAATCGTTCCCCTTGTTCATCACTCACTGCTCCAAGATTTGATGGAAAAAAAGAGAAATGGCAATGGGGGAAATGAATTTTTAATGACATTCGGCTACCCATCCTTTTGTATGCTCTTAACAAATCGTTCACTAAGAGTTCTGCATTCTCGGCTCTATGATTTCCTAAAAAAAACCTTTTATCACGGCTTTTAATGATGTCCATGCGCATAGTTCTCCGTCATTTAGTGTTTGATCAAATTTGTTGTTTTTCATTATCAGGCGTATTTGTGGACCAATAAAAATACCTTCTTTCAACTTTGCGTCACTTAATCTTGGAAAAATAGATTTTAAATATAAAAATCCTTCGCCATTTTTATCCATCGCTTTCACAAAATTCTTCATTAAGCCGAGTTTTATGTGTAGAGGAGGTAAAATGACCTCTTCGGGGTTGATTAAAGGCAAGTATTTTACATTTGACTTCCCACACAAATTCCGTTCGTTTTGGCCAGTCTTTGATCAAATAGTGCTTATCAGTAGTTCTACTGTCCCACATGCAAAGAAAGCAGCAGTACTTAGTAAATCCACCTTACAAACCAAGTAACATAGCTATTACTTTGAGGTCAGCGCACACTTTCCAATTAAAACTTTTGTATTTAATTAAATCCAATATTGATTTTATATTTTTGTATGTCTCTTTTAAAACAGTTGAATAAGCCACTGGTATTGACGGATATTTATTACCATTATGAAGTAAAACTGCCTTCACACTTGTTTTCGAACCATCAGTAAAAAGACGCCATTCATGTGTATCATAGGGAATTTCTAACTCACCCATCAAAGATACAATGTCATTACAAAAACATATGTTTTCTGAACTAGAGTAAAAAGTTGCCATTTCTTTACTTCGTTTTCGTTGTACAGATATTTTTGTATCTGATGCCAACAAGTGCCATTCCTGTAGTCTTGATCCAAGTAATTCGGCTTGCCTAACAGGCAAATTCAAGTCCCGTATCAAATCATTTAATTCCCGTTGTTGAATTAAATGCGGTTGGCATAGATCACTTGAAGAGGATAAAAAGTCTGGATCTTGGTTGTCAACTTCCACGTCTTGTCTTGTATACCTAACTCTTCAGTTTGAATTTTCTTAGGAGGCAAAGGAGGAGTCATGTCTTCACTATATAGTATTGGTTTTGATACAGAATTCACAGAAGGGTACTCGATATTATGATTAATTTTCTTTGAAAATCCTCCTACATCAGTCATGCAGAAGTAGCAATCGTTAAAATGATTACTAGGTTCGCGCCACACAGTCGGTACTGCAAATGGCATAGATGTTTTGTTTTCGTTCAACCATGACAGGAGAATAGCATAACATGATACACAAAACAGTTGCGGAATCTAGGGTTTATCTTGATGTACAGTACGTCCAAAATATAGAAAATACGCAGTACATACTTTTTCAGATATTTTTTTTCCTTGAGACTTGAGAATGTACTGTCTACACACATAACAAAACTTGTTTTGCACTGACGGCGACTATTTTTTTTCAGTATTAATCTTTAAAACTGTATTATTACACTCTTAATCAGGTAATCTCAAAGAAACTAACAAGAAATGAACATATCCTCTCAATAGATTATCTAGCGATTACATTTATTAATATGAACAATATGAGGGTAAGTTAAGAAAAGGTTATCGGTGTGTACCTTAAAAACAAGACGTGATAGAAATAAAAGATATCCACTGCTTACATACTATAACTAATAGGAAACTATAATAGCAATCAGTTCTTCGGGTACCAAAATCATGTCACGCAGTGTAATTATATATTATTAAAAACTCATATTTTGCTGAAACTTTTTTCTTTCAGTTTTATTTGTCTCGCGAAATTATCGTATTAGCCACGAGTTTGTATGGGTGATTTTTAATTTGAAATCTGGGATGTCACATCACCCAGCCGCTAACGCTGAATTCGAACCAGCGGCTATAAAACTGAAGCCTGAAGATATAGTATTTCAAGTAAGAACCTAATCGCTCGTGTGTGTTTCGAGAACCTTTTTTTACCATCAATGTATTTTTTACTGTACTAACAAGGGCGCAATTATCTTAGTAAGTTGTCCAATCACCTGCTGCATCAATAGTCGCCTGGCATCTTCGAGGCATGCTATCGACGAAATTTTCTGCATACTTGCGAGGCAGTGATCTCCAAATTATTCGAATCTGGCCAGACAACTGCGTCAAAGTCCTCAAAGTCTTTCCTCAGAGGTTTTTCTTTACAAGGAATCAAGCGTTTTCAATAGAATTGGCGTCCGGCAATTGTGAGGGCCACTCTAGTATCTTATTTAAAATTCTGGTAAAGAATACCTGAATATTTTTGGGATCAACAAAATTAAAAAATTTCGAGTATAAAATTTACAATATAAAATTAATCACATGGTGCCCTTTCCTTCCTAGATGTTCTGAAACAAAGGGAAAACATCTCGAGACTGCTCTATGTTCCTTTTTATTGCACTGAAAATCCTAATACAGGACATTGATTATCTCTGAAATAATGTCTCATGGCGTGATATAAACACTGTGTTAACATTTGTCTGGACCTACAACCCCGAAGCATGCTATTGTAAGCAAGATAACGATAAGTCGGAGCATAGAGTATCTATAATGAGTTTGTATATCCCAATCAACTTCAACCTTATTGCACTGCGATCAGTATTGATTTTGTACCAATTTCACCTGTTTGCTAATTACAGAACACCACAGTATTTTAAGTGTTCTGTACGGAATACCTATACGGAACACTTTGGGTTCCGTCTGCCCGACTGTCTGTCTGTCTGTTATACCCGATTTTCTCCGAAACTATTTGACATAGAAAGTTGAAATTTGGCAGAAATATAGGAAGGAATTGGTGGCTAAATCAGAGCCGTATAGTTTTGAAAGTTAAATTTTGACTTAAGGTTTTGGGGGGTGAAATCGGAAGTGAAAAAAAATAATTTTACCAGTAATATGTCAAGTGAAAGCTTGTGAACACATGAGTTCAAAAAAATATATGATGTGATACTTCCGCTCACTTTTCTTTGTATTATTTTTAAAAAATGGTCAAAAATTGGTGCCCCTTCCCTATCTCGAAAAGAACTGATTAAAAAATTTTGCTAAAATTCTGGAATATTCTCCATAAAGTATAGATTGAGCGAAAATTATCACATGTTGGAAAATTTATCTGGTATAAAAAAACTAGTTGGCTTGACAATATGGTGGAGGTTGTTTTAATATACTTTTCAGTACACACGCTAATGACAAACGGATAAGTATGGAGACAAAATAATTTTATTTTATTTGTTTATAATTAAATAAATATTTAGATTGAGCTTGATTGATTTATTGGCTACTAGGCGTGCCCGCGGCTTCGCTCGCGTGGTCTTGATTCACTATTATCGTCACTGCTTATTTTTTATATTACCTAACGTAATAAAATATATCCTATAACCTGGCCAGAGAACATATGTATAAATCTAAAAAAAAAACACGTAAATCGGATCAGTGGTTTTCGAGTGATAAGCGCACTAACGAACAGACAGACCAACAGAGAGACGCTGCATTCTATATATATAATATTCTTTGCTACATGATATTGTTCCATATTTAATGGTTTAGGCAGAGAACGCGCTACCAGGAAACTTTTTTCCGACTTAATTCGCTAATATCGTCACTGCTTATTCCTTATATTATCTAACCTAATAAAATATATCCTATAGCTTGGCCAGGGAACATATGTATGTTTTTAAAAAAAGGTACGTAAATCGGATAAGTGGTTCTCGAGTGATAAGCGCACTAACAGACAGACAGAGAGACGTTGCCTTTTATATATATTATAGATTAGGTAGCTAAGATGCTATAACAATTATACATTATTGATTCAGAAAAAACGTGAAAACACATACGAGGCTGGTTTGAAAAGTCCGTGCAAAAATAAAAACTACTTATGTGTTTGGGGTAAACCTTTTTTATTTTTCGACATAGTCTCCTTTTAGGCTTATACACTTCGTCGAATGATGTTCTAGTTTGTTGATCCCTTCCGAATAATAGGATCTGTCCAAGTCTGCAAAATATCCATTAGTGTCTGCAACCACCTCCTCGTTTGAATAAAATCTTGTCCCGCCAGCCATTTCTTCAAATTGGGGAACAAATAGTAGTCCGAGGGAGCCAAGTCTGGAGAATAGGGGGGATGTGAAACGAGTTGGAATCCTATTTCCATTAATTTTGCGACCACAACTGCTAAGGTGTGTGCTGGTGCGTTGTCGTGATGAAAAAGGACTTTCTTGTGGGCCAATCGCGGGCGTTTTTCTTGCAGCTCGGTTTTCAAACGGTCCAATAACGATGAATAATATTCACCTGTAATAGTTTTACCCTTTTCCAGATAGTCGATGAGGATTATCCCTTGCGAATCCCAAAAGACAGTCGCCATAACCTTTCCGGCCGAAGGAACGGTCTTCGCCTTTTTTGGTGCAGATTCCCCCTTGGTAACCCATTGTTTAGATTGTTGTTTGGTGTCATGATGAAACGACGCTTAAAGTCCTCCGGATTCTTCTGGAATAGCTGCAAACCATCCTTGCAACACTCCACACGATTCCGTTTTTGGTCAAGCGTGAGCAATCGCGGCACCCATCTTGCGGATAGCTTTCTCATGTCCAAATGTTTATGCAAAATATTATGTACCCATTCAGTCGAGATGCCCATAGCACTAGCAATCTCACGCACCTTAACTCTTCTGTCATCCATCACCATATCATGGATTTGATCAATGATTTCTGGGGTCGTAACTTCCACAGGCCGTCCAGAACGTTCAGCGTCACTTGTGTCCATATGGCCAGTCCGAAAATTTTTGAAACCACTTATAAACTGTTCTAATCGAATGTGCAGAGTCACCATAATGTTTATCAAGCTTCTCTTTAGTCTCCTGAGACGTTTTGCCTTTCATAAAGTAATGTTTAATCACCACACGAAATTCTTTTTCGTCCATTTCTTGAAAATCACTCGACTTCCTTGATTCACACGAATGCCAAACAAAAGAAATAGACCAATATGGCTGAAACTTGGTGTGCGTTCATTTAAGAGATGCTACTAACTAAACATGACCTCGATACGCGCCGGTGGTGCCATCTCTCGGACTTTGCACGGACTTTTCAAACCAGCCTCGTACTGGATTTTAAGGTATATACATGTCAGGGACCTAATCAACTTAGCCCATGTCAGGATTTTATTTTATTTTGTAACCATAACCAAAACATAAGAAAATTAGTAGTTAGAAAAGAGTTCTTGGGTGTGAAGAATTAGAATGTGATATCGAAATTTCATAGAGAGAGAAATAGAGTGGAGAACACTTGAATATGTAGAGGAATACATCTACCTAGAGCAAATAATAAAGTGTGGAAAAGCAAATCAAACGGCAGAAGTACACTTGAAACTAAGAAAGATGGTATTCGGTCAATGCATTCTATCGGTTCTCACCTATGCGGCCCAGACATGGACATTGACTAAGAAGATGATGGACCAACTGAGTAAAGCATAGAGAGCAATGGAACGCCATATGCTCATATAAGATTACAAGACAGAATCAGAAACGAGAGACCAAAGTGATAGACGTAAGAGAACAGGTAGCAGGTTTGAAAGCGAGATAGGCAAGTCACACAATGAGACAACAAGATAAGAGATGGAATAAAAGAACATAAGAATGGAGGCCATGGTTGGGACAAAGATCCAGAGGAAGGCTCCAAACGGCTGATTTAGGATGGATCAGAAAGACGCGGGATCGAGAAAGATGGAAAAAGGAGTCCGACACTGGTTGGAAGAAGGCTTATTAGATAGATAGATACAGTCCCTGGCCAAATTATTAGACGCACTGTATTTTTTTTAGTAATTTTATGTTTCTTAAGAGTTTTTATGCAATAATGGTATATTTAAACTACAATATTATTGATTTTTATTTAAAAGAATTGTTGTAGACTACATATTTGTATTTATTTTTAACATATGGCAACACTGTGTTGACAAAGTGATACATGAACGTAAATAAGTACAAACCTGTATCAGTCGCGATCGGAATCGAGTCAGGTACGGACGTGTTTCTGTGGCTTTATGGACTGTGATTGTTTGTTTAACAGTTTTATACTACTCAGTTATTAGTTTATTTTGTATGCAGTGTTTTAAAAAAGTAATTGGGCTATTTTCATTATGGGTAGAAAAGGCGATCTTTCACCACGTAAAAAAGCTGAAGTGAAGGCGCTTGTGATTGCGAAAACATTTACAAACCGAGAAATATCACGAAGATTGGAGGTTTCTAAAGCTAGTGTACGACGCATAAAAAAGAAAATTGAGTCAGGGAAGGAATTAAGCCCGAAAAGAAAGAAAAGATGCGGTAGAAAACCAATTTTCACTCCACGGTCAGAGAGATGTTTGAAGAAAATTTGTGTGTAGAAAACAGATTTGCTACCACAAAGGTAATAAAAATCACAACTCCAGGATGCTAGCGTAAATGCTTCTGAGCGCACTGTTTGAAGAAAATTGAAAGAATTAGATTTTAAGGCCTGTCGCCCGCCAGGAAGCCCAAGTTAACAGCTGCAATGAAAGCAAAGCGCCTGAAGTGGGCCAAACAATGGCAAGACAAAGATGTGGACTTCTGGAGATCGGTAAGATACAGTAATTTAATCAATAATTGATACATTATTATCATTTTCAGTTAAATAAAGCAAATAAACATGGAAGTTTATATATTTTTTCCTATTTTTGACAGGTCTGCTTCAGTGACGAAAGCACATTCGAAATTTTGCAGAATAAAACTCAGTATGTGCGTCGTCGTCATGGAGAAAAGTTTCATCCTGATTGTGTCGTCCCGACGGTTAAACATCCCACCAAAGTGATGATTTGGTCAGTCATCAGCGGCAAGGGCACTGGACGTCTGTACGTCGTCAAAGGAATAATGAGGCAAGATCAGTACAAAGAAGTATTACTACAAAATCGGTTGATTCCGCAGCTCAGAGAATGGTTTCCAAATAGGGAACCATTCACTTTCATGCAAGATAGAGCTCCATGCCACACTGCTCGGTCTGTTAAAGCTTTTTTGGCAGAAAAAAATATCCCTCTGTTGGATTGGCCCTGATATGAACCCCATTGAAAATGTGTGGGAGCTGATGAAAAGAGAAGTGGCTAAAGATGTGATTACCAACAAAACCCAGCTCCTAGAAAAGATTATTCATGTGTGGAATCATCATCCTCAAATGCAGGAGACAGTACAATCTTGCATTGATAGCATGCCGCGCAGAATTAAAGCTTTGATAGCGGCTAAAAGTGGCTCAACTAAATATTGACTTTTACTAACATTAATTTCATTTTTCTTTAAAACTTAATAAACTTATGCTTTTCTAAATTAATGCTGTTTTATTTATGTCAAATAAATAGGGAATTGATTGGATAATATAAAAATAAAAAACAAATCAATTTAAAAATAATAAAACGGTACAATATCACTCGGTAATTAATATTTTACATGAAAACTTGCAGTGCGTCTAATAATTTGGCCAGGGACTGTAGATCGACATTTCAATGAACTATAGTAAAAAGAGAAATAAAATTATACCAAGTAAATTAAAAACTAATTTGAGTAAAAACACTTTTATTAAGAATTGCAATTGACATCTAACAAACTGGCCATCTAATTCGGTTCTCAAAAATATAATAATAATATTAATGCATACCTTAAACATTCGTTACGCAAAAAACATAATCTTAATATAATATATAGCTAAACTTGTCACATAAAACATATTTAAGGGTTTACTAATTTGAGAAATGTCAACCACAGTAACTTAAATATAATTTAATCTAGCTCAGGGGTCGGCAACCTATGGCACGCGTGCCATCTCTGGCACGCCAAGCAATTTTGAATGGCACGCGTACCTATTCAAAGTTTACACATTAATTCTGTAATCTGTGACATGTTTCGAAATTAAGTAAATAATCGAAGACAGTATTACTTTAACGATACGAACAAAAACGATATATTATATAGGTCACTAAGTATTATTACCAAAAACTACAAAATATATATTTTGTAATTTATAATTTTACTGAATGCATTGGTTTGGCTTTAATTTCGGCAAGTATGGATCATTTAGTATAGAAGTAACATCCGTTCCAGTCAATAGTCGTCGAAAAGTTTAAAAATTAAAATTACGTTGCGTTATGGCCGCGAAGAAACAGAAGGTAGACGTTCGATCATTTCAAACTTCATGGACAACAGATTACGGTTTTGTAAAGCAAAACGATCGGGCCATTTGTGTCCTATGTCGAGAAAGCCTAGTTTTCCGGACATCTAGTGTTCAACGACATTTCCAGATAAAACATGAATCGTCATTTAAAGATAACGCCGATAAAAGGGAGGTAATACAAAGAGCAAGTAAACAATACGAGAAACAGTCAACATTCTTTAGCAAAGTTTTCCAAGGAAAAAATCAGGTAACTGAATGCAGTTTCAAAATGGCACAATCGTTGGCACAAAAGGGTAGGCCGTTCACTGACGGAGAGTTTATGAAGCAAACGTTTTTGAGTACTGGCGAGGCTTGATTCGACGACTTGCCCAATAAGGATACAATATTGGCCAGGATTAGAGATATACCGGCATCAGCGCGGACCATCGAGAGACGAATTACCGAAATGACACAAAAATGTCCAAAAACAGCAGAGAGACGCTATCAAACGGAGTTTTGTATTTAGTGTAGCATTGGATGAAAGTGTCGATATTAATGACATTGCCCGTCTGGCAATCGTTGCGCGATACTTCGATGATGGCAGTCTGTATGAAGAGCTGATTTGTCTGCTCCCATTGCAGGGAACTACAAGAGGAGAGGATATATTTTCAGAATTTGTTAAACATTTTGAAAAGCGAAACATTGATTTCAATAAAATTTTTTGCGCTCCTGCTATGATTGGTAGACATAAAGGATTTGTTTCCCTTCTTATTGAACGCATGAGTCAGTTTTGAATTTTCGTTGCATAATTCACCAAGAGAGTTTGTGCACTAACATCTCTGCTGGAAGTTTAAAATCCGTGATGGATAGAGTGGTTAAAATAGTTAACTACATTGTTGGTCGTTCTTCACTGATCCATAGACAATTTAAGGCGTTTCTGCAAGAATTAGAAAGTGCATATTCAGATATACCATTGCACAATAATGTGCGCTGGCTCAGTCGTGGTAAAGTGCTCTCTAGATTTGTGCAATGTCTGGGCGAAATTAAATCGTTCTTGTTGGAAAAAAAAATCAAGTGGATGCTTATCCTGAACTAGAACATAAGAACTGGATCTGTATGTTAATGTTTCTTACTGATATTACAAACCATCTAAGTGAACTCAACTTAAAGTTACAAGGTTCAGGCAAAATAGTTCTGGATTTATACGAATCCTGGAAATCATTCAAATTAAAAATAGATTTATTTATCAGCGATATTACTACAAACACATATAAATATTTTCCAAATTTAAAAACTTATATATCCAGTGCCGACGATGGTGCACTAATAGACGAAATTCTTAAATATATGTCTAATTTAAAAGAGGAGTTTATCGAGAGGGTTCAGGATTTTGATAAACATGGTCCTATGTTCGCTTTTTTAATCAAACCAGATTTAATGGATTTTTCTAGCAGTTGCTTTGACATATCTCTTTTCTCATGGATGGACATTAATGATTTTGATCTTCAATACATTGAATTTAAAAGCTCCGAGTTATGGAACACGAAATTTGTAGAATTAAGAAGGGTATTAGAAAGTAACTGCCAGAACCATTCAAACGAGATACTCAGTTGTTGGATGAGTTTACCAGAGAAATTTATTTGTCTTAAGAAAGTAGCGTTTGCCATGCTTACAGCTTTCGGATCATCCTATATCTGTGAACAACTTTTTTCCCATATGAGAATGATTTTAAACCCGTACCGAAGCAGGCTGACAACAGACAACTCGGAAGCATGTGTTACACTGAAAATAACCAGACATGAACCGGATATAAGAAAACTCTCTAAAGAACTTCAAGCACAGGGTTCACACTAGGTCCTAGGACTAGTATAATGAAATTATTTGTTTTTATGTGTTAAATTGTTTTTGTAATTAAACCTTCTAAAAACAATATTTTAAGTTAATTTTTGTTAATTTTAGTTGTAGTAAGTACCTACGTCGGCACGCAAAATGTTGTATGGATGAAAACTGGCACCCCTTAGTTAAAAGTTTGCCTACCCCTGATCTAGGTAATGTAAACAAACCCAGTCTGACCGAGAGCAATCACCCATAATTTATATTTTACTTCTCAAGTTACATCGTTCAGTCTTCCTGTTAATTCTAAACTTCTTTTTCAATCAGACCCGGACAGAGATTTTTCTATACAGATGCGGAAATGATGTCGTTTACAAAATAAAATCTGAAATTTGGATTTAAATGTATTTCTAAACAATATTCTAGACGTTATTGTATTGTAATTTATTACACAAAAATATTGCAATTAAATTAATGTGGGATATAATAATAAAACCGCTATTTTTCTGCTATCAATTCATTTTTACTAATAATGATCTATTATTTTTAATTATCCATGAACCATATCTCGTTCTGATGTCGCCCACGTACTTAATAAAAAAAATACGGGTCACACAAGTTAAATTCTTCACACTACATCAATTTATGCATCGTATTCAAATTTTGTGAGAATGAAAACAGATTTGTTTAGGTTATAAATGTGCTATAATAAGGCCGGCCACCCACAATCTAGTCTCCAAACATGTAGGCACTTAAAATTATTTACAAACATGATCGACCGTTTGAGTAAATAGAGGTGGTCAATTCACTAGTTTCTAAGGAGAAACAGTCTCTATGCAGTACTCAACAGTCTTCTATGTTCACAGTTTGTAAAGATAACTTGATTAGCATCTGCTGCCTTAATATCAGCGTGGATTGGTATGAATGAAGTAATAAAGGACAAAAAAGTTACAGACGTCCCATTACCTATAACTAACCCAAACTAACCTTTTAAGGTAGTTCACTCGTAAATCCACTTTTCTTAAGAATTTGATAAAATTGACACATGATGTTAATCTAAATGTTTTTCATTTAATTAAAAAAGAAATGACCGATTACGAAGCGAGATATTTATAATTAAAGTGTACATAATTAACATGCAGGACAATGAAGTAAAGAAAGGCATAGTTTCGGGTATATCTTAAGAACTTTTCTTACGAATTTTTTAAAAAATTAAAATTTATTAAAAAAAAAAAATTAGAAAAATTTTGAAATAAAAATATATTTTTTATCAATTTGTTAAAAAGACATAAATATTTGAAGTTGATATTTGTTTTAAAAAAAAACCGCGTAGTGAGGTACAAATATCACAATTTGATAACGAGTTATGACGTCATATTTTAGGCGCCAACATTCAAACAGCATTTAAAACGGTTAACTTTTAAACAGAAATTCATTTGTAGATTAAATAATTTGTTGAATAAACACAATATATTTATCAACTTTATCTATAATCATCAAATAAAAACATTAAATGTATTAACTAAAAATTTGAATTTCTATCTTGATATTTATTATTTTTTTCTTTAGTATTTAAAAGATTTATAATTAAGTTCAACAATTTCTCAATATTTTAAGTTAATATTATATTTATTTATCAACACTGTTAAATATCAGTTGATAACAATATTAAATATATATTAAAAAAACGGTTTTATAAATCTTTTCCGTAAAACTAAATAAATAATTAATGATAATAGTGTTAAATAAATATAAACTATTTGTAAACTAACTAATTACTTTATTTACTACTCGCGTATCTTTGGTTACACGTGGTTTGCCCTTGTCTTTTCGACTAGATGATAATTGCACTATTCCTGTAGAACCCAACTTTTTAGATCTTTCACAGTTATGCATTCAGATGCAATTCTTTTAATCATAAGATCTGAAATAACTCTTTTTAAAGGCATAACGATGGCAATATTAGATATTCCATGACGCACTATTTATGTGATACCTAATTTGTAATTAAATCTTCTCTCTTCAAAAACCCATTTGCTAAATTCTCAAGAATTTTAACGTCATATATCCTCTCATGAAATATTTCGTTTGGTGCTATTTGCAATAAATCATGCGCTAACTTTCCAAGCTTAAACATTTCTGAGCCTTTTCGGAAAGCGTTTTTTAAAAAGACTTACTGTGTTCGAAAAACCAGCAATAATTTTAAAATCCTCGATCATTGCAAAATTAATTATAGCTTGGATTAAATGGGACGAATCAAAGCACTATGGGCAACAAGTACGCAAGGTTTTGGAGGAAAATTTTAAAACTATTGAAGTGAAATTAATGCGTCCTTTAGAGTGATTGTTTTGATAGGTTAACCATATAAATACAGGTCGCCATTAATATGTTCTAAGCCCGTAACTTTGAAAGCGTGGTAATTAATCGGTTGCGTAGGCCTAATATAAACGTTGAATGTTTTATCCTGATATTTGTAAAATATCAGCTGTACTTGAAAATCCCGATGTTTTTAAATCAAAATACACTAAGCCACAGCCTTCGAATGTAATTGAAACATTATTCAATATATTAGTTAACGCTTGAGGATTAATACTGTTACCAGTATGATAAACGTCCATCTGCAGTCCACAATTTGATTGATACTGTACCCTTTCATGTTTTTCTTTATTTTTTCTCGTGGCCTCTTTATTTCTAACCAATAAATTTCTAAGTTTTTTTCGTTACAGGCAAATTAGCTCTTGATGCTCTTTGTTTTCTCATTTCATCTTTTCTTGCCAAATAAGATCTTGTATGTTTCTCAGGGGGTTTATTGATGGAGCTTTCCTTTGCAAGTATGCCTTTATGTTGCAATTGATTATAATCAATCATATATTTAAATTATATATATATATATATATATATATATATATATATATATATATATTTAAATTATATATATATATATATATATATATATATATATATATATATATATATATATATATATATATATATATATTTTAATTTTATATAGAAGTAATACGGTCTAAACAGTAAATACACAAAAATAATAAATAACCTATATAAAAACGTCATTCTATAGAGCAGAGGTGCTCAAACGGTCGATCGCGAGTGTTTTTTGAGTCGATCTCGAGAAAAAAAATTCCGATATAGAACTATTCACAGATTTTGTTTTAGGTAACTAAAACAAAATGTAATGAATAAACTACTAAAATTTATTCGATCCACAATTAGGCCAGAATAACCCCCTCATCACTTTCTTTTATCGTAATAACCCCCTGCTAGCGGCAAAAGGCGGCTTTATCAAAGGAACGCGCGGTACTTGTCAAAGAAAAGCCGCGTTTTTGATTCCCGCCGATTTTTCTAAAAAACTTCGGGCGGCGTGTTTGACGGGAACATTCGAGACTTCGTTCGCGCCGATATAAATGTTGCGCCTGCAGGAATAGGAGTCAGTCTGAGTTGTAACTTGAAGGCGATACATCGATACAAAGTTTATTAATAAATAGTCCAAAATGAGTGCGGCGAAGAAAAGTAAAACTTATCCTTTTAATAACGATTGGGAGGAAGAATTTTTCTTTTGTATGGTAAAGGATAAGTGCATTTGTCTCATTTACCGTGCGTTAGTTGCAATACCTAAGCGTGGGAACTTAGAGAGGCATCATAAAACGGTTCATAAAAACTATGAAAAGGATTTTTCCATCACAGAGTGAACTAAGAAAACGAAAAGTACGTGATTTGATAACTTGTTTGAAAAAAAGAACAAACCATGTTCTCAAGACCAGCCAAACAATCAAAAGCTGCAACGCTCGCGTCATTTAAAATATCTCATATATTGGCGAAACACAAGAAACCATTTGATGATGGATTGGTTGTGAAGGAAGCATTTATTGAAGCGGGTGAGACTTTATTTGGAGATTTTAAAAGTAAAACAGAGAATATGTCTGCTATTAGAGAACTTCAGTTATGTCGTCCGACTGTCACAAGGCGTGTTGAAGTCATGAGTCAGGACATGGCAGATAAACTAAAACATCATATCATGGAATGTACATACTTTTCTTTACAGTTCGACGAATCCACCGATATGACAGACACTGCCCAGCTGTGTATTTTTATTCGAATGGTATTCAAAGACATGTCGGCTAAGGAAGAGTTTTTGACAATGATTCCTCTGAAAGGAAAGACCCGTGGCGAAGATATATATGAAGTTTTCTTCAATTTTGTAACAAACTACAAGCTACCAATATATAAACTAGTGTGCATTACAACCGCAATGACTGGAAACAAAAAACGGTTTTGTGGCATTGTGTCGAGCTAATGATGATTTCCCTTCATTTTTCTCCTTCCATTGCATTATACATCACCAAGTTTTATGTTCAAAAGTTTTAAACATGGAGGAGATTATGGGCATTGCAATAAAAATTGTGAATTCTATCCGTGCACGTAGCTTGCAACGACGGCTCTTTAAATTGCAGTTGGAAGATAGTGAGTCAGCTGAACATACTGATTTAGTTCTTCACACGGACGGCAGGTGGTTGAGACGCGGAAAATTCCTAGAAAGGTTTCAAGAATTATTGCCCGAAATAACAGCTTTTCTGGACGAAAGAGGTGATGACACTCAGATGCTGAAAAACGGAAAATGGCTGACTGATTTGGCATTTTTGACAGACATCACAATGCATTTAAAAACCATTAATTTGGAGCTTCAAGGTAAAGAAAAAACTATTATTAAGATGATTAGCGCAATAAACGCATTCAAAAGTAAATTGCAACTTATGATAGATTAACTGAAAAGAAAGGATCTGAAAAATTTTCCGTCTTTGAAAGCAAGGATTCCTCAGTTGAATTATGATATTTATGAGGCAGAATTATCAAATATTTTGGGCCAATTCGAAATACGTTTTTATGATTTCAGTAAATTGGCAAATATCGCATCATTTATGAGTTATCCTTTTTCGTATAAAAACATTGAGGAATTAGCTACTGAAATAGCAAGTCAATTCAACATGGACTCATGTTCTGTTGAAAATGAGTTAGTGCAGATTATATCAGATATACATCTCAAAGCCACAGCATCTGATACAAAATTCTGGTGTTTTATATCTGAAAATATATATCCGAATCTAAGGCAAATCGCCCTTCAACTGACGGCAATGTTTGGGTCAACTTACTTGTGCGAGTCTGCATTTTCTGAAATGAAGATAATTAAGTCAAAATATCGCAATCGACTAACTGACGAACATATGTCATCATGCTTGCGATTAGCACTCGGTAATTACGTACCATCTTATGAAAAGTATGCTGAGGACATGCAGTGCCACGCTTCAACATCCAAAGTCACTCTTTAGTTAAGTTTAGACACTAGAACTCGTTTGTTTTGTAAGAACCAATAAACTCGCAATTTTGAATAATTATGAGTTTTTTCATTGACATTTTCAAGCAGACCTACACTTACCTTGACTGAAAAAATGCATATTGTGCGGAAAACTAATATCTATGCCACGATACACCCTACCTAGACGACAATCCTGCATCACACTTACTTGCAGCCTCTCAGAGACGATTGATCGTAGTCTAACAATATTGAGATAGATCGCAGCAGTTCAAGTTTGAGCACCCCTGCTATAGAGCGTTCAGTATACGCCTTACCACATTTATTGTCATTAACATTGTATGTCTGCATATGAAAGTTTCCATGTATCGGATACAGTCTCCGACAAAAAATAAAATACTCTGCCATTGCGAATTTTAAACTTTTTGTATTTATTATTAGACTATACTTTCGGCTCCGATTGTCACGAGTGAATTACCTTAACGCTTTCTCATAAGCAATTTTTCACTATCCAGATAAGCTTCTTACAGGTTACATTTTTCTTTATCAGTTTCATAGATATCGCAGTGTAATTTTATTTTCCTAAATATGAAATCATTTAATCTGTCATTAATTTTTTACATAAAATTTTACTTCACCACCGCGGAGGACTATTTTTTCAACAGCGTCCATTCACAGTCCGCTGAAAGTAAGAGAATAGCTGGATGAACGATTTGAAGATACGTTAGCGTTCTTTGATTACAATATGGTAAAGCTTTTGACTCTATCGAATTTTGGGTCAAGTTTCAAGCGACTGATGAGGCGAGAATAGATGGTAGATACAAGGACCTTATTAAGCCCACATATGATAAGCCAACACTACAAATAAAATTAGAAGACGATTTAATAACTCGCAAGATAGCAATACATAGAGGAGTGAGACAATGAGACACAATTTCCCCGCAGTTATTCACACTGGTGTTAGAGAATGTCTTTAAACAGCTTTCGGGAACAGAAAGAGCTTAGTATAGATGGTCGACATTTAAACCATCTCCGTTTTGCAGATGACATAGTTTTGATTAGTGGCGACTTAAATGAACTTAAAGAAATTATATTCGATTTAAAATCAGCTTCACGAAAAGCAGTACTAACAATGGACCTAACAAAAACCAAAATCTTAACCTAAGAAACAGCACCAATAACTACTGGGGATAAGGTGATCGATATAGTTGTATATGTATACCATATATCGGATGTAACATAAAACTAGGGACCGAAAATCAACAAGCAGAGATTAACAGAAGGATTAGGAAGGAAAGGAAAATTAGGGAACATATTGAGAAACAAGAATATTCCTATTCTAGAGTTTTTAATAGCTGTGTTATCCCGGTTTTGACTGGAAACAAGTACATTGACAATCAGAGCAGCAAATAAATTTCGAACAACACAGCACTCAATAAAAAGACTTATACTTGGTGTTAGTCTCCGATACTATATTCGTATTGACGTTTTTCGATATCTTGACATACACTTTTAATATATTCGTTCTTGCCTTGTAGACATCTCTGAATATTTTTGTTTAAGCTCATGTATTGCTGTTTATCCTCGACTGAACGTAGTCCTTTTTTTGAGATTGAAAGGTTAAGAAGTGTGTAATGGTGCGTTATCGTGATTAATTATCCCTAAATTGTTCAGCCACAATTCGGACTTTTCTTTAAGAACTGAGTCAGGAAACTTAACTGTTTGACCAGTGAGAAGGAATTCTTTAGGCACAACACTATGATAATGAAAAAAAAAGCAGTTACCATGACCTCGATTTTTGACCGACTTCGACGTGATTTTTTCGGTATTGGTCCACCTTTTACACAATATTCACATATAGATAGATCCGCGTCTCATCACCAGTAATCATGCTTTCCAAAGTAGAATCATCCAACGAAGGCTTCTCTTTAGCGAGCTCAACACGACAATGTTTTTTCAAGAAAATTCTGTTGTTTTCGAATAAGACGACAAGGTTGATCTAATTCAGTGATTCCCAAAGTCGTTCAGGTGGACCCCCAGGGGTCCACTGGAGACTCGATGGGGGTCTACGTTGACGTGAAAAAAAAAATGGGGGTTCACAAGTTGTAAGTGGGGGTCCACGAAAATTTATCTGGTTTCGATAGTAAAGAACAAAAATGTTAGCTTGACTTTACCTATCAATGTAGGCAAATAATACACTACTACTCAAAAAAATTAAGGAAGCAAAAAAAAATTCCAAATTTTTCAGTGATTTTTGACAGGCTGTATTTCGGTGAAAAATGGTCGTATTGAGACTTTAAAAAAAGCATTTTGAAGCTTTAAGATTCTAATTTTCAGATTTTTTGGCTAAAATTTTTTAGGAGCTACGGTTCTCATGCAATCCTAACAGATAGCGCGAAAAAAATAATATTGCAAATACTTTGCTTTTTTTTTGGTCCACGGGCTTGAAAAAAATTTTTTCAGTTAGGTCGGCATATGGATCAGATAGCCTGTTTATTTAGCATTAATTTCCTTGTTTTAAAACCTCCCTTAATTTTTTTGAGTAGTATATTTTAAGAAGGTCAGCGACTGTTACTTGTAAAAACTTGCATATTCGATATTCAGAACAACGCGCGTCGAGACTTGCAAAGCGCCGCCAACCCGCCCGCAACGCAACCCGTTCAGACGTGCAAAGGGACGAAATACGTCTGCTGTGCTTGCAATCTTGCATGAACTTGTTTAATTCTTCACCAATATAAATACGAATGCCAAGGACAAACGTTTACTCATTTGTTTCCGGAATTTTGAAAAGAAGTGAGTGAATCGATGTCAGTGTTTGCCAGTGCCGGAAAAAGTAAGTACCTGCCTATTTGTTATTCATACTTTTTATTTTATATTGTAATAATATTATATTTGTTATGTTTGCGTGTAGTAGGTACGTAATAAAAATTAAATACTGAACAGCGCCATTATTCGATACTTCTATAAAAGAACAGAAAGCCGAGAAAGATTGAACTTTTAGTACTTTTTATTATAAAATTATTTATTTACCCGACTGTGGTGATTGACCTGCAGGTTTGAACATATTTCAGTGCCCTCATAGTTACTAATGCTAAATGATAATGATGAAAATATTTTCATAAATTGTACGTGTCTTTCACTCGTAACGTACATCAAAGTAATAAATAAAATCATTAAAATCGCGGAGTTTTGATGTCAAAATATTCTTTAAAAATATTTTCTCTCGAATTTACAGAAATGTATGAAAATATAATTAATCAAAAAATATTTTTATATTACATTAAAATAGGTTCAGCCGTTTTGTGAAAACCTCTATATGGGTCTTAGCAGTTTATTGCTTTTAATAATTAAATTTTGCCGCCGGTATTTTGGTTTTTTCATTGCAATAATTAATTTTTCCTATTTTATTCTGTTAAAATAGCCATATCCTGTGCCTTATGATTACTAAAACAAACATATTTTTCTCTACAGGTAGGTAACTGATACGAAACATGGCTGAATCTAAGAAGAAATGTCGACAGTACAGTGTTGATTATTTGAAATTTGGTTTTCTTCCATCAAAGGCAGACAAACGATTGCCCATATGCCTTTTATGGAACAAAGTTTTGGGAAATGACTCTATGAAACCATCGAAGCTCGAAGATCATCTAAGAAGGTGTCATCCTGATAAAATAGGTAAAGATTTAAAATATTTTCAAACATTGAAGGAAAAATATGAAAAGAGACCCACCGTGCACAGTATGTTCGCTTCAACGTCTCAAAGTAACGATGATCGCTTGCGGGCATCTTACAATATATCATTGCTTATAGCGAAATCTGGAAAACCACACACCATCGGAGAACAGTTAATTTTACCCGCTGTTGAAGAGATTTTAAAAACTGTTCTGCACAAACCTCCATTTGACGTACTCAAAAGAATTCCTTTGAGTAACAACACTGTACAAAGATGTATTGATGAAATGAGCTCTGATATTGAAAGTTTCTCGTGCAATTATCTGCAAACAGCTCATTTTTCTATTCAACTGGACGAGTCAACTTTACCTGGTAATGAAGCATTATTATTGGCATATGTTCGATTTGTTATGGACGAAGAAATCCATGAAGAGCTGCTATTCGTGAAAACTTTGGAGATGGACACTAAAGGCGAATCAATATTTAATGTCCTGAGTGATTTTTTTAAGGAAAAATCGATTCCATTTACAAATATTATTTCGGTGGCAGCAGATGGAGCTCCTGCCATCTTCGGGCGATATCGTGGGTTTATAAGCCATCCTGAAAGAATTATACCAGGAGTAACTGCAATTCACTGTGTAATCCACAGACAACACCTGGTAGCGAACAATTTGAGTGATAGATTGCACCAATCGTGATTAAAGCAGTTAACAAAATAAGAAGCAATGCGTTGAATACCCGTTTATTTACACAATTGTGCGACGAAAATGATGAAGACTTCCAACGATTGCTCTTACATGCTCTTACATACTGAAGTACGCTGGTTGTCGAAAGGTGCATGTTTAACAAGATTTTACTCACTTTTTGAATCAGTTTTAGAGTTTTTGGAAAGTAAAGATCCAGATTTAAAAGAAAACCTGATCAAATTGAAAGCAGACATTGCGTATTTGACAGATTTGTTCAAAAAATCTAATGACATTAATTTGCAGTTACAAGGGGACAGCCTAAATTTAATAAAAACAAAGGGTGTAATTTCGGCTTTTTCTTGAAATTTATGAAGCAAAATATTAGTCGGCGCGAATTCTTCCAGTTCCCAAACTTGTCACAGGCAGAATGTCTTGATGAGGATATTCAGACATACGTTCAACATTTAAATGCCCTGCATGATGACTTCAAAAATAGATTTGAAGATATTCTGACGATGGAAATACCACCATGGATCATAAATCCATTTGATGAAACGGAAGTGGCGAATGTGGTATTACAAGAGGAGCTACTCGAGCTTAGCACCAATGAGGAGCTGAAGGTGAAATTTAAAAAAGGCTATCAAACATTTTGGCTGCAGGCAGAAATACCCGAAAAATATCCTGGACTGTGGGAAATTGCGAGAAAACTTTTGATAGCGTTTCCCTCGTCATACCTTGTCGAAAAAAGTATTAGTGTCGTTACAAATCTATTAACAAAAAAAAGGAGCAGATTGAACATCACAGAACGGGGAGATTTGCGATTATTCCTTACAAAACTGAAGCCAAATATTGAAAAATTTGCTGTCAATCCATCAAGTACATCCCTCCCATTAAAATTATGACTATTTTTTTTTTTAATTGTTGATTTGCATTATTGAAGTTACGGTACGTTATTAATGTTTAATTTTAATTCTATTAAGTCTGTAATCATATTATTTTAATATATAGAACACAAGAAAATATATTATTTTTCTTTTTATTTTTACCACTCCGAACTCAGCCACGACGCAAATTTCCATCGTTAGATCTAATCTTCACATTTTTGACGAGTTTTGGGAATATGGTAGAAATGTAGCAGCAGGGGGTCCACCGAAACCAGTAAAATTTTGAAAGTGGTCTACGAGAAAAAAAAGTTTGGGAACCTCTGATCTAATTGATATTTCAGTAAGGTCTACGATATCTCTAATACTTAATTGGCGGTTGCTGAGTACAAAATCTTTGACTCTGGTGATGTTTTCTTCAGTGGTTGCGGTAGATGGTCTTTCAGAACGGGCTTCGTTTTTTACTGCTTCTTTACTCTCGTTAAACGATTTGAACTACTTGGAAACTTTTTGTAGCAAACGTCATGAAAATTTTTCTCAAATATTAAAAAAAAAATAGTGAAATCGATAGCAACGTTGAACTTTTATATCGGGTCATAATATTACAGTTAAGCATAATTTGCAAACATGACTGTGCGTCGATGGCCCCCTTTAAGTTTGAAACTTTTATTTAGACAAATTATTAACAATTATTAATTCATATTACAAACACTATGTGTGTGTGTGTGTGTGTGCGTGTGTATGAGTAAGTGAGAATGTAGCGGTTTACGTTTATTATTTTTTCTTTTTATAAAATGCAGTAACTTAAATATTATAATCTTGAACACCAACACAATATATTAGTATTCCCAACAATGATGAGAAGCTCAAAAGTACCCGTATCAACATTGTAACTGTAAGTTTCAATTTAATTTTAAATTTAATAATTAATTAAGAAAATTAGCAAGTATATTTAGAAGATACATATGTAACTTTATCTTACAAAAATATAACTTTAATAAATATAGTTAAATTAAACTTTTTAGTATTCCGTGCGGAACACTTATAAGGTCACTTCGGTGTCTGTTTGTCTGACACACTCAATTTTCGTCGAAATTATTTGGCATAGAAAGTTAAAACTTGGCACTAATATAGCAACTGAGCGTTTCATCAGAGCTGTGTATAGCGAGTGGGGTGTTAAATGAAAGCTTGTAAAAACACGAGTTCAAAAAATATATATAATGTAATACTTACGTACACTTTCTTTGTATTCCCCATCCCAAAGCAGCCGCTCTTTTCAAGTCATCCTTCAAACTTGTTTGGGACCTTCCCCTGTATCTTTGTCTCCACCACGACCCACAGTGTGTCGACTAGTACAAGTTAGCTGGACAAAATTATTTTTTTCTCTTATTTCAATTGTTTATGTATATTCTAGGCATATTAAGTTATTTTAAGAAAAAATTCATCGCGTTGGTTTTTTTTATGGGCGTGGCTAATTTTTTCCCCTAAATTAGTCAGCTACGCAGACATATTTAACGATAACTCGGGAACAACTTGTCAGATTTTTATAAATAAAACATTAAAAAATGCGTAACAAAATTTTATTAAAGTTGATTGAATATTATTTTATTCTATCTTTTATCGTTTTGGAGTTATTTAGAAATTAATGGAGAGAAAAAATTTTTTTTCGTGTAAAAATTCATTAATTTTTTTTTTTCGGTAAAAAAGCGCAATAACAAAAGAAAAACAAAATATTATACATTTTTCTGACAGCTGCGTATCTGGAAAATAAAATAAGGTATTAATCATGAAAATCGGTTAATAAATGTGGGTTTTATTCACAATTTACCGCAGGTACTCAATATCGATAAAATTTGTGTAATAAAGCCACCCTTGCATATCGCGGTAGGATTGCAACAACTTAGCAGGTAGATGGCGGAACTAAAGGGCAAGGGTATTTTGTATGGTTATTAGAATTAAAAATTATAATACAGTGTCTTTCATTTCGCTGCATTTCGCTTACCTGTATTTTTTGTCCAGCTGCACAAAACATTGTATAACAAAAACAAAATATTCTGCGTATGTGCACGAATTTTTCTACAAACTTGAATGTGCAACTAAATGAAAGACACTGTATTATTATTTTTAATAATAACCAGATGAAAAATCATTTATTGCATTTGTCAATTAAAAATAAAAACAATTAATCCATATTACTTAGTTTTATTGACACAAAAAGGATAAACTCAAATAATACCTGCCTTTCAGGTAGGTAACTTGTGCATTATACATACATAAGTAGTTGGTATTTTAAAATGTTTTTGATTTTTTTAAGGTACATATTTCTTGCTGTTCGGTTCAAAAAAAAAATTGTTTTTGAAAATTCCAGTCAAAAATTGTTTTTGTTTAATTTTAAAATAAATGTTATAAATGCTCTGTAATAAATTTAGCATAATGACACTGACTGTAATTATATGTAAAATAAAAATACTCATTTATTGATAAAGAAAAATTTACAAGTCAAGGTTTACATCCTTAGTACAAGCACTACATAACTAAAAATAGTAGCTGAACCTAATAATCATCATCAGAGTCTTCTGATGAGTCGTTTACTGTATAATCGTCATCATTTTGTGGCATTGTGCGACAATATGATGACGATTCCAATCTTGACTCTTCTATGCTAGGGCTTACAATTAACTTTAATACATCTGTACATATTTTTTCCAGCTTTTTTTGGGAATCTCTCGAAGGCTATTGATCAAAGGATCAGATGTTATAATTAACATACACAGTAAGTCTCTATTCGTGGCAACACGCGAGCACTTGCGGATGTTGTACTCCCTAAATCTGCGGCAATCTTTGTTCCGTGCTTCTTGAGCCTCTTCGGAAAGCTGCCCAATTGGAAGCAATGCCGCTTTGATGACTTCTGTGCTGTGAATTAATATTTTATGCACAGTAGCAGGCATACAGTATCACGAATAGAGACTAAGATAATGTTTTCTGGTTTCAAGACAAAATTTTTTGAATTCAACTAAGTTTATCTCGAATCCAGAAGACAATGTTCTCAAAATAACATCAAACTTTTTTATAATTGTAACATCCAACCCTGTGATCTGAGCACTCATCTCAGCATTCTTAAAAAAGCGACGGGCTGTATTTCCATCATTTGAAGAACCAAATCCTGGCTTTGATTTATCTACAATGAGTCCCATCTCGTTCTTAAATTTCAATTTGATTTCCTCGGAACGAACCTTGATATCTGCTTTGTCTTCGTTGCTTCTAGCCTGCCATTTCTTAATATTCAACTTGTAACTGATATGTAAAAGACATTCGAAGCAACGAATCCAAGCATGAAGTGTAGATAAACCAAAGCCAAAATGTTCTTGATTGCTGTTAAACATCGCGGGGTCATCGTTCATCGTCTTGGGGGTGGGCCACAGATGAAACACTTTTGGGATGAACTAGTTTCCGTTAAGGCGTTACACACCTTTCCGTCTGTCATTGTCAGCAAAAGTTCGTGTTTTACAGAGATTTGAGAATCACCAAAGTTGATAAGTGTTGGAAGAAGAGCATTAACTTCTTCCCACAATCTATTTGTCTCCACTAACGTGAAGTCGTTCGTTTCTTTGGCAAATATAAATTTGATTGGGCGACAATACAAACTTGATGAAGGCCGAGGATTTTGCCAAATAATTTTGGACCCATCATATAACTTAAGGGGAACTAAAGAAAATGCGAAAAGAAACTCGTCCGTATATTCAGTGTTCTCAAATCTCTGTTTGTATGTGCTGTGCCCAGAACTTCCATCACATCCCCATTTACTAACAAGTGTAAACGATGAACTTGTTGGGAGCACACTGCTGATAACTTCATTCTGTGATAATACTAGACGTTCCACTGTTTTATTTAATAAGGCTTGCAAATTTATTTCAGCACGAGTTTCTGTGCAATGTGCTCCTCTGCAGAGTAACAGGCCTGTTTGGACTTTTTTAAACTAAAATATGACGGAAACACATTATGAACCGCCTTCATGGACCACTTCCTAGTTTGTTTGTAAGAATGCGTTGTTGACTTAGAATCTATATAGTAAGCTAAGGCTTCGTCACTACTTAATTGCCTAGGATTAACGGAACTGGTATTTTTAGACTTAAGAATATTATCTCACTAATGTCTCTAATTACATTGGCAATTTTCCTTTGCCCTGCTGAACGCACAGCAATTTCGGCAGCAGTCACCAATTCACTGACACTTCGGGATTCTACGAGATCCACGACGCGACGTTTCTTCGTCTTCAACGACGATTCCTCGAAATCTTTGCGAGGTCTTCCTGCAGGAGTCACATTCTCACCTGATGTTGAAGGTTGTGGCGCAAAAGAACTGGCAGTAAACTGTATGTCTGCTTCATCCAACCAATTCTTATTTTTAATTAAAAAACGCTCCTTCGACTTTCCTGAAGCCAACCATTTGGCACCAAACTTATTAGACAAGTTGGATATCTTCAACTTTATTTCTTTTTGGCTGCTTTCAGGAATGTCACCAAAGTGAAATTTTGAAGAAAGAAAGTCATATACACGCGAGTTTTTTTCATTCTTCGTGTGTTTCAAGCACTCCTCAAAAAAGGCTACCCTTGAAATAGAGTAAACGTGTTCTGGAAAAAAAGAAAAAAAAAAACATGTTGTACTGAAGTGTGCTAAACAATATGTGTATTTTTACGAAGAATAAAGTTATTTCTGTGTAATATCTAAAAACTAGCCCGGATAGAGGTGAATGTCTGTATATTCTGAACTTTCAAAGTTTTTTTTTTAAAAAAAACACGCTAAAATATATAGGCTATTTAAAAAAAAAATACTAAAAATTCAAATTAATAGATTCTGATTAAAAAAATACATTAAAAAATAGTACTTACCCTCAGTATTAATATTCATAACAAAAACTTTCACAATATTACAATATGTCACTATAAGATGTGCACGAAAGTGTCGCTAAATTGCAACTGATTGATTGAAAGAGCTGCATTAAACTCATTACCTGACTTCTGACGCTTATGACTCGCCACTTGCAAATTTGATAAACAACCTTTTCTCGGAATTCGGGGTTTGGTGGTGTTGTTTTACGTTTTGCAAATAAGATCATAACATGAATTTTGTCCACCTAGCATGTTCTACGCGACATACTGTGCGACCTCCATTCTTGTACTCTATTATTCCATCGCTCATCTTGCTGTCTCATTGTGTGACCTACTCATGTCCATTTCAGTTCTGCTACTTGTTTTCTAACGTCTATTACTTTCGTTTTTTGTATTATACTTTCGCTTCGCATTCTGTCGGTAACACGTAGGCTGAAAAGTTTTTGGTCGAACACATAGATGTCGCCCTTTTCAAAAAATCCATATGATTTTTAATAACTAACAACCTTCAAATGATACGTGTCAAAAATTTCATGACATTTCGACGATTAGTTTACAAGTTACATTGGTTTTAGTGGCGCTACGTTTGATATTTTCAAAACAATAGAAAAAATCGAATTTCGTGTGTTGATTAAACACTGTTTTTTGATGGGAAAAATACCGTTCAAGCAAAGCAATGGCGTTGCATAAGAATTACGGGGGCTCTGCCCCCGGAAAACCACTCATCATTTGGTGATGGTATGCTGAATTTAAACGAGGTCGTACCGCACCTTGCAATGGTGCTGAACGCTCTGAATGCCCAAGTGAGGTGGTTACACCGAAAAACAAAAAAAAAATCCACAAAATTGTTTTGGATGACCGTAAAGTGAAATTGCGTGAGATAGCTGACACCGTAAAGTTATCAAAAGAACGTGTTGGTCATATTTTGCACGAACATTTGGGCATGAGAAAGCTCTGTTCGAAATGGGTACCGCGTTTGCTCACAGTGGACCAAAAACAACAACGTGTTGATGATTGTGAGCGCTGTTTGGACCTGTTTAAGCGCAATAAAAAGGATTTTTTTCATGCGATATGTGACAATGGATGAATCATAAATCCACTGCTATACACCGGACTCAAATCGGCAGTTAGCTGAGTGGACAGCAGCCGGTTAAAGCCGCCCGAAGCAACGAAATACACAACAGTCGGCTGAGAAGGTTTTGGCCTCTGTATTTTGGGATGTGCATGGAATAATTTTCATCGACTATGCTGAGAAGGGAAAAACCATCAATAACGAATATTATATAAAGTTATTGGTGCACTTGAAGGCAGAAATCGCAAAGAAGTGGCCCCAAATGAATAAGAAAAAAGTGCTCTTTCATCAAGACAATGCACCGTGTCACAAGTCAATAGTTACGATGGCAAAATTGCATGAATTGAAGTTCGAATTGCTTTCTCATCCACCGTATTCTCCCAATTTGGCCCCCAGCCAGGCCTATTTTGAAGGCAAAGACAAATCCTTTTACAAGAAAGGTATATAAATGTTAGAAAAGCGTTGGACTCATGGTATCGCTCTTGAAGGAGACTATGTTAATGAATAAAGTCAAATTTTGCGAAAAAAAAATGTGTTTTAAGTAGCTATACCAAAAAATTTTCAGCCTACGTGTTATTCTTATATTCAGCATCTGGCGTTCCATTGCTCTCTGTGTTTTTTTTAGCTGGTCCATCGTCCTCGTAGTTAACGTCCACGTCCGGGCTGCGTAAGTGAGAACCGGTGAGTATAATATTTTACCTATGTTGGGAATGTGGAATCTTTGGCACAATGACACTACTCAGTATATATCACCACTACACCAAACACTTTATGCACTCGACACGCGTTTCGCTAACCATGTTAGCTTCATCAGGAGCGATGATTGACTGATGGTTAGCGAAACGCACGTCGAGTGCAAGAATAAAGTGTTTGGTGTAGTGGTGATATATACTGAGTAGTAATAATATTTTACGTTTAAATCAATTTTTACTCTCAGTTTTATTAATTTCATATTGCCATGTGAATTAATATACTTTTTGTTGTTTTTTGCAAGACATAACGTTTTAGTAATATTATAAGCCGGCACCAAGGAAAAATTTCTGCATCCAACTATAGACAATATAATTGGCTATCCATATCACAAAAAATATCTCCCGCATGTATATACCATTGTGTTTTATTAGTTTTTCTTTTAATGATAACATCATTATTTAAATTGGCGAATTTCATTGTGCTGTTTGTTTCATTATCGAAATCATCACCATCATCATTAGCTTATTCCATCCATAATCGGATGTAAGCCTCCCCAAGTTGTCTCCAATGAGCTTTGTTGTTTGCTTTTTGCATCCGATCGTATCCTGCTAATCTTTTTATGTCGTCCGTCCATCTTGTCTGTGGTCTACCTCTGCATCATTTGTGTTCTCTAGGTCTCCATTCAACTATATGGCGTATCCATATTCTTTGTTTTATATCTGTTACTTTTGATCTTCTTCGTATCTCGATATTAGGAATACGATCTTAGAGTCTAATATTTAGCATTCTCCTCTCCATTATTCTTTGGGTTACCTGGAGTTTATTATTTAAAGCCCACGTTTCAGTGTCATATGTTAATACCAGCAGTACATGTTGATCGAATACTCTGGCTTTTATTGTATTTGGGGGTGTCCAGTTTAAAAATGTAGATTGTAACCTTCCGAACGTAGAGCAAGCTAACGAGACTTTTCTATCCAAGTCGGCCTTAAAATCACTTTTTGATATTTCGATTTTTTGTCCTAAATATATGAATGTTTGACCCTTTCTTATTCTTTCACCTTCTATTAATAGTTCCTGGTTGTTATCTTCACTTTCGTTGTTCAAATATTTGGTTTTGGTGAAGTTTATTTTTAGACTATTTCTCGAGACTTGTTAATTAATTCAATCAGCATTTCTTGTAATCCTTTTTTTGTGTTGGCGATCAGAGTAATATCATCTGCGAACCTCAAGTGATTTAATCGTTCACCGTCCATTAGTAGTCCTTTATTTTCCCATTTTACTGATTCTAGAATCAAAGTGAACAGCTTTGGGGATATCGAGTCGCCTTGTCTAATTCCTCTTTTAATTTTGATTATCAACCATTGCTATCCACAAGGTGACCTTAAATTCATTTGCTTTTTTTCCACTAGTAATTGTTTGAAGATGGTCCAAAGTGCTCTATCCCAGGCTAAATCGCGCTTGTTCACGTGGTTCACAACTGTCTAATTTGTTCGTTAATCTATACGTTATAATTCTAGTGAGTATTTTGTACAGTACCGATAAAAGGCTGATGTGTCTGTAATTCTCCAATTTAAATTTATTTATATATATATATATATATATATATATATATATATATATATATATATATATATATATATATATATATATATCGATCGGTTTTATAACGTCTTCCGTCTTCCGATGCCTAATTTCCACTCCTCCCCGGTTTCTCCATCCCTCCTCCTCCAGATCTCTCTCTAGTACTTCCTTGTTGATTCCTGCTCTCCAGCTTTGGCGTGGTCTTCCTCGCTTTCTTTTTCCATGAGGGTTCCAATTTAAAATCTTTTTTAGGCAGTCGGTCTTGTGACATTCTCTGTACATGTCCGTACCATACCAACTGTTGGGTTCTGATTTCGTCCACTATATCGTGCTTTATTTCTAAAGCTCACCTTATCGTGTCATTTGGTATGCGGTCTTTTCTGGATTTTCTGGCTGCTCGTCTCCAGAAATCCATTTCTGTAGCTTTTAGTATTTTTTCTGTTCTTTCCTTTAATGGCCACACCTGGGAGCTGTAAGTTATTATACTTTTCACTATTGAGTTGTAAATTCTCTTCTTATTTTCAATGGTTATGTTTTTGTCCCATAGTATACTATTAAGCATTGCAATCGCTTTTCTTCCTTGGATATTCCTCTCGAATATTGCTTCTTCCAGTGTTCCGTCCCTAGATATTCTCGTTCCCAAATACTTATAACTGGCACAGTGTTTGATGGTGTGTCCTGTGGCCAGTTTCAAGTCCTGCTGTTGTCCTCCGACGCACATGTACTCGGTCTTTTTAATATTGACTTCTAGGCCCCATTTTTCATATTCATCCATAAGTTTTCGTGTCATGTATTCCATATCATCGATGTCTTGAGCGACTATTACCTGGTCATCTGCGAATGATAGCGTGTACAATGTAGTATCGTCATCCAGTGGTAATCCCATACTGCTGCATTTTCCTTTTCTAGTTCTTCAGCGCACTCTCCAAATAGATTTTAAATAGCTTTGGGGATATACAGCAGCCCTGTTTGAGACCCTTTGTGACCGGGAACCCTCTTGTTATACCATATTTGGTTTTCACACTATTTCTTGCGTCTTGGTATAAGGATTTTACGGCTTCAATTATTTCGGTGCTTACATTACTCTGTTGTAGTGTTTCCCACAATCTCATTAAGGGCACGCTGTCGTAGGCCTTTTTTTAGATCAACAAACAAGACATGGACTTCCTGATCAAATGCGGTTTTCTTTTCTAGGATTTGTGTCAGTGAGAAGAGATGGTCTATTGTGGATCTTTCTGCTCTAAAGCCTGCCTATTCTTCAGCTCTTCTACGTCCGCGTATCCCGTTTCTATTCTATATTTTTAAGTATTTTTCCGTATATTCTGCTAATAGATCCTGTAACCGTTATTCCCCTATAGTTATCGCAATTATTTTTGTCTCCTTTCTTATGAATTGTTGATATATATGATATTTTCCATTCCTCGGGTACTTCTGATGTGTTAATGCATCTTTGGAGTAAGTTCCTCAAAGCGCTAAATAGCTTTTCAGTTCCGTATTTTACTATCTCTCCTGGGATGTTTCCTGGTCCTAGAGCTCTACCATTTTTTTAGCGTTTTTTACATACTTCTTTAATTTCTGATGTTGTTATCCTTATTGGGGATCCTCGTATAACTATATTTGGGTTTCCATGTTGGGGACTTTGGAACTCTGGTCTATCTTCTGTTAGCATATTTGTAAAATATTGGTTGCATTTTTCTGGTGTTATTGGTGAGAAGATTTCTCTTTTCCGTTCTGCTCTCATATTTTTAAGAAGTCTCCAGCTTTCTGTGCTTTTTCTTCCACCTATGTAAGTGTTGAGTCTTGAGCATGTCTTTTTTCCCATTGGTTGTTCTTTTTGTCACTAATCATTTTGCGTACTCTAGCTTGGGATTCTTTGTATTTTACTTTGTCGTTTGTGCTCTTTGAACTTAAGTATTTGTGATAGCTTTTCCGTTTTTCTTCAATTTCGTATTTAATTTTCTTCATCCCACCAATATGATTTTTGCTGTTTTTTTTCCCTTTTCTCTTGGTACCCTAATGCTTCCAGTGCGGCTGCGTGTAGGCATTCCTTTATATACTTATATTCTTCTTCTATATTAACAAATCCCGTCCGTTGTATCTTTTGGTCTAGTCTACTTTTGTATAGATTTCTGATACTTTCATTTTATAAGTTGTCTGTATTATATCTTATTGTTGTTTCACTTGTTGTGTGCTGTCTACTTGTATCTTCCAGTTTGCTTTCCCGTGTTGTTCGTCAGATTATCTTTCCTTTCACGAGGTAGTGGTCGCTGCCACATGAAGCCCCTCTTTGGACTCTTACATCTAGGAAGTTTAATCTAGATCTCTGACGTATTATCATATAGTCGATAATACTTTTTAAATCTCTTGTTGTTTGTCTCCACGTATATTTATGAATATCCCTATGCTGGTAGTGTCCGTTTAATATTGTAAGGTTGTTTTGTTCACATATCTCTCTAATTCTTCTTCCGTTGTCGTTAGTAACTTCTTCGCCATATTTTCCTACCACTTTATCGTGTTCTTTTCCTTCCTATTCTTCCATTTAGATTACCCAAAAGTAATATCTCTCTTGATGTTCCAATTTTGCGTATTTCCTCATTTAGTTGTTCAAAAAATGAATCCTTGTTATTAGCCAGATCGTCGTCGTTGATAGCGTATACCCCCAGTAAGGTTGTGTTATTACCTAGTATTTTGAGATTCACTAATCGGTTCCCAGGTGGTTATGAATTTCCTCAGTTTTCTGTGTATTAGTATGGATACGCCTTGTTTTGCTCTATCTTCTTTGGGCACTCCACTATAAAAGTGATCGTAATGCCCCCTTTCGGAGCCTTTTTTTTTTCTTCTTTGTTTCCGTCAGTACTGCAATTTCGACTCGAAGATTTTCTAATTCATTTACAACTTCATTTACTTTCCTGGAGAGACCTTGTATGTTCCATGTACCACATATCATTGTCCTTCTTCTTTGCTGTTTTCGTCTTCGTATATCCGTTCGATTCCGAGGCTTTGGATTAGGTTTTTTTAGCAGAGGCTTTTTTTTACATAGGGTAGGGAGCTGGCCTACCGCTTACTAGCAAAACAACCCTCCTCCTTTGTCCGGGCTTGGGACCGACAGTGACTACTGTAAGCTACTCAATCCACCTACAGCCGCCCCAGGCGGAGTTAATTTAAAATTTATTTCCCTTTTTAAATCGTAAGCACAATCAAGGCGTTTATCCAAGGTGTTGGTATTTTACTTTCTATGAGGCACCGGTTAAATAGAGCTTGAAGAGATTGTGTTATCGATGCCCCTCCATACTTTATCATTTCTACAGTTATTTCTTCGTCCCCTGGTTTGTTATTTCATTCGTTGTTATATCGGAAATTTTTTCAGATCCCACATTTCTTACTATCTCTCTATTTCCTTCTTCTTTCCCGGGCAGTGGCGATATATTTTCGTGTCATATAGTGTTTGATAATATTTCTCTGTAGCTTTCTTTATCTCTTTTATTTGTGCGATCTTTTGGTTATCGTTATTTATAAGTTTTATTATTTGATGTCTCCCTTCATTTATTCGTTTGTTTAGGTGTTTCAAATTTTTCCCCTTTTTCAAAGTTTCCTCTATTTTCGAGTTTCTGTACTGGCTAATGTATTCTCTGACCCTTTTCTTTATTTTTTTGTCTATTTCTGCCAATTCTAATCTGCAATTTGTAGGATCATTTCTTAATAGTCGTTTACCTTAATTTTTGTATTTTTTCTTTTTCCGATGTTGCTATTTCTTTTGTAGTTATGATTAGTGCTGTTCATCAAGTTCTGTTTGGTAGTTTATGTGTTTTACATGATTTTCTAATGCTTGTCGATATTCGTCTGTGTTTTGCTTTATTATTCCTGTCGGTGTCTTTATCTTTGTATGCGTTATCAATCTACGTCTTTTCTGCTTCAGATTTATTCTCGTTTTTGCTCTGAGCATCTGTATAAAAAGACTTTCAAATTATATTAAAGAATTTTCCGGACATTTAATTGATATAAAAAGAGAATATTTGGAGAACATTCTGATTGCTTTGTAATTATCCAAGTGAAATCAATACTTTGAAAAAGGTAAATTGAGGTATTTTAAGTACAACCCAAAAATAAATGGCTAGCGACGTCAAAAAAGAAGATCGATTCATTACAATGGCTTTCCATTTCTATGAAGTTACCGTGGTGGACAAAAGAAAAGCTGGAATAACTTAGAAAAAGATTACGAAGAAAGTAAAAACTGGAGTAAGCGACGACTGACACAGATGAAAAGGATGGAGTATCGGATTAGGAATTGATGTTTGCTACTAAATCTAATGTCTGCCGGTAAATCGACGCTCCTGTCGGATAAAAAAATTTCCATTGAAAACCCGATTCAATGCAATGTTTATGGAAGCTAACTTATCTCGCATACAATACCCTATAATAATAAGAAACCCTAGCCTCCTTAGTCAGTGCTGCAGGAAGCGTAAATTCAATGTTATCCAAAACTGAAATCGTATCATGTAACAGATACGGTCAACTAAAGAACTGCTAGACATTAGGCAATACAGATGTAATAAATAGATTATTACTCCCCTCAGATCTACTACTTTAATGTTTATGTCCAGTATTTAAGACTAACGGAATACCGTTCTCTGAAAAATCTTAGGACCTTCTTTTGTCGACTGAAACACTACAACCGTAAGATAATAAAAGCAACGGAAAAGATTCTGTTGATGAAGTATTTCCACTACGACGGTGATTGAATTTTCAAATGGGGATGATGACCTTTAATATAATAATAAATAAATAATAGTAATTTCATGAAATTACTAATTTTATTTACATTCAGGCTAACAAGTATAAAAAAGTTATCTAACTAGAAATTGCTAAAAATGACTAAACATTTGACCGTAAGTTATCCAGTAATAGGATTGGTTGTTTAATAAAAATCAAAATAACTAACTGAATTTGTTGAAAAAGTATTTTTCGATAAGTTTTTGGGTTAAGTATTCCTAATTTCTAACCGTAATATTCCTATTAGACGAGATAAATAACATA